>SIJG01000201.1:58808-147603 GCA_023374025.1 Heterodera schachtii
TAAATTAAAACCAATATTACAAAAATAAAAATAATGCATAAAAAAAGAAACGATTTAATCAACCAAATCCAAAATTTTTTATTTTAATCAAACCTTTTTTAAATTTTATAAAATGGCGAATAAAATATATAAATTTCAATATTTAAAGCAATAACGATTATAAATAAATAAAAATATTTATTAAGAAAAGTTAAAAAAATTGAAATAAAAATAAAAAAAAATAAAAATTAATTGTTTATAAGAATTAAACAAATTAACCAAATTAATATAACCTTTTATTCCTTTAATACCTAAACTTTTCGCTGACTGAATTAATAAAATTTATCTGACTGTAAAAGAAAATCCAATAACAATAAAATGTCTGTTTTTATTAAATATTTTTTTATAAATTATTCAATTTCATTATTTACAATTGAAAAGAGAAACAATTTTTCTGGCGAGAGAAACGTTACCAAATTTAACCAAAAATGTAAAAAAAATATAACAAAGATTGAAGCTCAACTAAATGACTCTTTTAGAAATTTATTTTGTAAAATTTATGTGTAACGCACACAAAAATCAAAATGATAAAAAAAATAATTCTAATTATTAATTAAAGGCAGCAGTACCAGCTTATTTTTATGCTAATGAGGTAATATTTAAATAATAGAATTTAATAAAAATCTTATTTTGAATTTTTATAATAAACCAATCTATTAAAATTATTAAAAATGCTTAAGTCATATTCTCTAATTAGTATAAAGAAGATTCCAAATGACAAATTAATTCGTATATTCTGCGCAATTACCTTTCACTGGATGATTTGATTATTTATATGAATTACGGCACTCAAATAGTTACAATTACTTGAACATTTCCTCACTGAAAAACTTCAAAATGTTTAATAAATAACGAAATACAATTTTTGGAGTTTACTGAAAAAATATATATTTAAATATCCTTTATTTCAAATATGAAAATTATTATTGCAAATACTTTTTTAATTTTTAAAGGTAATTGAAAATAATTTTTTTGCTATTTCTTATGCATTGTTTAAAATGATGGTCCAAAAATAAAGTCAGATCCAATTAAATTTGAAACTCACTGAAATAAAGCCTCAAAATGTTTAACAAATAATGATTTAATATTAATTAGATATATTTTTAAATTTACTTTTCGAAAATTTAAAAATTAAAGTATTTTAAAAAATATTTATTTTTAACTATATACACAATTTTTTTGATAGGATAAGTGAAAAAACAATGTTCAAAAAATTAAATTATTTAATAAAACAACGTCAGAAAAAATTAATGGTCAGTTGAATTTATTTTATATTATCCAATAAAAAAAATGGCATTAGAAAAATCTTTTATTCTATCTTTGCAAAAAAAGAAAGTTACAAATAAAAAAAAAGCTTACAACAATAAAAATAATAATTAAATTGAAGCATTGTATCGATATAGTATTATAAACCGTAGTTTAAAAACTGATTAAGAAAATTTAAATTATCCTACCCAGCAGCAATAATTATGTTGTCAAATTTCATACCTTGAAATATTATAATCAAATTAAAAATAAATAATTTGAAATATGAATTCTTAACAATTTAGAAAATTATATAGCAAATCACAAATTAAAATTTAAGGTTGTATTTCCCATGTTAGCAGGAAGTGCCGCCGCGAGAGAGCGTCGTCGGGCGCGCGATGACATTAATTTTTTATATAATAACCTAAAAACCGAAATTATTATAATTATAAGAAATTTCTCTTAATTTTCTTTATTCTAATAATTAAATTAATGAAAAAAGAATAAAAATAATATTTTCCTAAAATATAATATAAAAATGTACTAATAAAATTATGAAAAAATTGCTGTATTTATTTAATTCATTGTAAATTTTTAAATGCATATTTTCGTCAGAATGCTCGTGATTAAAATTTCATTTCAAATAAAAATAAATAATATTTTTTATTAAAATGATTAAATTAAATAATATATATTAATTTTAAAAATTAACTATTTAAATTTTACCAAATGATTTTAAAAAAATAACCTGCACAAAATGCGAGTTTAAAGTTTAAACACTACGGTAAATGCAAAATCAATTTAAAAAGAATTTAAAAATGTTCGGTCCCCGAAATGTCGAATGGACGAACAAATAAATAATTTATTGAAGACAAATTAAATTAACAAATAAAATAGACGGAGGACGGCGGAGGAGGCAATTGGAAATGTGAACACAAATATGGAACTGAATGAATGAAAATGAGGGGAGGGCAAATGGTCACAAATACAATCAATAAGGAATGTGTCTGACAGAGAAGGTCAGACACAACAAATACAACAAATGGAAATGAGTGAATGTGTCTGACTGGGATTAGCATATTTTAGCTAAATGTTAACGTTTTCAGAAAAAAAAACACAAACTTATTGCCATTTATGGTAATAATAGACATCGTTAAATATGGCATAATTTTGGTGCGACAATTACTGCAAATTTTCGGAATCGCATCGATGCTTGTATCTCAGCCAATGGGGAAATCGGGCTTTGGTTGAGATTTTACATGTAATTACTATCATTTGCTTATATTAAATAATACGGCAGAAAAAGTGAAAATTTATTAGCAGAACTCACACACCAACAAATAAGGGATTTTAGTGAAAAAATGAGATGAAGTCAATTATGCTTTCTCAGTTTCTAAGACTCGAGAAATTTTTTAGGAAAAAATTCACTTCCGATCTCCGATAATTTTGTTTATTTTGATTTTTAATTATTCAATTGTTCAAAACGATAGCACTTTTGAGCAATTTACTTAACAAATAGCATTAAAAATCTCAAAAATTTTCGCGACGGCGCCTAATGAAACCATCGGACACCCATTTACCATATTTTTGAAAAATGGAGACAAAAATGGCAAAAGTAGTAATTTTTGGCGAAAAACGGCTAAAAATTTTGTAAAATACACACCTTAATTTATTTTATCCTTTTTGTTTTTGCTCATTTTTTCTAACTAATAAATCATTTAAAAGCTTAAATTCGTATTAATACATTTGCTATAGTTTTCTTTTTAGCATCATATTTTTGCTTTATGAATATAATTTAAAAAATTATTTTCAAAGCGTAAATAATTAACAAAATCTCTTAACATTCGGACAAAGATTATTGTAAATTCTTTATGTTTTCGTGATTGCTTTAAATACAATTTATAAGAACGTTTTAAATTTTAACTTTTGCAATGTGATATCTTAATAGATTATAATTAGTTTATATTCTCGTTGAACTCTTTTGTCGTAAATTATATGTATTTATTTTGAATTTTCATTTTGTTATGATTATTTCATTTCTTTAATTTATTTACTATATAATAATTACCAATATATCTTAATATTTTATTATTTTCATGCAAAATTTCAAGTCATTCCGACAAATACGAAATGAACAGGAAAACCAGCATTTTTAAATTCCGTGAATTTATTTCTAATTATATATATATTTTGATTATATTCAGATCATTTAATTTAAATAATTATTATAGGTAATTTTGTTTAAATTTATTTAAATTGTCCCATCTACATTTCTTTGTATGTTTTTATATTTTCTAAATATTCCGTTTTATTTCATTTAATTTTTTTCAAATTAAAATCTTATAACAAAAATGTATGTTTTACAATTTTTATAATTTTGTTAAAAAAATTAAATTTAAATATTTCTTTTCTTTTAGTAAGTAATAATTAATCAGTTCTAATATAAAGTATTTATTATAAAAATATTTTTAGTCTTTTATGCTTATATTATTTTGATAATTTATTATCTACAATACATGAATAAAAAATAAAGATTTCTTAAAAAATTGAATTTAAAATACATATTTTATATTATAGTTGTTTTTTTAAATTTTAACTTCATTATTTATTTTAGGTTTATCCTTTGAATTATTTAATATGAAATATACGTTGTAATTACATATTTTTATGGCTATTATCGTCCTTTCTAGTTGTATTTTTTTTTTTTGGTTTTATTTTTTATTTATGCATCTCTTGTGGAAAAGATTATTAATGTCTAATTTTTGTCTTATTTTGCATAATTTTTGTTAATAATTTAAATCACTCGTAAATACCTATTATTTAATGTCGAGCAACTTTACAAATTACTATTCCGAAGATAATTTTCAAAAGCTCTAAATTAAACTTTATTTTTCTGTTTATTTTAAAAATAAATTTAGTAATAAATCAATTCCAATTATTTTTTATTATTTTCTTGCACCAATTGGTTTTGTAATGATCGTTTAAATTTGTTCTGAAAAGTAATGACCTGTTATTTAAACTTTTTTAATTACAATTGCTTTCAATAATATAAATATTATTTATTAATTTTTCATATATTAAATAAAATTAAATGAAAAACATACTAATAATATATTTTCATTGAACTTTTTCAACATGAGCTTGTACTGCTTCAACTTCATCTACTAAGCTGGAGTTGTATAGGTTCAGTGAGAATCCAGAGCTCAAATCTAAGGCAATATTCGGACTCAGCGTGACCGATTTACACAGCTTAGTAAATTCGGAACTTCCAAGGTCACTTATAAAAAATTTAGTACTTGTTGGTTTAGAAAAATGCTGTTTTGGAGACCATTTGCAGACTCGGCCCTCCAATAATTCATTAATTAGGTATTAAAATTTTATTCTTATAATTTTTATAGTGTTAACTTTGCTCTATTTACTCTCTTTTTCTTTTTCTCTGTATCTTTTTTCGTTTTCCTAAAATTAGCCACCAAAAATACCTACACTGAAAATAACAATTTTTACTTTATTAACTCTAACTCCTTAAATACTTTTCCATTGGGATTCTTTTAAAGTTTTTTAAATTTTGTTTTTTTTTATGAAATTTTGTTTATCTTTCGTGTTTTTATTTCAAATATATTGCTATTTTCTTAGTACGAATTAAAAACATTTAACTGTTATGAAGCAATATATTATTTTCTTGATCACTGATGACTACTCACAACTCATATTACGTGAAGTATATGTTTATAACAATTAATACCATAAATAATTCGTATTTTAATAATTTATTTTAAATTATAAAAAAAAATTATTTAAACAAAAAGGTAGTTCAAAATATAAATTTTAATTATAAAAAAACAAAAAAATTTTATTATAATTTTTAAAATAAAAAAACTATACATTTAGAATGAATATTAAACTGAAAAAATTGAAAAAATAGAAAACGACTTAAACTTGTTTTGATTGAATTGAATTAAAATTTATTTTAAAAATAGAATTAAAATCTTAAAAAATAATTTTTGGCGTATACGACAACGAAGCATTAACTACTGCACACAAAGTATCGCACAAGATTGAAAAATGTTAAGGAAATTTTTGCCTACTCATAAGTGCCATTAATTATTGAAAATATTTTTGTGGAATTTAAAAAATATTTATTAAAAAAGCAATTATAAATTAAAATAAAATATTTAGCTTATCATGAAAATTTTACTTTATTTAAGTGAATATTTTTTGTTTCATTTTAAAATTAAAAAACTTTAAACCAATTTTAATTTCATTTTGTAGAAAATGGTTTTGGAAACATTCATTATTTATAAATCCAAAATTCTTAATTATTAAGATCTTTAAAAAATTTTCCAGGTGGATCCGGTTTTGCTTGCCTTCTTATTCGTATTCAAATTTGAAATTAATGGATAATTGATTTTAATTTTGATTGTTTTTACAATAATTATGACTAATAATTGTTTCTTTCTCGGTTATATTCCATAAAAAATCCAATGGATTTATGAAAAACATTTATTTAAATTAATATCAAATTATCATTGAGATTTTCAATTTTCCTTTTATTTTTACAATAAATTTTCTTGGACCGTAAAAATAGTGAGGAAATGTTTTTCTTGTTGTTCCTCTGTTTATATTTTTAATGTCTTTCACTATTAAATAATTTGCTTTTTTTTAATACCATTTACACTATTAATCAATTATTTTATTTTGTATTCACAAATAATTTTTTATTTAACAAATAAGCATTTTGTGTGCCTGTGAATTCAGGTTTCATTACCAAAAAATAAAAATAAATTTTATTTTCGTAAATATTTTTTTGGGAATTAATTTTATTATGTGTAAGAATTTTATGTTTGATTCATATTTAAAAAAATATTTTGATTAATTCTTTATTTTGTCAAGTAATTTATTTCTTCAATCTTTTTAATAATAATGATATTTTCTTTATTTTTTAAATCTTTTTAGTTTCTTGCTCTCTACTCAATCAATGAGTGTCTTTAGTTCATTAAAAACAAAATAAATAAATTATAATAAATAACAATTAAAAATAATATTTGATAATTATTTTTATGCTTTATTTTTAATTGCTTTTCTTATAAATTTTTAGAATTGGAATTAAATTAATAAAGCTTTTCATTTTGTAAGTATTATGTATTTAATTTTCATTTTCAATTCTATATACATTTTAATGTTTTATAATATTTTTGATTTTTTATTTACATGCTTTTCCCGGTAAACACGGGTAAGGTTTTTGACCAAATGCCTAATCTTGTAACTGAGAATGACCAAATTTATCATAAATTGCAAAGATTTTTCAAAGAATAACCAAATTTAAGAATGTAACTTTTTGAGGTTTTTCGTGTTTTCCATTAGCAAAGTGAATATATTCAAGATTTATTTCTTGGACTGAATAATTAGGCAGATTAAATAATTATATATGCAAATTAATGGGCTAAGTGTGAAGCGAATCAAAACAATTAAAAAGTGCGTTTTTTAATTTATTTTATTAAGTTTCTAATTATGTGCATTTTGTCGCATTTATATAGTTGGTCGTTTTTGGTTTTAAAAATGTTTATTATAGCAATGATAAATTCTAATAATATTTTATTATTTTTATTGTTAATCAATATTTTTGAGTTTTGAAAAACGTAACCGTTTTTTTTAAATAAAATTTATTATTTATCAATTATGTAAAATAGTAGAACATTAAATTTTCGTTAAAATAAACAACAATCAAAATAATAAAATAACATATTTTAGCAATTACAAAGTTAAGTTATATAGAAATTTTGTTTAATTTTTAATTAATTTTAAATACAATTTTGTATATAATTAATTTATCGTAAATTATTTAAAAATAATTTTTTTAAGAAAATAAATAATGGAAATTATAATTAAGTTCTCTCAACATTCATTTTTCTAAAGTATTAATGTAATGGATTATCTATATTGCAATCGTTGATTAAATATATATATATTTTTATTTATAGTTGTAAATTTAAAAATCCTTATGTAAAATATTTATTAAAATATTAAAAAATATATAAGGATTATTTATATATTTTAATAACATATATTAGTCAATTATTGGCTGATAGTTTAATGAAAAAGCATATTAATATAATCAATTTATCATATAGTTGGATCACTAAAATATATTTTAATATTAAATAAATTAATTGAAATGTCACTGTTTAAAAATGTAAAATGCAATTAAAATTAATTAATTGCTTGAATAAAAATTATATTAATTAACTTTTTTTCACAATGCACTTTATTTTTAAAATTAAAAAAAACCATTACCAAAAAGCCATCCAATGAAAATAAAAAATAATTTTCAATTATTAAATATTGTTAAGTTCGTTTAATTATAAATTTAGTTTAATAATATTTTGAAATGATAATAATTTCAGCTATTTAAAAATTTTTCTATTTAACTTTAGTACTTTTGTTAATTCAATTTTTTGGTTTTAATTTTTTCCTTTTAATGTTTTAAATTGTTATTTTTCCATTCCATGCTGTGTTTGTTTCCCAATTGAGTTAAATTCATAAGTTTTCTTCAGGTGAATATTTTTGAAAATTTATTATTTGTTATTTTTTATGTTTAAGAATTTCCTTAAAATTATAAATCTTTATACTTAAATTTTGTGCAGATTAAATTTTTTAATGAATCATATATATTTATTTTTTTACAATTACCATCATTTTTTTTGTTAAATTTTATTTACAGAAATGTTGGATTTTAATGTAAAATGCTTCGGTACGTGGTGAGTCGTTCCACAAAAAAGCTCAGTGTGGGCGTTC
Source organism: Heterodera schachtii (assembly GCA_023374025.1). Taxonomy (NCBI): domain Eukaryota; kingdom Metazoa; phylum Nematoda; class Chromadorea; order Rhabditida; family Heteroderidae; genus Heterodera; species Heterodera schachtii. The sequence goes on from SIJG01000201.1 coordinate 66,885, forward strand.
CACAAAAAGCTCAGTGGTCGATAAAATTAAATAAATAAATTTAATTATTCAATTCACAAAACACGGTGCCGTCCGGTTAACACTAATGTACGGCGGGACGCAAGTCATTTTCAAATTTTTTAATTTTTCAATTTTTCACATCACTTCTCGCCAATTTTCTCCATTTGTACTAGACATAGCCTGACGCCATTGATACCGTTTTGTAGAGCTCATCGAGCTGTACAAAAAAGCCGCTGGTACCGGCAAGCTTAGCTTGGGTTAGCCATCGACAGGGTCGGGGGCGAGGCTGAGAGTCCTCCGGCAGAAGTGCCCGATCCATGACGGGCTCCAAGTGAATGGATCGAGAACCGGACCCGGCCTGGGAGATAGCCCTTGAAAAACTGAACAAAAATTGTTCTTAACCGGGCCGGTCCGGGTTGCGGATCAGGCATTTTTGGTGCCCCGAAAGTGGTGCGATAGGCTTCCGGAAAATGACCAATCAATCACTGAGCTTTTTGTGGATCGCCCACACTGAGCTTTTTTTGTGGAACGCCCACACTGAGCTTTTTGTGGAACGCCCACACTGAGCTTTTTTGTGGAACGACCTAGCACCGCTTCGGTATTCTAAAAATTTCTAATTTTAAAAAATAAACAAAATTTCTTAGGGTTTTCTTTAATTTATTTTTTTTATTTCATTACAAAAAAAAATCTTAAAAAATTTAAAATCTGTTTTTTTTTGACTGAATAAATTTTTTAATCCTTATTTTCTCTAATCACTTCTTTTATATATTTTATTTTATGAAATTATTATAGTATTTTTAATTTGCTTTTTTTATATTTCAAAAGTCGTAAACGAATTTTTCCTTTAATATTTACAATCTTGTTATCTCCCAATCTTGTTGTCTCCATGATGTTCTTATTTGATGATTTCCATCCAAATTAATTTATGAAATAAATTATAAATTGAGTTGAACAGTATTTGCTTCATTTTTGGTTAATTTCATTTCAATTAAATATTTGTATTCTTTATGAATTTGAAAAAGCTTCCGTTTTATCATTAGGTTTGCTAATAAATTTTTATAAATATTTAGTTTCAATTTAATTTTTTCTATGATTATTAATTTCGAATAACTAATATATTTTTTACTGACGCCTTAATTGCTGTACAGTTTAACATTTATTCTTTTCAATACAAGGACTTTAAAAGTAAATATTAATTTGATTAACTTTTTTTGTTATCAATCAGGATAATTTTTTCTTAAATTTTAATTTTTTTATATTTATTTGGAATTATACTATAAAATTAATAAATACATATATATTTTTATAGATTAAATTAATGTTTTTTTATTACCAATTATAATATTTATAAATAAACGATAAATATTTTTTTTTATTCCATTTTATCTCGAAATTTTTAAGGAATGTAAACAATTTGTGATTTTTTATTCATTTAATTAGACCAAAAAAACTAAACTATTAAAAAATTTCGATTACAAAGCTTCGCGAATATATTTTTTAATAACATTAAATTGGTAATAATTATATTACTAATTAATAATTTTTTTGATTTAAATCTTTGCTTTTGTTTTTAAATTCTTTTTTAATTCATTTTGTATTTACCATTTAGTCTAAACTCACAGTTTTATGACATGTAAAAGTGACAATCAATCACTTGTTCATTTTTACGATAAAATTTTGATTTTATGCTTTTTCAATTTTGATACAATAAAGGTTTTTTTTCTTATGCAATATAATTAATATAATTTTCGATCTTTTACTTCTATTCTTAAATTATAGTCTTAAAAGTAATTCCAGTCTTAATTTCCGTCAAACAGTTACTTTGATTATGGTTTTTCTTATTTCAATATTAAAATTATTTTAATAAAACTTCGAAAAATTAAAATAAATTATTCTTGTTTACCTTTTGTAATATATATTTTTTCTATTTGACAATGCAAATAAATTATTTTGTTAAGTTTCATTAATTTAATTATAATTAACATTTGTTCATATAAATTTAAATAAAAATTCAACTATTTATCATTAATCTCAGTTTATTTTCTATTCGTTGATATTTTGATATTGGTATTTCTTTTTTATATGGATATTTTTTTCATTTAAAAAAGTTCTCTTTCACTCTCCTCTTCGTTTTATATATTTTATTTCAAATTAGTAATTTTGAATTCTTATTTGGGTTTTTAATTTAATTTTTTAATTTGAATAGAAATAAATCTTACTTACATTAAAAAATTAAAAATAAATTTTGATATTTAAATAGTTTTCCAATTTAATTTATTTAAATAAAAAATCTATTATCTTAAAAAATGATTAATTTGTATTTATGAAAAACAAATTTTATTGGTATAATAATAACCATGGAAAACAAAGATAATAATTATTTGAATTATTATAAATAATTTCATTTAATTATTTTCTTTAAATAATGTTTTATTTTTGGTATATTTCAAATTGGCAAATTATTTTTTCTTTTTTATTCAAAAATAAAATTAAACTTGTTATTGTTAATGAATATATTTTTTTAGTATGAAAGAATAATTTTTTTTAAATTCTTTTCATTTCATATTGAATATCTAGTAGTTATTCGTTATTCAATTCGCTTTCTTATGATTATAAAAGATAATTTAATTTCTAAAATTATTGTAAAATGACATGAAAGAAGAATTTGATGAAAATCATTGATTATTATAATTTTTAGAAAATTTTCTTATATTTCATTTTGGACTTAAAGTTTCCGATGTTTTTGGAGATGGAATTCCGATTTCCGACTTCCGAACAATTTTTGGGGCCTCGGAATGACATCCCTGCTACCAGCCATTGGTTAGACCACAGCATGGATTGCTGCGGTTACAGGTTCGAATCCTACCGGGTGCTAACCTTTTATGATCGCTTATGTTTATGACTGAAGTAAAAATTTCTAAAATAAAATAGTAACAATGTTTTAGCATTAATTTAGATACAATTTTTATGCCTATTTCTTCATTTTTTTTTTTACTTGCTTATGATTTTCAGAGAATTCCTTAAAAAAATGAAATAAAACAAAAAATACTCTTAAGAATCGGAAAATCTTCTAAAAATTTTTTATCACTTCAAATTTATTATTTTTTTATGCAAAAATTTTTTAATTAATAATCTTAATATGAAAATATTTTTTTTCTATTGGTAATTTAAAATAAAGTATATTAAAAATAAATAAAATGATCCTATTTTCTTAAAAAAATATATTAATTCAAATATTTAAAATATAAAAAAATAGTACCTTTAATGGAGCTTTGATGAACATGCCCACTTTTAATCAAATTATATTCGAATTTTTTATGGGTTTATGTAAAATAATTAAAAATAAATTATTTTTTAAATTATTTCAATTATTTAATGATTTTTAGTTACTTATGAAAAAATTCATTAAGGTTTATTTTTCGTGCGCTTTAGGAAAATTTTTAAAGTCAATTATTTTTATAGCATATTCAATAAATTATTTATATTATTTTAGATGTAAATAAATTGTATTTAATGATTTTAATCAAATTTGATTACATTTTTATAATACCTGTTAAAATATATTTAATTTTTTCGATAAAATACATTTGTTTTTATTGTTTTTTTCTATCTTAATATTTTATATGCAATTCTTGCTGTTTTTTCATTTTATTTCAAATTTCCCTTTTGTTTAAATTCGTTGCTTTGGACCGATGGTTTTAAAATTAATCAATCAGTTTATTGTTTTTTGTAGGCTCCAATATTAGTTTTTTGGCTTTTGTGGCTATTTAAATAAAAATTTCAATTCAATTCCATCAAAACAAAGGTTTTAAGTTTTAAATTTTTTAAAATTAATTTTGACATCTTAATTAATTATTTATTTATTATTTTTATGGTATTCTAATAAGACATTTAAGTTGACTATATAAATCAAAGAAATCTATTCAAACTTTTTTTTATTTGACTTTATATTAATCATGAGCAATGCTGACAAACAGTGTTGGCTCGGCTTTCTTTGGTTATTCCATAATATTTATGTAATTAATTTTCTATATTTTGTGTAAAAATTAAATTAAATTTCTTAATTAATTTATATCAAGAAATAGATAAAAATTTTGTTATAAAAAGTTTTTAAATAATTAAGAAATATTAAATAAAATAAATAAATAAATATATTTAACAATAGAGTTAAATGTAAAAAATTTTTAAAAATTTTAAATAAAACAAAAAATTAAGAATATTTTTGATTTAATATTTAATACAAGAATATTTTTGATTTATAATTAATATTTTATATTGATTTTATTTTTATATGATGTATAATAATTAACTTTATGCAATCAATTTTCTATATAGTATTTGTGCATAAATGATTAATTTTTTATTTTCGAGTAATTTGTTTTTTAAATTATCATTTTATAAATTTAATGATGCTTTTTAATTCAAAATATTGTAATATTGTTGAAAATTTAGTTATGCATTTTCATTTTCGTTTCAATTTTTGCACTTACTTCAGAAAATAATAATTTAATCTGTTTTGATGAAAATAAATAAAAAGCCATGTTCTTAATAAAATTTTTAAATAATATTTATTATTTGATTACATTGGCAAAATTATTTATGTTTTCCATATATTTTATAAGAAAATTTTATTTGAATAAAAAAAAATATATTTTGCTATTATATATTTGTTTAAATTAAACATTTTTAATTATTTTCTCATTTCATCTTGGATTTCCCCATATTTCTTAATTGGAGATTTGTGTGCCTGTGAATTACTTGTTTTATTACGTAAAATAAATAAATTTATGAATTTTATTTAATAAAGAAAAATAATATCACTTAGAGAATGGATTTGGCTAATCAAAAAATTTTTATAATTATTTTTTGTTTTTTTTATAAAAAATCCATCAGAGCTATGCAAACAGCAATGATCAACAGTTGTTTAAAATCTCTATATTATGAAATATTAATTTTGTGATAACTTATTTTAACATGTTTTTTTTATCTATGAAAACTCATCTTCATCCGAGATTTATTTTTGTCAATCATTTCATAAATTTAAAATTGTTTTGTTAATTATTATTAATAAACTTCTATATCTCATTGTCTGTGCTTGTATCTATTCCAATTTTTCTAATTTTTCTAACAATTCTTCTCTTGTTTATTTATTTTGCAAGATATTGGTCAATTAAATATTTTGCTCCATTGTGTTTCACGAATGCAGCAAAATTATTTATAATATAATTATTGTCCAAAATAAATATTTTTATTTTCATTTATTTACCTTGAATTAATTTATTTTAATATCATTAAAAAATAAAGATAAATAAAAAATATTAAATTTTAATTTTAATTAAAGAAATATAATCAGTAAATGAAGCATTTCAATTATTAATGCAGTAATTAATAACATTATTATACCATTGCTATAATATAAATTAATATTCTAGCATTAATAAATTGAAGTAAATATTCTTTAAATAATATTTTTTTTATTACATTCTAACCATTTAATTATATTTTTGTTTAATTATTCTCGGTGTTTTTATTGCAACAAAAATAGCAGCAATTTATTATATTTTAGGCTGTCTTTTAAATAATATTCTCCTTTTCAATGCCTTTTACACGTTTATATTCATTACTTTATTTTGTAATAAAAAATAAATTCAAGTAACCATTAATTTTTTTGTTTCAGTATTTTAGGAAAAAATACCATTTTCAATTATATGTTTATGGTTTTATTAGATAAATTTTCATATAAATTTTTATATTTTTTTATTTGATTTTCTTCATATTTTAATTCAATTTGTAAAATCAAAGTTTTAAATAACTTTTTTAAATAAATTTTTTTTTGGAATTTTAAATAATTATTTTTTTAATTTTTAGTTGTGAAAGGAGTTATTTTATATTACAGCAAATTTTTTTATTGAGAAAATATGTTTCTTAATAAGAAAATTTAAAAACTTCCATATAAATGGGATATTAAAAGACAAAAACATTTTCGCTTCTTATTCGTCATTAATTAAATAATAAAAATTCAGCAATTTTCAAATTTTGTATTTATTTAATTTTAAAAATTCATCGTCAACATACGCAACAAATAATTTATAATAATTTATTTTGTATAATAAAATTGGCAGAAAATCATAAAAGAGAACATTAATTAGAAACATTGGCCTTCTGAGTTTAAAAAAAGTTCTAGACAAAAAATTTCTACTTAATGAAATATTTTCAAAATAAAACGAATGTCAGAGATTTTTTTGTTTTTGTTTTTTGCGAAATTTAAATATTAAAAATTTTGAAGCCAGACGACTTCGATAGGCGATGTGAGAAAAATTTATTGCAAAAGAAGAAAAGATGTTAAACAGCTTTGTTCAAAAATAGATTTAACGGTCAAATTTGACCAGAGAGAATTTGGAAATTAAAAATAATAAGAAACTTTGTTAGCACACTTAATGATAAAATTGAAGCTCAATTATAAATTTATTGAAAATGTAATTTATTTTAATAAATTTTTTATTAAACTCTCTCAAATATTGTAAAAAACTAAAGGTGTGTGGAAAATCTTTGATACCCAGCGCTCCTCCTACCATGATATTTGGCGAAATAAATAACAATAATATTGAAAATTCAATAACATACATATAAGAAATTAAAATAATAAAGATTATTTATTGTTTTTAAACAAATTTAATAATATAAAAAAAGATTTCTGATAAAAATGAAAATACTAAAAATAAACAATTATTACATAATAATAAAAAATTAAATATATATTTAAAAAAGATTCTTGGTATAAATTTGTAGCTCTGACTGCCAAGTGGAAAAATTGTAAAACATGATTCTAAATGCCCAAATTATTGGGATGTCAATTAATTGAAAAAAAACTTAGGTCTCAAAAAAATTAATTTTCTTCTTCATTACAGCAATTTTATTAAATAATTTAAAATTTCGTCAAATTTTAAGCTTTTAAAAGGTAATTTGACAATATTGAAAAGTTAAAAATATTGAAAAAAAAATCAATTAGATCTACAAATAAGAGTGCACAACTATTGAAAATATTTTAGGAAAAATTAATTCATAATGCATAAATATAAAAAACCAAATTAAAATAATAAAACCAATTAAACAAACATAATATTTCACTTTAAGATGAAATTCTGTCATGTTGTAGCACACCAGACTTAAACATTTTATTTAATTTAAATTACTTAAATTAAGAATTTCATCTTAAAGTGAAATATTATGTTTGTTTAATTGGTTTTATTATTTTAATTTGGTTATTTATATTTATGCATTATGAATTAATTTTCCCTAAAATATTTTCAATAGTTGTGCACTCTTATTTGTAGATCTAATTGGGTTTTTTCAATAATTTTAACTTTTCAATATCGTCAAATAACCTTTTAAAAGCTTAAAATTTCACGAAATTTTTAAATTATTTAATAAAATTGGTGTAATGAAGAAGAAATTAATAAATTAATTTTTTTAAACCTAAAGTTTTTTCAATTAATTTAGATCCCAATAATTTGGATTCAGTAAATATGATGTTTTTAAATGAGAATAAGTTAATTATAAAATTTCATTCTAAAAGGTAACTATTAAATAAAATTAAAAAGGTAGAAATTTCCTATAATCTTCAATAATTTCATTTAAAATATTTAAAAATTAAACAGTAATTTTCTCGTTTGAGTAATATTTGAAAATGAATTTAAATTAAAACCTTGTTTTCATTAACTTGAATTTAAATTCAAACCTTATTTTCATTAACTTGAATTTAAATTCAAACCTTATTTTCATTAACTTGAATTTAAATTAAATTATATAAGTAATTATTTTTTTTAATCAATAAGCAGATCAACAATAGTAAGTCGGCGACAAGATTTAAATATTAAAAAATAGACGATTGCTAATTTTTTATAAATTAGTCATAATTTGAATTAATAAAATATAAGCCAAAGGATTTCAAAATCTATTAAAAAATAAATTTTAATTATAAATTTAAAACTTTTAAATATAAAAATATAAACTATCTTCATTATCCGAAATTTTTATTTCAGCTAAGCCTCGTTAAATAAAGGAAAAATTAATTTGTAAAAGAATGAAATAAAAATTAATATTGGCTAAAAAATTTCAAATTTTCCAAGGACGAATATAAAAATAAAAAAGTAAATGATCCATCAATTATTTTTTGCTTCAGATAAATAAAATATTAATTATTAATCAAATAAAAATGACCAATTAATTATCCACTGCTGATTAAAAAGAATTTATCAGGAGCAAGAAATTAAAAGGATGATTTATAAATTTAAAGAAGATAACCCGATAGATAAAATTCACTTTCAAAAAAACTCATATGAAAATTTTTTAAAATGAAAAAACAAATATCGGTTATATCATAAGTCCATTTGCTTTTTTTAAATTAAAAATCCAAGAATTGGTTACAATGGAGTTAATAGACGAAATTTTTAAAAATTATAAATAAAATGAAACCTAACGAATATTTATATAATTATTATTTAAAAAAAATAAAAATATGTTATATTGTCAACAAACTTATTTCAATAATTTTTTTAAGTAGTGAATTTTCGAAATAAAAAATAAAAAACATTTTGTTTTCTTTGTTGTTAGCTGAAAAAAGCACGTTTAATAAAGCATATTAAATATAAATTATTTAAATAAAATATGAACTCACTAAGTGTTAATTTAAAATCAATTTAAACAAATAAAATTCGATTAAAATAAATAAAAAAGGTCAATTAAAAAGATAAATCATTATTACAAATTAGAGAGAGTTCAATTTCATTATTCTTATTTATTGTAACTTATATATTGATTATTGACTTTTTAAATCATAAAAATAGAATAAATCTTTTTTAAAAGTTTTTTTTGAATAATTTAATATCTATATATAATAGCAGATATTTTAAAATTAAAATTTTTTAAAAAGGCATAATAGCCAAAAAATGGCATTCGCATCTGCAAACTAAACGATTGTCAAATTCATATACAAGATTTAAAACATTCGGTAAGTTAATTTAATCTGGACTGTGGGAAGCCTGAACGCACGAAAACATATTTTTTAGCTTGGTTTTAAGCTTCTAGAATGACTTTCCATATTTTCCATATTTCGATATTTTTGTCCATATTTTATGTCAATATTTTGGGATTTTTCCAAAAAAAAACTCTATTAGAACGGCCCCATCAGCCAGCTAAATTGGCCTTTTGGATCCCCAAAACAGAAAATTTTCCAAAAAATAATAGCAAAATTTTCACAAGAATATTGAATAAATTTCAACAAAATTATTATTTATTAATAAATAAAAGCTTATAATTTTAAATATAAACATATATTGTTAATTTTATGAATTTTCAAATCATTATTTGATATTTGCTATAATTTTTAAATTATTTTCTTATATGACAAAAAACATAATTGAGAAATCATACTTAAAAATTCCAACACAAATATTAATATAGAGTTTAGTTTATATTCTTAATAACATAAAAATAATATATCTAATAATAATAATATACAATTTTTTGAGCAATATTTTAAATGAATTTTATTAAAAAAAATACATATAATTCATTAAAAAATTTTTGCATAAAATTATTTTAACTGTAGGAATTAATAAATATGTTATGAATTCAAATTTTTTTAAATTTTTTTAATAATTAAAAGAAAAATATGGAGATTATTGATAAAATATCCATTCCGAGTCGAAGAAAATTATTAAATTAAATAAATTAAAAATATTAATAATACATTTAATTATGGAACTAAACTGAACAGTGTTCACTAACCCTCTTAAAATTACTAGACAGCAGATGAGATAAAAAAAGAAATTAACAAAAGTTGATTTATTAAACAAACATATTAATAAAATTGGTAAAAAAAACATAAAACTATAAAATAAAAATAATTTAGGAATAAATGCCAAAGCTATGATAAATTAAATAAAATTATTTGTTTATTCAGACTAACGAAGAAATAAACATTAAATATAAGGGATAAATAATTTGAAAAATATTTTAGCTTTGCATTTATCATAATGGCAACCCGACATTTCAGGATTGGAACTTGGAGACACAACTTTGCGGAAGCAGACTTTTTGGATTTGTTGTGCACCATATTTTTGGGGATCCCGACATTTGGGGACTTTATTGAAAAATAATGTATTAGGGATTTATAAATTTTCAAATTTATTAATCCACGTTGATGTAAGATTTATATATTAATTGTTTTATGTATTTGTATATTTAATTTAAAAAATCATTTACCCAATTTAAATTGTGTAAAGAAGAGTAAAGTTAATTGAATAAAATTAAGTTTTTATTATTTTAAATGTTATTCATTTTAATTATATAACATAAATTTGTTATTAAAAAATTGTTAAAAAAAGCTTCCGTATGCTAATAAATTTCTTTTTAATATTAGTTTCTATTCAACTTGATGTGACGTTGCATGGCGAGAGAAATAAATATAATAAAACAATTATAGAAATTTTGTTTAAAATACCTTTAAATTTTAGCATTACTTAAAAAGTTTCGGACAAAGAAGAATTTATATTTTAAGAAACTTCGCACTACGGTAACGCACTTCTCGCTCACAGGCCAAGGGTTCATGCGATATGTGCCAGTAGAAAATTTATAATATATATTTTTATTCAAAAAATTAATCACATTTAATAAATTCAAATGATCACAATTCAACATAATATACTTGTAAATTCAAAATTAGCTTTTAATATCTTAAACAAATACTAAAGAATTTATTGAATTGTCCATACGAGTTTATGGTTTCGCTCTTGAAAAGCACAAATATTTCTTAAACTGCCTTTTATATGATTTCAGTATGAATATGTGTTATGCATTTTTCTCACAATTATATCCGTTAGTTTTCAATGAGTTTCAGATGGTTAGCCGACTATTGTAGCGAACAAGTTTTAAAAAATTATTGATAAAGTAGATTATCGATGCTTAATAAATATATATAAACTTTATTAAATTAACGAAATAAATGTAATTTAAATACAAAATAGTAATTAAATAAATAAATAAATTTAAAGTTTGTTCTTAATTATTAATTTGAAGTGTGTGTCTTTAGCTAAAAACTCACAAATTGCTAATATTCTTTAAAATCTTTCGAGACAAAATTGGAATAAAAATTTTTATTGTTAATTTATAAACTTTTAAAAAAGTAAAAAAACATTAATATAACCCAAAAAATATTATATTTATGATTGTTTTTAAAACACATTTTATTTCTAAATTGAATATTTTCTAGAATAATAGAAAATAAATATGCATAAATTCAAAATATTTATGAAAAAAATTATCTTTAAAAAATAATATTTTTTTCGATGATTGCAAAAAAATGAAATTTAAATACTTTTATAATTCTTTAATTTTTTGATTGTTTTTTAAGAAAAATAATAAGATAAAGTTAATTTAATACTTAACTTTTAAATTTGTTGATCTAAAAGAATAAATGATAAATTGAATTCACAGCAGCGGAAACGTCAAAAAAGAAAATTGTTTTGCAGAGATCAAAGAAAAGAAAACATTTGGAGTTAATCAAGCAATTCAATGAGGCCGATATTAATCTTGAAAATAATAAATAAATTATTAAAACAATAGAAAAAATATATAAATTATTAGAATTTATAATCGTTGAAAAAAATAAAACCAAAACTAATATTTTAAGAAATTTATTAGCATATCTAATGGAAACGGAAGTTTTTTCAACTTCATTTTGCGAATAATTTTTTAGTAATTAAAGTTATAAAAATTAATAAAAAAGTAAAAAAATAATATAAAATAAAAAAAAAAATAAATTAAAAATTTCAAAAATGATACGAATTATTCAAATTAAATTAATATTAATAAAAATGAAACTAAAATACTTTTCTAATTCTTTAATATTTTGAATATTTAATAAAAATAATTCAAATATTCAAATAATAAAAGTCATAAAAAAGTTAAAGAAATTAATATTTAACTTTTAAAGGAGAAATAACTATTATATTGTCATTTTTATACCAATAATACGATATCCCTTCGATTGGTTCTCGCGAGTCTTCTTCGTTTTGAGATTTTGATCTCAAGTTAATAAATTTGTATTTGTATTTAAATTTATATTTATTGCAAATACTATAGCAGATTGTTTAAAAAATTAAACTGATGAAATAAAAGTTTCTTTGATACATAATTATTTATAGAAATTAAAAATTAAAATAGGAAGTGTAACGTTGAAATTTAATCATAAACTTATTCAATCAATTAAAAAAAATAAAATAAAAAATTTCGCAATTTTGAGCCAATTTTTTAAGAAAAATTTGGGCGGGGGTGGGTTGAAAAATAGAAAAGTATTAAAACTTTAATAAAAAATCAATGGTTGATGAATTAACTTAAAGTCAATTTTAAGAAAGAAATATTAAATATTCAATAAAATAATAAAAACAAAAGTCAATTCAAAAAAAGAGTCAAATAAAAACCATTATTATAATTTGTTTTTGTAAATTTGTTTTTTAAATACTTAAAAATTGTAAACAAAAAAAAGTTTATAAAATTGCAAAATAATAAAATTTTTATTATTCAACAACTATTTTAAAATTTAATATTCAATTTATCTAAAGATGTGATAAAAATAATAAATGAGAATCATTTTACAAAATGATCAATCAAATAATGCATTGATGAAATGTAAATTAATTTTAAATTAATAACATAAAATAATGGGAATGTGGTTTAATTTATTTGTTCGAAATTTTAATTTAACTATGTTTTGACTTTTTCTTAAAAAACTTTGTTAAAAAAGCCATTTTTTAATTAATAAATTAAAATAATTATATTTTATTAATTTCAAAAGGATAGTGATTTTCAAATTATGAATAAAATATTTATAAATTATTACTATAATTGCAATATTATTAAAAGGTTTATTAGCTGAAATAATTATATTCTCTTTTTGATGGAATAAATATAAAAAAAGAAATCATTTAATTAAATATCCAGGAATAAAAATAATGAAGAAATTGTGTTTATTTGAATAATTTATAGGAATATAATTTATATTAATAAAAAATAATATTTAAAAATTAGCATCAATTTAAATAATATTAAATTAAAATTTTCTTGAATTAATTAAATATTTGTCTTTTCGCAGTTTGTTCAAAAAATTTAAATTTTCTGCGAACTTTTTAAATAAAATTATGAAAATAAAAAAGTGACATAGAAAACAAAAAATTAATAAAAATAATGCAGAGACTCAAAAAATAAGTAAAATTTTTAGATATAAAATTATCTTTTCCTTTCTCTTTTTCTCCGCTCTGTCTCTTTCTCTCTCCTCTCATTTCCTTTTCTTCTTCTCTTCATCCCTCTTCTTCTCTACCTTCTCATTCCACCCGCTCCTACACACTCATCACACACATAAACAAACTCGCACGCACTCAGCCCTGCGGAACGACCGCACGCGTTACCTACTCTACCCCTCCCCTACCCGCGCGGACAGAGAAACATACACTGCATTCTCTCCTCTAGCTTCCTTTCTCTATTATATTTTCAATTATATTTTTTAATTTTCTGTTTCTTTTTCCCACGTAAATAAAACACCACAAAACGCGCCAATTCAAAAGGCAAAAAAAGGGGCGGAGCTTCAGCTCGCTTAGTATAGAGTTAAGGGATTTTACAATTAAAATGGCCAATTAAATAAAATTGGTTCGTTATTTCTTTTAGAATTTTTAATTTTAAATGACTTTATATGTATATATATATATATATATTACTAAAGAAAAAGTTATTTATATTTTTTATAAATCAAAATAAATAAAGTAAGAGCATAGAAATTACAGTAAAAATGAGAATGCGATAAAATAAGTAATAAATTAAATCTTAATAAAAATGAGCCAATTAAATAAAATTGGTTCGTTATTTCTTTAGAATTTTTAATTTTAAATGACTTTATATATATATATATATATATTACTAAAGAAAAAGTTATTTATATTTTTTATAAATCAAAATAAATAAAGTAAGAGCATAGAAATTACAGTAAAAATGAGAATGCGATAAAATAAGTAATAAATTAAATCTTAATAAAAATGAGCCAATTAAATAAAATTGGTTCGTTATTTCTTTTAGAATTTTTAATTTTAAATGACTTTATATGTATATATATATATATATATTACTAAAGAAAAAGTTATTTATATTTTTTATAAATCAAAATAAATAAAGTAAGAGCATAGAAATTACAGTAAAAATGAGAATGCGATAAAATAAGTAATAAATTAAATCTATGAGCCAATTAAATAAAATTGGTTCATTATTTCTTTAGAATTTTTAATTTTAAATGACTTTATATATATATATATATATATTACTAAAGAAAAAGTTATTTATATTTTTTATAAATCAAAATAAATAAAGTAAGAGCATAGAAATTACAGTAAAAATGAGAATGCGATAAAATAAGTAATAAATTAAATCTTAATAAAAATGAGCCAATTAAATAAAATTGGTTCGTTATTTCTTTAGAATTTTTAATTTTAAATGACTTTATATGTATATATATATATATATATTACTAAAGAAAAAGTTATTTATATTTTTTATAAATCAAAATAAATAAAGTAAGAGCATAGAAATTACAGTAAAAATGAGAATGCGATAAAATAAGTAATAAATTAAATCTTAATAAAAATGAGCCAATTAAATAAAATTGGTTCATTATTTCTTTAGAATTTTTAATTTTAAATGACTTTATATGTATATATATATATATATTACTAAAGAAAAAGTTATTTATATTTTTTATAAATCAAAATAAATAAAGTAAGAGCATAGAAATTACAGTAAAAATGAGAATGCGATAAAATAAGTAATAAATTAAATCTTAATAAAAATGAGCCAATTAAATAAAATTGGTTCGTTATTTCTTTAGAATTTTTAATTTTAAATGACTTTATATGTATATATATATATATATATTACTAAAGAAAAAGTTATTTATATTTTTTATAAATCAAAATAAATAAAGTAAGAGCATAGAAATTACAGTAAAAATGAGAATGCGATAAAATAAGTAATAAATTAAATCTTAATAAAAATGAGCCAATTAAATAAAATTGGTTCGTTATTTCTTTAGAATTTTTAATTTTAAATGACTTTATATGTATATATATATATTACTAAAGAAAAAGTTATTTATATTTTTTATAAATCAAAATAAATAAAGTAAGAGCATAGAAATTACAGTAAAATGAGAATGCGATAAAATAAGTAATAAATTAAATCTTAATAAAAATGAGCCAATTAAATAAAATTGGTTCATTATTTCTTTAGAATTTTTAATTTTAAATGACTTTATATGTATATATATATATTACTAAAGAAAAAGTTATTTATATTTTTTATAAATCAAAATAAATAAAGTAAGAGCATAGAAATTACAGTAAAAATGAGAATGCGATAAAATAAGTAATAAATTAAATCTTAATAAAAATGAGCCAATTAAATAAAATTGGTTCGTTATTTCTTTAGAATTTTTAATTTTAAATGACTTTATATGTATATATATATATATATATTACTAAAGAAAAAGTTATTTATATTTTTTATAAATCAAAATAAATAAAGTAAGAGCATAGAAATTACAGTAAAAATGAGAATGCGATAAAATAAGTAATAAATTAAATCTTAATAAAAATGAGCCAATTAAATAAAATTGGTTCATTATTTCTTTAGAATTTTTAATTTTAAATGACTTTATATGTATATATATATATATATATTACTAAAGAAAAAGTTATTTATATTTTTATAAATCAAAATAAATAAAGTAAGAGCATAGAAATTACAGTAAAAATGAGAATGCGATAAAATAAGTAATAAATTAAATCTTAATAAAAATGAGCCAATTAAATAAAATTGGTTCGTTATTTCTTTAGAATTTTTAATTTTAAATGACTTTATATGTATATATATATATATATATTACTAAAGAAAAAGTTATTTATATTTTTATAAATCAAAATAAATAAAGTAAGAGCATAGAAATTACAGTAAAAATGAGAATGCGATAAAATAAGTAATAAATTAAATCTTAATAAAAATGAGCCAATTAAATAAAATTGGTTCATTATTTCTTTAGAATTTTTAATTTTAAATGACTTTATATGTATATATATATATATTACTAAAGAAAAAGTTATTTATATTTTTTATAAATCAAAATAAATAAAGTAAGAGCATAGAAATTACAGTAAAAATGAGAATGCGATAAAATAAGTAATAAATTAAATCTTAATAAAAATGAGCCAATTAAATAAAATTGGTTCATTATTTCTTTAGAATTTTTAATTTTAAATGACTTTATATGTATATATATATATTACTAAAGAAAAAGTTATTTATATTTTTTATAAATCAAAATAAATAAAGTAAGAGCATAGAAATTACAGTAAAAATGAGAATGCGATAAAATAAGTAATAAATTAAATCTTAATAAAAATGAGCCAATTAAATAAAATTGGTTCATTATTTCTTTAGAATTTTTAATTTTAAATGACTTTATATGTATATATATATATATATATATTACTAAAGAAAAAGTTATTTATATTTTTTATAAATCAAAATAAATAAAGTAAGAGCATAGAAATTACAGTAAAAATGAGAATGCGATAAAATAAGTAATAAATTAAATCTTAATAAAAATGAGCCAATTAAATAAAATTGGTTCATTATTTCTTTAGAATTTTTAATTTTAAATGACTTTATATGTATATATATATATATATATTACTAAAGAAAAAGTTATTTATATTTTTATAAATCAAAATAAATAAAGTAAGAGCATAGAAATTACAGTAAAAATGAGAATGCGATAAAATAAGTAATAAATTAAATCTTAATAAAAATGAGCCAATTAAATAAAATTGGTTCATTATTTCTTTAGAATTTTTAATTTTAAATGACTTTATATGTATATATATATATATATTACTAAAGAAAAAGTTATTTATATTTTTTATAAATCAAAATAAATAAAGTAAGAGCATAGAAATTACAGTAAAAATGAGAATGCGATAAAATAAGTAATAAATTAAATCTTAATAAAAATGAGCCAATTAAATAAAATTGGTTCATTATTTCTTTAGAATTTTTAATTTTAAATGACTTTATATGTATATATATATATATTACTAAAGAAAAAGTTATTTATATTTTTTATAAATCAAAATAAATAAAGTAAGAGCATAGAAATTACAGTAAAAATGAGAATGCGATAAAATAAGTAATAAATTAAATCTTAATAAAAATGAGCCAATTAAATAAAATTGGTTCATTATTTCTTTAGAATTTTTAATTTTAAATGACTTTATATGTATATATATATATATATTACTAAAGAAAAAGTTATTTATATTTTTTATAAATCAAAATAAATAAAGTAAGAGCATAGAAATTACAGTAAAAATGAGAATGCGATAAAATAAGTAATAAATTAAATCTTAATAAAAATGAGCCAATTAAATAAAATTGGTTCGTTATTTCTTTAGAATTTTTAATTTTAAATGACTTTATATGTATATATATATATATATATTACTAAAGAAAAAGTTATTTATATTTTTTATAAATCAAAATAAATAAAGTAAGAGCATAGAAATTACAGTAAAAATGAGAATGCGATAAAATAAGTAATAAATTAAATCTTAATAAAAATGAGCCAATTAAATAAAATTGGTTCATTATTTCTTTAGAATTTTTAATTTTAAATGACTTTATATGTATATATATATATATATATTACTAAAGAAAAAGTTATTTATATTTTTTATAAATCAAAATAAATAAAGTAAGAGCATAGAAATTACAGTAAAAATGAGAATGCGATAAAATAAGTAATAAATTAAATCTTAATAAAAATGAATGCATTTCATTGACTTGAATTTTTTATTATTCTGAGTTTTAAACAACGATAATAAATAAATTCTCTTTACCAATAATCGAATACAAAATTTCTAATTTATGTAATTGAATGCCGACAATCGGCGAAATGTCGTTGAACAAATAAATCCAATAAAAATGTTACATATTAATTTAGGACTAATTTTAATAAATAAGCATGTAACCAAAGTAAAGCCTATTATTCAATGAATTCACATTTTGTTTTAAATATTTAAACAAATTGATCAAACAAAGATATGTTACATATCTCAAAAAAAGTATAAGCTATCAATGTTGACGACTCAATTTGTCACCGCTTGTGAAAAAAGGAGGTAAATACGGGAAATGTAACATGAAATGAAAAAAGAATTTAAGCATAAGACAAAGATTAAATAAAAATATATTTAAACATTCATTAAAGTCAGTTGAGGTAAAATTTTAATAAAAAAATTGTTAAAATTAAAAATTGATTTAATTCATAATTAAATAAAAGTTTCATAGCAAATTAAATTTCCAAATAAAAGACTTTTTCGAAAAATTCCAATTTAAATATACAAAATTAATTATTTACAAAAAATTTACTAAAATTTTTTGTGTAAATTTGAAATATAAATTAAAAAACAAAAAACAGAATTATAAAAATAAGGTTTAATAAGATCACAAAAAACTTCAAACCGAGAGTTATCAAAAATTATTTTATTGATTCCACAATGAACTCAATGAACACAAACAACATATTGAACTCAGAATGTGATAAAAAAATTGCAAGTAAACAAAAAAATAAAACGAACATCAAACAAAATTAAAAAAAAAAAATTACTCTATTCCTTTTGACTTATAAATTTGGAAATAAGAATAAAATTGCAATTTCCCCCGGCAGCGCCTATCGGCGTGAACCAAAATTCCCGAATAGCATATATTATTTTTTTTGTCTGCTCTATTCGAGAATCTGCTTTTCAGCTGTGAATGTTCGCTTCAAATGATTTTGGGCGATTTTTGAAATTTATCAAATTTCAATAATTTTTTAGGTCCCAGGGGGTCAAACTCACCAAAAACATAAAACTTTTATGAAGTGCCTGCAAGACCACTATGTCTTCTCCCAATTTTAAAGTTCTTAATATTTCGCAAAAAGAAAAGCAATTTTAAAACCGATTTATAAAAAATCAATTTTGTTTATTTTAATTCAAATTTAATTAATAAGATTGAATATTATTTTTCATTATTTTTAAAACAGCCATAGTCAATAAGTTTAAAACACAGAAAAATTCTATAAGAATATTTTGAATTTAAAAAAAATAGCTAGGAATTTTAGAATTCAGAAAATTACCAGTTTTTTTTTTTTTTTTGGATTTTCAGCGTGTCCAGCCCCAAAAAGTCGTAAATTTCCTCCTTTAAATACAGTGATTGACTGACTAAATCCTGTTGTTGTTCTGACGAGGTGGATGAGTCAAGCAGTTTGGAGATGAACTCCTGGTGCCTGACTGTTCAACTGTGTCCAGGTTATTGATCATGGCAGGATTAGTCATCCCAATGCCCATGTCCGTCTTGTCCTTTATGTGCAAAATGTGGTTTTCTTTGTCCGCCTTAATTTTGGTTGAAAATTTTTCGGTTGCCACAAGTTCTATTGCTTTTGCCGGCGAAATGGACCGAATTTGGTTCTGGTCATCCTACGCATTGGAGTCCTTACTACATCCCAAATCACAGCAAGTTTGTCAAAATCCATACACAAGCGCTGTGAAATTTCATAAAAAATTGACCTCCCCGGCTTCTGTTGAATTCGTTCGTCATTGACTCAATTATCATAAGATAAATGGTCATGGCTCGGCTTTCGTACAGCAATGGATGCAAAAGAATATTTTGTTAGTTTTTATGTTTTGCCTTTTTTTATATTTTATTTAATCCATTTTTTCTCATTTTATTTTAACTTGTTCCGTGTGTCTCTCGTATACGCTTGCGTCTCCAGGCACAGCATAATTAATTTTTAATTAATTTTCTTTAATCCTTTTATTTTATATTACGATAATTTCTTTTCATAAATTATAAGTTTTATATATTTTCATTTTTTCTTTTTTATTTTGCTTTTCAATTGGTGTTCGCATTTTTTGTATTTTTTTTAATAAGCATTATTTGGATTTAATTATTTACAAGTTTTTTTTGAAAATTTGGTTAATTTTAAATAATTTATGATTTCGTATTTTATTTTTTATTCCTTGTCTGATTTAAATTAGTTCAAGCACGACTTATAAATTTTTTATATTATTTAATGTATACTATTAAAGTTTTGAAAAATATTTAATTAAAATTGTGATTTGGTATAAATTAATTATTTCGAGTTCATTTAAATTATTTTTAATTTGATTTATTTCAATTAAGCGTTGAAAATTTACTTTATCGAAAATATTTTCAACCTTCTTCATCAAAAGTGAGTAAATTGTTTTGTTTGACCACCAATATTCTTTTTTCAGGATTCAATTTTTACTTTATAAATTTTCAAATTTCGTTATTTATTTTAATCATTTTTTCATAAACTTTAATAAAAAAAATTTCATTTTCGGTAATTTCTGTACTCTTTAATTTTTTTTCATTTAATTTTGTATTTTTTTATTAAATTGTTTTGTTTCGTATATATTTATTTATTTCAAAAAAATTAATAAAGTTTTTAAATCATTTAAATATAAATTATTTTTTTAAATTTTCTTTTATGTCTGAATAACATTCGCTAGCTCTTAGAAATCTCATTTCATAAAATTAAGAAATTATTCTGAGTATCTGTAAGAAGGTTATTTTATTAAATTTTCTTAATGTTAAATAAAAGTTATATTTTTATATCAATTTTCATTAATATTCCCTTGTTGTCTGCAAATAGCTCATTTTCTACTTGTTGCTTAAATTTTTTGAAACTGTCCATGTTGAATAACATAAAAATTTAGAATCCGAATTTGATGATTCAAATTTGGAATTTCTTTTGTATATCTAATTTAAATTCTATTGATCATTTTTATTCAAAGAAAAAATAATTTTAATAAGTGTTAACCGGAAAATGAAAACTTTTTTAAATTACATTAACTCCAAAAGATTTTATTAACTTTTTCTTTATTTTAAATAAAACCAGAAGAGCAAAAAAAAACATGAAAAATTCAAATTTATTTTTTAATTTTCTTTAATATTTCTTAAACATTTTAAAGCCTTTATAAAAAAATTTTAACTGTTCCTTACATATTTAATTGTCAAATTTAATTTTATTTTTACATAAAATATAGATTACAAATATTACGAAATAACCAAAGAAAGCCGTGTCAACACCATTAGAGACCACAAAAAAAGGCACCAAAAATCGCGAAAAAAGAAAGGCACGAAAAGGCACGAAAATCTCAAAAAAGGCATGAAAAAGGCATTTAAAATTTTCAAACGCACCTTTTCAAGACTTTAAAGCCAAAAAATTTTTAAATCAGCTAAATTCTTGCAAAATCAATATATTTCCAAGCATATGTAGTCAGAAAAAAAAAGGAAAAAGTTGGAGGGAGAATTCGTTTTGTTTTATTTCATTCTAGTGTTATTTGGAAATTTCAGCGCCACCGAGCAAAAAACAGGAATTTGTAGCCCTTAGGACTAATTTTTGCCATTTTGGAGTCTAAATTTCATTAAAAAGGCTAATTTTTTTAATTTTAATACTTTTTTGTGGAATTTTTGCTAAAAAAGGCCAAAAAAGGCACGAAAATGGAAAAATGCCAAAAAAGGCATTTTAAGACACGAAAATCCCAAAAAAGTCAAAAAAGGCACAATAAAACTCAACATAGAAGCCTCTAACCAAGTGGAAAGTGCGTTTTTATGCTTAATATACTGAAACTAGTGCGCAGAAAAAAAAGGCATATGCCTCAAATGCGGTCTTTACTCTTGATAAATAAATCGGCAATTGTATAATAAATTTTAAAAATTGATTCCTATATAAATATTCTACTAAATAAAAATATGCATAACATTGATTTATATTTTATGCAAAAGGACATAATACAAGAGAAATATTAATTGAAAAAAATAATAGTAATATTTCTAACCCATATGAATATTTACTTGAAATTTTTCCCATAAAAAGTCATTCCACCGGTCAATGAAACACAATAATTGAATACTAAAGAAAGTTAAGTGGAAATTTAATGAAACATCTAAAATAAAATAATAAATATATTTCAACGAATATAATTTTTATTTGGTGGACAAAACCTTAAAAGTTAATGCAATTTAATTACCCTATTTAAAAACAAAAAATGTAATTTCATATGGGTTTTGTTTACTCTTTATTTTTTCATGTGAAACTTAGGAATCCTCAATTTTACAGAAATTAATAAATGTAAATTGCATATAATTAAGCCTACTTATGTATTTACGTATTTAAAGATAAAGGGTTTTTAATATAGAATTATTTTCTAAATATTAGATATAATTCAAAAATTTGAAGAAAAATTGTCTTAAATTATAAATTTACTGTTTTTTTTATTCAGCAATAAAAACCCGAGAATATTTATAGAAAAAACTAAGAAATAAAATTTAATGACCGATGTTCTTGGCAATATTCATAAACAAATAAAGACATGAAAATTTAATAATTAAATAAAAATCTCAGGCAATCATGGTCCATTCTTTATATTTTTTATAATATTAATTGCAAAATATATTTTTTTAATATCTTCAAAGATTGGTTCTTGAAACATAAATTTGCTTCCACGCTTTCAGGTTTTTTGCTTTTATCTTAATTAACTGATAATTGATCAGACTTGTTTTATTTTATAAGTTTTACAATACTTTTTATTAATTTAAATAAATTATATTTTCAAAGAAAATTAATTTACTATCTTTTAAAATTTTTCATTTGTAGAAATTGCAAATTAATTTGATTACTCCTTTATAGCTACTAAAATTAAAAATCTTATTAATAAAAATAAACATTTTTTAATAAGTTCATAACGAAGCAAAGAAAAAAGTAATTAATTAAAAATTAATTCAAATAAAATATTTTAATTTATATAATGTTTTTAACGATTTTAATATTTTTATTAGGTTTTCTGTTCTTTTTTTATGCTTATTTATTTTAAATATTTGTTTATTTTCTTATTTTTAAGTATATTTATAATGGACGCATGTTAAATTTAAAAGTTTTAAAACAATAAACAAATCTTTATTGTATAATAATTTACTGCTTTTAACATTGAAACACTCTTAATTCTTTATTTTTTGCTGCTTTTCTTCTTATTTATCTCTTATTAATAAAGAAATCTGTATTTGTTTTTGCATTGGTTTTTTGATTATTTATTCTTTTTCTTAATTATAAACAAATGATAATATTCATTAAACCCAATTCTGGTTATTTATAATAGAATATTAAAAAATTTTAATTATATGTTTCTCTTTTTTCAAATTTTCAAATATTGAAAAGCGTAAATAATTTGGATTTTAATTTATATACAAAATTTTCTTAAAAATTTTTAATTTAATTTTTATAATAAAATAATTTAAATATTTTTCTGATTTAACCTGTTAATCACACACACATTATCTGTTTTTTTTTATTTGAGATCAGCTAATTTTATTATTTTAATTTGTTCTATCTTTCGTTTTTTAAATATTACATAATTCATTATGCGAAATTTGGTAATTTTTTAAATTCATATTTATTACATTTATACTTCAAGGGAGTTTTAAAACAATATTTATAGAAGAAACTAAAAAAACAAAAAAAAAATCCATTAAAACAACTAAATTTTTAACTTCTTTTTTAATAAAAATCAATTAATTAATAAAAAATACAAATTATCTTTGTCAATTAATTATTTAAATATTAAAGTAAAAATAATTTAATAAATTTAGTAAAAGGTATTGAAAAAGAGAATTAAAGAATTCCATAAAATAAAATCTAAATTTTGCTTTAATAATTCAGAAGGTTTTGCCATTTGACCACATTTGAATTGAATAAATTCAATAAATTTAAAAAAAATAATTTAATTTTAATCTCAAAAAACGAAAATCTGTCTGTTATAACCTTAATCATTAATATCTTCAATATGTAATTTGTTTTTCTGTTGAAAAGAAAATTTTCAATTCATAAATTAAAATTAAAAAAATGTTTAATAATTCGATATTAAATTTTGAATTATTTATTAAAGGAATAAATATAATACAAAAAGTTTTGAGGAAACCAAAAACGATAGGTTCGTTGTGAAGTGGACATTTTTAAAACTATGCAGAAAACAAATGACCAACCCAAACACAATTTATTACTACTATATTATAATAAATGGCAAACTACATTTTTAAAACCATAAAAAACATAAAATAATAATTTTGTTGCTTTAATATAGCCAAATAAATTAAATAAAATTATTTAGCTTTGAAAAATATAAGAAAAATTAAAAAATTAAATTATAATGAATTTTCAAATATGAGTATAAATTTTTTTAAAACATTTAATACTTAATTTTATAAATATTATCAAATGAAATTACCTTATATATTTTTTCTACAAATAAATTAATTTTATATTCAATAAAATATTTAGTCAAAAATAAGTGTTTATTGGTAAATGAGAATATTTTCAAAATTTGACGATATTATGCCAAAAAGTTTCTGAACATATTTTTAATGAATTAAAATAATTAATTAAAAATATCCTTTATTAATAAAATTATATTAAAGCAAATTTATATATCCGAAAGCGAAAATTAACGTTTATTTAAGTAAATTTAATCAATATTCAATTATAATATTTAAAAATTATAAATTATTTTTTATTATTTATTATTGTGATTTTTTTTATTTTATTTGCTAAATATTTTATCTTTAAATTATTATTTATTTTTGTAAGAAATATTATTTCAAATTAAAAACATTTATATTTTTAAAGAGTTTTTTATTTCATGTTGAATTGCCCGTTTAATTTCCAGGATGAACTGTCAACATCAATTTAACATTTATAAAGAAAAGTACGGAACGGGGAGAGAAAATGCTGGGATTCGGGTTGGGGTTTTGATGGGTTCGGTCACTAAGTCAAGTGGCGATGGACCGAGAAATATATATTTATTTGGGCACCTCAAAGAAACTATCACCTACAGGAACTAGGAGGGATGGATTGGAGAGGAACGGAGAAAAAATGGGGAATCAGACAATAAAGAAACAACAATAATGAATGAATATATCAAAATCGGGGATTTAATGGGCTGGGTCAAAGGTGAAATCAATAATTGGGAATGAACATCAAATGGAACGCCAAACATTTAAATCAAATGCCCTTCTTTTTTAATTAATTGTTATTTAACTTAAATAATTTGTAATATTTTATAAAAATTATAAAATAATAATTTTTAAAGAATTTGCTCAATTAATTGAAGTACAAAGTAACAAAAAATCTTAAGAATCTATAAAAAATTATATTTATTAAATTTAAGATCATTTTCGCAAAATTTTTGATCGTTGCTCAAAAAAAGTTTTCTGGCGAATTGTCCACTGACGGATTGTCCATTACTGACGGATTGTCCACTGACGGATTGTCCACTGACGGATTGACCACTGACGGATTGTCCACTGACGGATTGTCCGGACCTCAATTGGGGTTCTATGGGCTCCATATTCGGAAAATTTTTACAAATAATAATAAACAATTCAAACATTTTCAAGATCGGAGAAATAGAGATTTGAATATAATGTTAATCATTGCTGTTATGTATAGAGTTGCCAAATTTCCTTATTTCTAAGATTTGTCCTTATTTGGAGGGGCCAGATTTATTTTTGGTGAAAATCATTTAAAAATAGTGTAAAATCGCGCCGAAAAAAATTGCATGCAGTGAAATGAAAAAATGATAAGCGTAAACAAAAAAATTATTCAATTTTTACGCTAATAAAGTTTTTTAAGTATATTTTCATGTATTTTATGCGTTTTTTTTTTCTCGTTGCTATTAGTTTTAGAAAAGATCTTATTTTAAACTGAATTCAATTTGCAAAAAGTCAAAAATAATTGAAAAATTTAACGTGTTTTAAAACAAAAATATTAATGACTTTGAAAAATGTATTTTTTTTTATTTTTACAATGATTTAATTAAATTAGAATTGAAAGAAATATGCTTTTTAATCCTAAACTGAATTAAAGCAATATCAATTTTTAATAAAAAAAAAATCAAGAACCATTTAATTAAACTAGAAACATTTCTTTTGCATAAACAACACTATTTTCAGTCCATTCGTTTTTTCGAAAATCGTATTTTTTGAAAAATTATTGTAAATTGTGATTCAAAAATCTTACAGAGAACCCGTTCGGGATTTTATCTTTAATAAATTGATTTCAGAAAACTCATTATAATTATAAATTAATTTTTTAAAATACAAAACCCAATTTTTAAAGAGGGTGTTCAACAAGAAATAAATAAATACTGCATATAAATATTAAAAATAATAAGATAATGCGTTCAAACGAAATTTTTTCATTTTTATTTTCAAATCCAAGAATAAGCATAAAAAGGAGGTTTTTTGATCAGAATCTGTTTAAAATGTCGGCAAAAGATTTAAAACTATACATTTATTAATTGTACTTTAAATGGCCAAACATTTTCAATTTCCATCCATACTAAATGAGTAATTCACTGAGAGCATCTCGATATAGGAAGAGAAAAATGAAGAAAGATAAATAAATAATTATTATGAAAATAATGCCAAACATGATAGATTAACTATTTTTTTTAATTCGGCTAAATGAAGAAATAAACAATAAAAATAAGGAATAAACAAAAATATTTATTTATTGCAAAAATGGGACAAATTAAAATTATATTAAAAAGTCACTTCATAAATCATTAATAATAAGATAATTAAAATAAATTTATAAAGCAAAATAATTAATTATAAAATTGTATCTTTAAACGATTAGAACAAAGTATAAATTAGACACAATAGTTGATTATAAAACTAATTATTATATAAATAAAATGTTAAATTCTATAAAATAAAATGTGAACCTTGGCTGAATAGAATAAATTTTTGTCGTTTCAGTGCCGAGAAGATTGAGTTATATCGGTCGTTTTAATTCCCTTATATTAAATAAGTAATTATTTAATTTAATTTAAGAGAATATTTTTCAAAATTTGATCAAATTATGCTAAAAATTTCTGAACATATTTTTAATGATATAAACTAATTAATTAAAAAATCCTTTATAAATAAAATTGGATTAAAGTAAATTAAAAATTTATATCCGCAAGCGAAAATAAATGTTATTTAAAAAAATATAATCAATGTATGTTCAATTATAATATTTAAAAAAAATAAATTATTTTTTATTATTTATTATTGTGATTTTTTGTTTATTTTTTTTGCTAAATATTTTCTCTTTAAATTATTATTTATTTTTGTAAGAAATATTATTTTATATTAAAATTTTGGGTTGAAAATATTTTTGTTAAAGTTCGTTGTTATTTTTTAAATAAGTCATTTTTTATTTTTAAATGTTTTTTTCATTTTATGTTGGAATTCCCGTTTTATTCCATGATGCAATCATTGTCAACATCAATTTTAAATTTATAAAGATATATTTTTGTTAATTTAGATATATGTTTGTTTTAAAATGGCGATTTTAGTCTAAATTATTTTGAAAGTTTATTAAAATAATTTTGTTGAAACTAAAATTATTTAAAATAATCGATAGAAAATTATTTTCCCCAAAATATTTGAAAAGCGAAAAATTTAAATAATAATTAATATTTATAAAATTTTGCTCTAAATTTCTGTAGAATAATTTTTAAAAGATTTATTTATGATAGGTGCAACCTTTTTTTAAGTAAAATGTTTTATTTGAAAGTTATTTGTTTTATTTCTCATAATTTATATATTTAGAATTTATATTTGTTTATCTAAGTAAAGGAATAATGAAATAATTGAAAAAATTAATATTCCATCAGCATTAGAACTTAAAATCAAAGATATTTCATTAATGAAAGTCATAAAAATGTGCGAATTTAATATCAGTTAACAATTATTCAAAAAGATGATTTATTGTTTATTCCATTAATTTAGTTTGATTAAATTTTGACAGTGCTTTAATAAAATATCTTTTATTTTTTCAGATAAAATAATCTTGATAATATGTTTTTCTACCTAAGTTGATTATGTATAAATTCAATTGGAACTGTAAAAATATTTTAATTTTTTTTTAAATTTTCTTTTTTGTACAAAAAACTTATTGCATAATTTCTTAAATTTTTTAAATTATGCCAATTTCAAAATCTGTATAAAATAATTTCCTTTAAACAAATCTTTTAGGTATTCAGCATTATATATAAAGTTTATCTGAATGTAAATAATAATTATTTATGATCTAAATAGAAAATTATCAAATCTTTATTCTTAATTAAGCGAACTATTACCAATTAAAATGGATCAAAAAATGAAAAAAACAATTGAAATATTTA
This sequence comes from Heterodera schachtii, assembly GCA_023374025.1. NCBI lineage: Eukaryota > Metazoa > Nematoda > Chromadorea > Rhabditida > Heteroderidae > Heterodera > Heterodera schachtii. The sequence goes on from SIJG01000201.1 coordinate 95,270, forward strand.
TTGAATCTACTAATTTATCTATTTATAAACAAGAACAAATGCAATATAATATAATTTAGTTAATAGATTAGCACCAACACAGACAAACTCCAATCGTCCTAATAACGATTGGTATTCAAAATTGTATATTTTTTTAGTTTATTAAAAAACAAAAATTCTTCCAAATAATGTAAAAATATTTTCAATTAAAAAATTAATTATTCACTAGAATGCAATTTCATAATAAAAGTATAAGAAAAGAATAAATGGAAAAATAAAATTTATTAAATTTATAAAAAAGTGAAAATAATGAAGAATTTGTATAAAAAATTAAAATTAAACATAAAATAAAAATTGTGGTTTTTTTTATTTTAAAGCTCTAATTATAAATTTAAGGTTAAAATATATAAAGATATTAACTACTCTCAATGATATGAAATTTTTTAAAGTAAATTATTTAAATTCTCAATAGAAAAAATATAAATTTATGTTCATAATTCAATAAAAGAAAGCACAAATGGCAAAAAATGAATATTCGTGTCTACAACAACGCTGTCAGCCATAAAAATTTCCAATATTGAAAATATTCCAAAAAAAGATAATTTCGAAGAATTAATCTAAAAATTCATTTTAAAATAACTAAATAATTAAAATAACTTTAATATAATTAATTTTTTAAGATTCAAAGCAAATTTAAATAAAACTTCAATTGTTAAAAAGTTTGATTGTTCAAATAAATATTTAATTTAGCCAAATCTATTCGATTCAAAAGTATCAAAACATCATTTAGTTTAGCATAATGAGAAAAGTATATATTTTTCAAAATGAAAGAAAGAATATGACAAAGAATAAGCCAATTATTTTAAAAAAATTTAAAAAATAATAATTTTATTTATGAATTTATTCGTTAAATATAATCACATATTTGAAACTATGAATTCAGCTAAAAATTCTTATCCAAATTAGGGGGAAATAGGAAGAGCATTAAAAGTATTCCATGGACAATGATAATAATTATTATCCACCATAAGATAATGATCTTAAAAAAATTAATTTAAACAGAAAATCTAATTATAATTAAATAATTATCTCTAAAAAGTTTATTATTATTAATTTGAGGCATGAAGATAAAATTAAAATTAAAAACATGAAGTGGAGTTTATTTTTAAATTTTCAGTATTTTATTCTTTATTCTTATTTGTATTATAATTAATTAGGTATTGGATTTTAAATCTTAAAACTAAGAGACAAAAACATTTATAAACAAGAGTATTTATAAAAAATATCAAATAAATATTTGAAAATTTGTTTTAATGAAAAAAGGTTGATTGATCGTTAATAATTAGTGTAAAGCGTACAAAAAAAAGAAAAAAAAGAAAAAGTGGTTCAACAATATTAAAAGTAATTTTTATTAAAAATATTATGTAAAAATATATTAAATAATAAATAAATGAAAAATCATTTTGCAAAAATTAAAATATTTTTTATATTAATCTATTTTTATTCTAATCAAATTTTCGTTTATATTTATATATCAGAGTTACCAATAATCAGTTAAAAATTTCAAAAAAAAGTCTTTTATTTCAACAGAAAGTTCTTTAAAAAATAATTCGAAAAAATCTTTAAGAATACAAATTATATTGAAAAAGCAATTAAACATATATTAATTATTTAATTTATGTTGAAATTTGTTTATTAATTTTTAATTATTAGTTCAAAAGGCAACAAAATCAGAAAAAAAAATCGCACCCACCAAAAATAATATAGAAGACGTTGAATGAGAGAACGAGAATTTTTAATTTAGGATATATATTTTTTGAACATTGTAGTTAATATTTAATAATATATAAAAATTATAAATCATTCAAAATCAATAAAAAAAATTTATATAATTAATTTAATTGAAAAGAATTAAATTTTCATAATATTTAACCGAATTTTTGAAATAAAAAGGTTTAATATAAGAATAATAATTAAATTTTTTTAATCATTAAAGAAAAATTCTTACTCACTCATAAACCATAAATTCGGAGTCCACAACCAGAGCACATTTATTTATTAGTTTGATTTAATTAAATTAAGAATTTCAATTACAAAATTAAAATTAATATAATCTCTTATTATCGTAAACTCATCTTAATTAATTTGAAAAAAAATTCAAATATGTAACACAATCTAAGAAAAAAAATTATTTTATAAAGTAAAATCACTATTTGTAAAAATTAAAAACTTAACACATAATAAAAAATATTTTATTTAATATAAAATAAAATTTTATAAATTTTAGATAATAATTAAATAATATTATTCTTTAATAATTTCAAAATTTAAATTGAATTTTAAAAAATTAAATTAATTTCTATGGACTTAAAAATTAAAAAAAATTATAATATACTGAGGGTGCAAAGAAATATTATCCATAAAAAATAATTTTGATATAAAAATTACAAATTCAACAAGAAAAAATGTATAACAAAAATAAAATATTATTAAAAATATTTAGTAAATTAGAAACTATGATAGATTAAATAATTTTATATCATTCTTAATGTTAAATAAGCAAAACCAAAAAGTTAATTGGAATATTTTTTTACAAATCAAAATGAGTAGAATTTACTGATTTGATAATATAAAAACAAATCTGTGAGTATGGATGGACTAGACAAGATATTTAAATTATTCTGGAAAGTTAATTTTTAAATAATTACTCAAAGTATTAAGTAATTTATTAATTTAATATAAAGTTCATTTCGAGACCAAAAAACCAAAATTATAATTAAATTCTATAGAAATTTTATTACTGAAATATCATTTTGCTTTTGTTTTTCATTAAAAATAAACATAGAAAAGTAAAAAATTTAAAAAATAATTAAGTTAAAAAGAAATCCCAAAGAAAAAAGATAAAAAAACAATTTTTTATCATAAAAATTATTTCAAATTTGCGATATTCGCAGATTTGGTCAAAAAATGCAAACAGAGCAAGAAATTAAAAGGAATTACAAAATTTTAGAAAACACAATAGCAATATTTCAATAAAAAATATACTATTTAAATAACTTAATTTTAATGATTTTATTGTATAATTTTCCAAATAATTAATTAAAGATTATAGAGTAAAGAAAAAGTAAACAATAAATAAAAAATAAAAAATAAAATAATCACTAAAAAGAAGTAAAAATTTCTTTAATAAAATTGTGAATAAAATTACATATTTATAAAATAAATAATTGTTAATTAATTACTTATTTAACACCATAAGGGACACGCGCAACTTACAAATTAAGATCTAGTAATAATCTGTTTGAAATAATATTAAACTTTACTTTTAATTCAGTCTACAAATATAATGCAAGTTAAAAGATAAAAATATAAAATGAAATATTAATTCATATTAATTTATTTATAAAATTTTTCCAAATAATTCAAGTACAAAAAAATTATATGTATTTTAAAAAAATAATAATAATTTTAATTTTATAATTTTGTTAAATTAATAAAGAGATCTATTAATTTTTGGCGTTTTGCCCAAAATTTGAATTTATTTACAATTGCAATAGGAAACTCTTATTTATTATTTAAACGAGCGCTAGGAGCCGCTTCGCGTCGCCAACCGCTCGGGGGTTTTTCAGATAATTTTTCTCTTTTTATCGCATTCTCTTACTTTTTCTCTTTATTTATCTCTTTCTGAACACACTATAAATTTTCTCATTTTTTGCTTTGTTATTTTTGCAAAGACTTTCGCTTCAAAAAATAGCCAAATTTAGTTATTGGACAAATCAGCTGCTTTCTCAAAAATGTTCTAAAACAATGTTAAATGGCATGAAAAAGGTTTTGCTGAAAATCATTAAATATTTTTTTAAACGAATATACCAAAAACATTTTTGAACACCTTTTAGTTTGTTAAGTACGAAATAATGGGGGGGGGGGGAAATTGCGAAATAAGGAACCAATCAATCATTTTTTATTGACAGTTTTATTCAAAACGGGGCAAAAATTGTCTGACGAAATTTTTTTTTTGGACATTTAATGCCTTATTTGCGAGTCATCAATCATTTTTCTTAACAGCTTTTTATTTTAAAGGGCAAAAAAAAGTGAGTCGTGCAAAAAAAAGAATTACGAAATGCTATGCAAATGTTTTTGTTATGACCTTATAACATGTACTTAAATTACATTCCAAATGCACCACTAAAAATTCAATAGTTTTCACTCACAAACATTTGACCTTCACGCGGGGACGGGGGGGGGGGGTAAATATGTTCAAAAATATTTAATATATACATATTTAAAAATACATAATTTTATTGGTGATTAACAATTACAAATTCTTAACAAATTTCCTTCTATTTTACTTGTCTTTTTAAATTAAGTTTAATTATATTTTAATTTGAGCAAATTTGCGTCATTAACATGTGACAATTAATGAACTTTTCGCGGCGGAGATGGAACGGCGTCGGGAGGGAGGAATGGGATGGCTTAGGGGGGGGGGGGGGTGTAGACGTAAAAATATATTAAAATATTTAAATTCGTCCTAATGATTACATATTTAAATTGTTCTTAAAGTTTACTAAAGATTAACAAAATTTATTTTATTATTTACAATAAAATTTTATTTCGAGTTGTTTTGCATAATTTAAGCTGACAGCTGATGATTAATGACCTTCGCGCGGCGGACGACGGAACGGGCGGAGAGAGGGACGGAAAGGGGGGGGGGAGGCGGAGGGGAGGGGGCAAAAGTGCAGATCAATATTGGTCAAATTTGAATTTAATGATAGAATAGCCGCAACATTTTGAATTATGCGGCAAATTAAATAGTTAACATTTTTATTTTGTAAGGCGGCTGCTTCAAAGGGTTTGGATTGTTTTCACAAAATATCGACTTTATTTTATGGCGGAACCTTCAAAGGGTTACTCCAATAGGTTTTGAAAAATTGCTCGGGCGGCAACTTCAAAACGTTTAAATGGCTCGGGATTTTGGGCGAAAATACCACGGGGCGGCACCTTCAAAACCCTTCAATAGGCTCGAGATTTTGCGGGAAACTATCACGGGCGGCAACTTCAAACCCTTCAATAGGCTCGGGATTGTGCGCGGGCGGCATCTTCAAAGGAAAACACCCCTTCAATAGGCTCGGGATTTTGGAGGGGTCCTACCGCTACCCGGACGGTTTTGGCACCATATACTACTACTAAGGATGGATGGCACAATCAGTATGAATTTTTAATATTATATGCACTTATTCACAAGTAAAAAATATTTTTCTAAATTTGATGAAACCGAATTAAGCAATTAATTCGAATGAAAATTCTAAAAAGGCATCTACAAAATTTTTTAGCTTAATAAAATTTAGCGAAATTAAAATAAAATAAAGTAAATTTTTTATTGCTGAAATTATAAATGACGAATTATTCGAAAATTCGAAAAATCTTATATATATATATATATATATATATATATATATATATATATATATATATATATATATATATATATATATATTTAAAAAAATAAGAAATATCAGGAAAAAATTAAAGCAGAAAATTAGTGAAAATTTCAATTTAAAAAATTTTTAAATAAAAAAATCTTAATGTAATGAATGCATTTCACTGACTTGAATCTTACTTTTAAACCACATTAAAACGTTAAATAATAAATTTTATTTAAGAAGCATAACATCTCACTTACATACACTTTAACAATTTTAGCGCAACGAGAAAAGAGCGAATATAAATCGGTTATTATATTCATTATACTAAAATTCAAATAAAAAATAATAATGAAAAATACAAAACTCATAAACAATATCGACATTAATCACGAGGGCACTTCGTTATGTCCATAATCACGAATCATTAATTTTCGAGTCCCTATATGCAGTGCAAATCTGAAAATCTGTTTATAATTATGAGAATCGAATTTTTTTTATATAACGCCGAGTTTTGTAATCAAAGGCAGAAAGAGGAAGATGGGTGAAATTTTGGCGATAGTTTCAATAATTTTTTCAAATAAATTTCACTATAAAGAAAGTGATTCAAAAACCGTCAAATTTTGTCTTTTTTAATCAAAGACATAACATTTTCTATAATCATTCAAATTGCTTCAAAAGTTAATTGAAAAAATGCGAAAAAAACGATTTTTCAAATTTTTCAAATCCAATTTTCTAATCGAAGAGAATATACAGATTTTAAATTAGTGTTCATCACTTCTGTTAGGTATTATTGAATTGGACAATGGAAATACACCACGGAAAAATACAAAAATAAAGCAATAAAAATTCATAAAAAACCAATTATTAAAATTAACGTAAAAACTTTAAAAAACAATTAATTTTATTTAATGATTGATCACAGATATACAAAAAAATAATTGTTTACTCGAAAATAAACTAAAAGATGGCAAAATTAAAAGCAAATATTCCAATATTGGAAAATAAAAATTATAAAAGAATAAAAAAAAAGAGGAAATTCGCAGATAGATAAAATAATACATCCATCCAATCACTCACTTCTGTTGAATTGATCATTTGCAAATTTTATACAATAAAGAAATATTATTTTAAATTTTGGGGACTACCATCGGTGCGATTACCTATTTATTTGTGGATGATGTGCTAATATTAGTAATTGTCTGATTTTATATTAATTACTGAATATTTGCAGAATAAAAATTAGCTTGAGGGATTATCTCCAATTTTTGACTAATAATAAATAGAATAAAATTCTTATTTTATTACTTGGTCCGTTGGAGAACAGATTACCTGATTTTTCAACCTCACCAGAAAGGGGGAGATAATTGGAGACGGGGAGATTAATAAAGACAGATTTTATTCAGTTATGACATAAAACAAGTTCTTCCGTGTTCCTATAATTATAATATCAATATGAGATATGTCTTCGGTTATGAATATAAAATTAATATTAACTATAAAACAATGATCTTTAATCTTATCTTTCTAATAATTTAAACTCGAATTATATTTTATATTAAAAAAGTAAGAAAAAAATGATGAAATAGAATGCTGCAATACATATGAAAAAACACGGTCTTGCCCGAGATTTGAAAAATAATTTCTAAATAAAATTAATAATGAAAATTTGAATTAATTAAATCCATTAATAAAGTTGGAGCGTCATGTTAAAATGAGTAATGGAAAATTAACAGTTTTAATAAAAGGCGATAAACCACAGTTATAATTCTATGAAGTAAAAATCTGAATTTTTTAAAAATCTTTATCTATGTTTTATTTTAATCAATATTTTATTTGAAATTATGTATAAAAATAGGTATTGATTGTTTTTAACGAAAAATTTAATAAAGATAAATAAATTTTAATTGAATTTTTTAGAATTGGATCAATTAAATTCAAAAAAAAAAGCCCATTAAACGAATTCAACAGAAAAATAAAACCAGTAAAACAAAAATGAAGAAATGTCCAAAATGAAAGTTAATGCGAACTAAGATAAAAAAAAAAAAAATTTAATTACAGTTTTTATAAGAAAAATTATAAATTTTAAATGAATAAAAACTAATCTGCAGCGAGTTAAACGAATTGTAATAAACAATGAAATAATAATAAAAAAAATTTTAGCAGTAATTTAATTATTATTTCAAAAAAATTTGTATATAATTCGTTTTTATTTGCATAAAATTAATTAACCTTTTGTCCCAATTTTTTCACCAAAAAGTTGAAAAATGGATCACATATAATACAAAACAAAAGTAGATTTTGGGTCAAAAAAGTAAAGTAACAATACGAATAAATTGAGCAGAATTAAGTAAAATTTATTTATTAATTAGCATTAGTCCATCAGTCAACATCATGTGACTTATTCATGGTAAAAATGACAATAAATATAATTTTTTAATACAATTGAAACAAATAATAAATTTTGCGGAATGAAAATCATTAATAATCTTATCCGTAATTAATTAATTAATTATTTAACTCTCTGGACCAACAATGACTCGAAATTAATGGCACAAGACGTTTTACAAAATATGACAATAATTTATTTAAACTCAAATTTTTTTAATAAATAAAAAATGAATATATAAAATTGTCAATAAATAAGTTGATTTATCTATTGTCTCTTTAAAATGGAAAAATAAAAGAACATAAAGTAAATTTTAAAAATGCCATGAAATTTATAGTTTTCTTAAATGCGCTACCAAAAAGACAAAAATTAATTTTCGACGCTTCAATTTAAATTTGTTTTGATTGAATTGAAAAATTTAATTTTTTAAAAGCAGAAAGAGCCAACAAACCGGCGTATAAAAAAAACCGATTGCGAGTAATAGCGCAAGAAAGAAAATATTTATAAAGCAGACATTTTATTCTCTCAAGATTACTAATGAATATTAATGAAAAATTAATATAAAAACAAAAACATTTATTTAACTTAAAGAAAATTATAAAAAATATTTAAATTTTGACATTACATCAATTATATCCAAATAAAAAAACCAATAATCATTCATAATCATCATTTAAAAATAATAAATAAATATATAGCTTAGCAAATAAAATTTAAAACTAAAATTTTTGTTTTGGTTCAATGCAATTTTAAAAAATGCATAAAAACCTAAAAATGAGTATTGAAATTAACGCTGTAAAATTTCGACGTTCCACAACAAGATTCATAACATTCTAAGGAAAGTTAATTTAGCGCTTAATTTAAATATTCAAAAAAATAAAAAATATTAAACGAACTTAATAATTAATTTTAAAATAAACCAAAATTTAATTAATTATTATTTAATAAAATTATATTTTTTAAATTCAAATAAGAAAGAAAAATTCTATAATTAATAAATTCAAAAATACAATAAAATGAACGCATAAATTAGAAAGAAAAAAAAATCCAAATCATATATTCTTGCACGGCTTTTAATTTTGTTTGAAATAATCTTCTGAAGTTTTTTCAAAATTTTATTAATAAAATCGTTTTATTCCTGCGATCATTTTTAGATGGAATTAAAAAATATTTATTAATAATGTGCAATATTAATTTATTTATTATATTAATTGAAATAAAAATTTCAAACATAAAATTACAATTTTATTAAAACAATTTAAAAAGTCAAAGCTAATATATACCAAATATAAATAAAAATCACGAGACTGTTCGTTTTTGTCCCTAATCTTGGGTCCCCAAATGTCATCAAATAGGTCGCTTCTATCTGCGCTGCCGGGACAATATTTACAAAAATTAAACACATAAATGACATATAATTAATTCTAAAATTTATTTACTTATCTAACGATATTTTGGTTAAACAAAGATCTATTTTTTTTTTCTTGTCTTGAAAATAGTATATTTAAATAAAAAACATTTATATCGCTCACTGAGATTAAATTAAGTTAAAGAATGAATTGAGAGCAAAAAAGAAAAGTAATTTACAAAATCTAATGACTGAGAATACCTAAATTTAATATTTTTATTTTGCTAGTGCTTTTTGATTAATATTTATTTTGCATCATAACAAATTAATTGATAAAATTTCTATTTATTGGATTTAATAAGTTATATTTTTTTCAAAAAAAAATTTTTTTTTAATTATGAAAGTTTCTCCTAGAAATAAAATAAAGATGAGATAAAATGATCTGGATCGAAGTCAATAATAAAATAAATAATAGTTATATAATAACATTAGTAAATATGGTTAAATGGTATCTAAATTTTTTTACTGTATAAATTTTCAAAAATAAAACACTTTTAGTTTGAATCATAATTAAATTAAATATTTAAAGATGTATTGGCAATTATAATAAAAACTAACATTGATAAAATTTATTCCTACGATAATTAATAAACGAATTGGCAAAGTCGAGTAAACTTGAAGAAAAAATATTAAATAAAAATAATAACATAAATAATAGAACATAAAACTTTATCATTAATTTTTTATACTATTATATCGTTTTCGCTTTAATTTATAATATAATAAAAAAAATTGGATATAAAATATAACCAAATATAATAAATAAACTATGAAAGATTAATAATAATATTTATTTGATCGAACTATCAACTAAAAAGAAATTTATCGTAATTTAAAAGAAAATTTATTCCATTCGTAATATAAAATTATTATTTTATTTAAAAATAATATTAAAAAATCATTATTTTAAATATTTTAAAATGACAAATAAATTAATAAAACTTTTGTTTATTAAAAAAATGAGTATACAATGTCGCGAGCATATGTTTCCACGAGATAGGGCACAAGATTAAAATTATAAAAGAAAAATTTTCGACATTTAATTATTTAAATATCACAAATGAGAAATAAAAAAGAATTTAATGAATTTAAAATGCACTCAAAAAACCCTATTTAAAATAAATATAACTTTTTAGATCAGTGTTAATTATTAAATTAAAATGCGAAGCCATTAATAAATTAAATAAAGGTTAATAAAAATATTTAAGAAAATAGAAAGAATTAATTTTCGACAGTCGCTAATGCGGAAAACTTTTGAAATTAATGATAATTTGTTAATAGATTTTGAACCAATGAAAATAAATAACAAAAGATATCGACACAATTAATAATTTAAAAAATAAAATATTAATAAATCTAAAAATTTAAGCAATCAAAAAAGTAAATTAATTCTTTCAATTTAAAAGTCTTTATTAATCTACGAATATTCTTATTAATTTTAGAATCAGAATTATAAAGGTATTTCATCGAATAAGGAAGATTTAGAAAATTTACAGTTGAGGTTTTATTATGAGAATTAGACCCATTTATATGTAAATTTTTAAATTTTATAATTAGGAAACAATTCTTTCGGGCATTAATTTCGAAATTAATAATGGTTTATATTCATTAAAAGCATATAACATAGCCAACTAAATCTGCTCTTTCAGATGTATTTGATCGCTATTAAAATCAGCTTTAATTAAAATGAATTCGGGTGATTTTTGTAATTGACCTTGAATTTAAAAGATTAAATTTTAAAACTGAGTTTAATTAATTTATCTATCGCATTTTACCTATTTATTTTTATCTTAATAAATCACTTTGTATTTCTTTTGTCATTATTTAATCTATCTTTTTTTATTTACTATTATTTTTATCGAAAGGCAAAGATTGTGTTACGAATATTTACTTTTTATATTAAACTTCTATTTAATAGTTGATTTATTCGACTTTGATTCTCTATTATTGTAAAATGCAGGTCATACATACTTGATCTATTCAAAAATACGAATTAAAATAAAAAATATTAAAAATAAATCAAAAAGTTTTTCAAAATAATATTTATTTAAAAACAGAAATAATATTATCATGTTTACTTTTTCTAATAATTTAATGTTAAAAGTAAAAATTTATCAAAAATTTAAATTTGCTAAATTTTGTACAAAATTAAAAAAATATATATTTTTTTAAAAATCTTAATCCGAATAAAATTCTTAATCATATTTTTTTTTCAAAGTATAATAAACTTTAATAAGATTTATAACTTTATAAAATTTAAATTAATTCAATAAAAATTAATGCAAAAGGAAAATTTTATTCTTCAGCTATAATTATAGAATATAAAAGAAAAATCCAATTTGGTTATTGATTATAAATTCTTATTTAGTGGATTTTGAAAAAATGTTTATTCGAATTACAGCTGTAAAATATGTAACTATGCCATTATTTTAATTTTGATTTTTGAATTAATAAAATTTTATTTTGACACTATTTCGGGCATTTATTACTAAGTAAAATTAAAAATAAATATGTTGAAATAATTACTAGAAATAAATTAATAATAAATAAATGAATATATACAATGGATAATATGTAAAAGAATTATTGTTTATTATTTGAAAATAATTTATAAATCAAAACTCAAATTTTAATTTTTATTAAATGAAAAATTAAAATATTGGTTTTTTAATTGAAATAAAACTTCTTTTTAAAAATAACTTAAAAGAAAAAAAATCAATTTCACCGCGATCTTTCTGGAATGGTTCACATCAACGTCAATTTTTAAATCCTAAAATTGAGCAAAAAAAATAACAAAAAAATATATTTTCTAAAAACATATTTTCAAATAAATATTAATTTAATGCAACTAAATAAGTAAAATTTTGATTAAAATTCCGTTTTTAATTATAATATAATAAATTAAAACAAATAATGTAGTTATAATCTAAATATATGTCAGAATTATTCCCTGATCAGATTATGCGTTCCGTCATCAAATTCAATAATTAATCATGCAGCAAACTGGCCATATTTTTCTGATATAATTAAAGATTTATTTTTGTATAAACTAAATATTATAATGAATAAAACAAAGACAAAATAAGAAAAATAATTACTCAGTCTTAAAATTTATTATTTTATAAACATGAACAATTTTAATAAAAAAAACCAAAAATTCTTCAAAATAACTAAAAATTTATTAATTAACGAAATAAATTCTTTAAATGATTATCGGTAAAATTAACATTATAAATAAGGGGCGATAAATAGGTCATTAATCTCGAAATTTTATTAACTTTAGCTAAAAAATAAAATTTTATTAAAATTAGAAAAGTTATTAAAAGAAGTCATAATAGAAATTCATAATTTAAAAAATTTTAACTACTTAAATTGAAAAGAAAGTATTATGAAATTGAATGACTGCAATTAAGTATTAAGGCTGGAATGAAACAAATAGTGCTGCCCGAGATTTAAAAATGAATACATTTGAGTTAAAGCAAGAAACAAATAATCAAAAATTAAAAAAGATTTATATAACTCAATTCAAATTTAATTTACAGAAAAATAAATAATAAATTGTTAAATTAATAATCATTCACCAAATATAATATTCTTAATTTATATTAAAACTTTTATTAATTATTTATTTTTAAACGTTTTTCCTAACAATTTTTTTAAATTATTTTAAATTGCAATGTGAATTCAATTTTTCATTTCTTGTTTGCTCCGTGAAGAAAAATAAGCTTTTTTTCGCCAGAAATGTTCAAATGCTCAGTCACAAACATAGCCATGAAATTATTTCAAAAATGAAAATAATAAAATAAAAATTCTTATTTTACCAAACTTTGTGTAATAATTAACAATTAGAAAAGTAATTTAAAGGTTGCAAAATGACCGCCTCAATCATATTTTGGGGGTTAAAACATAACCAAGATTTTTTATCTGCTTAAAAAAATAAATTAAAAAACTAAACTTCTTAAATAAATTTTTAATTGTGCGAACATTTTTGTGACACAATTTATAGATGGTCAAATTTTAATATAAAAATAGAAAGAATATTCTTTATCACTAATATTTATCCATTTAGATAATAATTAAAAAATTTTTTAAATAAAATTTAAAAACGGAATTTCAATCAAAATTTCACTTATTTAGTTGCATTAAATTGATTTATTTATTTTTTATTTGAAAATACGTTTATAGAAATACGTTTTTTTTTGTCTGTTTTTTTTGCTCAATTTTAAGGTATAAAAAATTGACGTTTATGTAAACCATTCCAGAAGGATCGCGATGACATTGTTTTTTGTAGGTTTTATAATTTTTTTGAAATTTCCTTATTTCCATATTGTCATGGTTCCCTTCTGTCCCCATTAATATTTGTATTTCCCGAATTTCCTCTCCCCGATTTTTGGGATTAATATTTTACTTATTACAATAACCTACGGAAATAAAAACAATATTAAATTACAAAGCGTAAACCTAAAATTCCTAGGTTTTCAGGGCCGCCGATCATGAATCATTTCGAACCCTTCGAACCCGTGTCTTTCACGTAATTATCAAATGAACCCGTGATTTTTGAGGGTCAATGGCAACTCTGTACAATATAATTTGTACAAAATAAAGCTTAAGCCTAGACCTATCCTTAGTCATTGTACTTTTGACTATTGTACGAATTGTCATACACCGATTTTTCTTTACTTTATTAAATTTTGTTTACTTATTTTTAAAACAAATTTTCCTTTTTTCCTTTTACACGATTTTCTAATATTTTTATAAATTTTTTGCTAGTGGTTTTTTCGTATTTTTTAAGTTGTTGAACTTTTCACCAAAACGTCGGCGCCAAAAATGACCTGCTGGGTCCTTTTCCCTACAATTCAAATGTTCCAGCGATATGAGAAAAGCGTTTGCACTCAGACCAATCAATTAATGACTCGGTCATTCATTTCCATCCAAAAATTATTTTATTTTATTCATGTACAAAAAAAATCAGGGCAAAAAAACTAGGTTTTTGAGTTCCTTCTGGCCATAACTTTTTTGAAACATAATGAAAATTTTTGAAATTTTGCCTATTAATAATAATAAACACATAAAGCTATCGAACAACATCAAGAAATACATGGTCCAAAAATATATTTAAATTATAATTTTTTCATAAAAAAAAATAAATATTTGAATATTTACTTAATTGATCATTTTGCACATATTAAATTGAATATTGATTTATTGCATATTTAAAATAATTATTTTTTATTGCGATTGAATATAAATTTTCATTTCTATTCATCTAAATTTTATTTAACGCTCTTCAACTAAAAGTTCATTAGTTTTTTATTTTTCTTTTATAGATTTGTGACTAATTTTGAGAATTAATCATTCACATTTTGAGGTCCTGGTTCAAATCCAACAATTTTTTTTGATTTTTATTTCATATTTTTTTGTATTTGATTGTTTTTCGTTTAAGCTGTCATCAATAAAGTGAGTATTTTGTTGATATTATAAAAGAATTACGGTATTTATAGAATTTTAAATTTCTCTTCATTATTCATCTTAATTGATTATTATTGAATTTACTAATTTTTTTGGTATATTTCCAGTATATAAATATTTAATTTTCGTCAGTTAATTATTTATTTTTTTAAAAACATATTTTGAAGAACAGTTAATTTTGTTCTAAATATTTTTTCATTGACACAGAGCCAATTATTTTTTCTTTTCCTTATTTGACGTTATTTTATTTTGTATAATTTTTAAATTTGTAATTTTTCATTTTGCCTTTTTGTTCATTTTAATAAAATTTATGTGTCATTTATTATTATTGCCTTAATGCCAAACTTTTAAAATGTGTGAATGTTATTGTTGTCATTACATTTTAACTTTTTCCTTGTCCACTTCTAAAAAATTAATGCACATTTGTTGTGCAGCGCTTATTTGGCGTTTCATTTAGTTTTTTTAATTTTTTATTAATTAGTCACTTTATTATAAAATAATTTTATTTTAAAGAATATTTCATTATAATAAAGGTCTAATTAGTATTTATTATATTAATTTTTTGTTTATAATTTTGATCCAAATTAATTTCTGTCAAAATTGGTTTTTGTAAATGGTCACCAAACGCATTTAATTAAATGAATTTGGTTATTTTTTTATGTTTTGCCTGTTTTCAATATTATTTGAGCATATTTTAATTTAATTTCCTTTATCATTTTTTTATATTTTCGATAATTTGGAATTAGGCCGTTACGGTATTTATTTTTACAAATTAATAATTTATTTATTTTTTTAATAGTGTTAAGTTTTAAAAACGTTTAATATTTTTGGTATTAATATGCGTGTTTTAAAAAAAATTATAATTGATGAAATATTATTTTGACAAAAAAATTATTAATATTAATTATAATCTGTGTAATTTTTGCATTTTTGTGCCAAAATATTTTTCTAATAATGAACAAAAAATTCATACGATAATTGGAAAATCTTAATCAATGATCTTGAATCAGTAATATTTAAAATTAAAAATACTTTTATTTTCTATTTTAATAATCAATAGGTCAATATATTTACTTCTTCGTTGCATTTTCAAATTTGATAAATATTTATTTATTTATTTTATTTAATACAGTTATTTAAAAATAAACCTTCAAAAATTTAATAATAGAAAAATTTTAAATTGCAATGAAACATTAAAAGTAAAGTTTGACAAATATTAAAAACTGAAAAAGCTAACAAAATTAAGAAACTTTGAATTAATATCACACAAAAATAAATATTTGGAAAATGCGAATTTAAAATATTAAACCTTTTATTGTATGATTTTTGAATTATTCCGAATTTTTATTGGCTTTTTTAGTAATAATTTTTTTTCAATTTTTATTTGCTGTAACTCGATGATTGCTAGCGTAAATATCTCGTGGGTCCTTGGCAGTTTATTATTTATAGCTTTCATTATTTAAATAAATAAACATTTTTGCTCATTATAATTAATTTTATTCGTAATTATAAAAACGGTAAAAAACTAATTCTAAAATTTGAGAAGCTAAATTCATTATTTGATTTTTATTTAATAGTTTAATTACTTTATATCATTTGGTTTTTCTCACTTAATTTTTGTAATTATAATGAGATATTTTGTCCAACGTTATTCTTGACGTAGCTGCGGGCGAAATAAATTCTTTTCTTCAAGTTATGGGCACTGATATAAAGTGCGGTTTTGTTCTTTCATATTTTCGTAGGTCGAACTTTTATTTATTTTCCATCCAATTAAATGTAGAATTGGTAATAAAAGATAATTCATTATTTAAATCATATTTTTGTTTTGAAATTAAATGGTATGTTTGTTTTAATTTTTTTATTGTTTGTTAATTTTGGTATATTTTATTCAAAAAAATCAAAAGAGTATATTTCATCATAGTGCAAGAAAAAATTTTGCAAAAATTTATTCAACATTATGTAATAATATTAATTAAATAATACAATTAATCATATTTTTAAAATAAACATTGTAATAAAATAAATATCTAATAATTTTTTACCAATTTAATGAAATTCGAAATAACCACTACAAATATTTAATAAGATATATTTTGTTATTTTTAATACATTAACAAAAATGTTTTTTTTAAATAATTTCTTAATATTTTTCATGTAAAATTCAGGAACAAGCAAATAATATACTCAAAAATTAAATTATTTAAGTTGAAATTATGAGATAATCAGTTTCGTCACGACTCATGATACATTTCGTCGAAATCATTTATTTTATAGTAAATTAACTTTCCATGGAATATTTTCATCTTGCGAAGAATAACTGTGTTTTGAATGTAGTTGGTGAGGCCAATACTCTTTTTTCCGTTATTTGTTGAAGTAAATAAATAATTTATACTTAATTTTACTGCATTTTTTTATTGACCAATTTGCAAAATCATTTTTATTAATTAATTTGTGTTTTTATATTTAATCAATTTTTTAATAGATTTAACTTACCTATTAGCCTCATTTATTACTTGAAAACCAAATGTTTTAGGTCAATTTATTTTAATGTATATCTATAATTGTTGAAATATTATTTTGCAAAAAAATTTATTAATATTCATTATGTAATCTGTGTAATTTTTGCATTTTTGTACCAAAATATTTTTCTAATTTAAGAAATTTTGAATAAATATCACACAAAAATAAATATTTAGAAAAGCGAATTTAAAATATTAAGATTTTTATTATATGATTTTTGAATTATTCCGAATTATTAATGGCTTTTTTAGTAATAATTTTTTATTCAATTTTTATTTGCTGTAACTCGATTATTGCTAGCGTAAATATCTCGTGGTTTCTTGGCAGTTTATTATTTATAGCTTTCATTATTTAAAGATAGCAGCGTTCTCACAACTGTTCTTTCATATTTATTTGTTTTACAATAATTCTTTTCTAATTGAATTATAGATAATTTTGAAAGTAATATTCTTCAAAAAATAATTTATCTTATGTTTTATGTATTAAAATTTATCTTTTATTAAAGCATTTTTGTTTTAATTGGTGAGTCCTCGCAGTGTTCAAAATGCAATAAATTGAAAGATATTTTCAAATTACACTAAATGATGCATTGTTCATTTAATTACAGAAATTTTAATTTTTAATTATTTTTAAAATTATATTTTCAAATTTTTCAATTTTATTTTAATGTAGCTTATAATGATTTTTTTACCAGCATATTTAATCTCTCGTAATTTTAACATTTTAAACCAAAATAATTTTTTTTAAATTTCATTTTTTAACAAATTTTATTGTATTATATCTATAAAATAAATAAACATTTTTGCTCATTATAATTAATTTTATTCGTAATTATAAAAACGGTAAAAAACTAATTCTAAAATTTGAGAAGCTAAATTCATTATTTGATTTTTATTTAATAGTTTATTTACTTTATATCATTTGGTTTTTCTCACTTAATTTTTGTAATTATAATGAGATATTTTGTCCAACGTTATTCTTGACGTAGCTGCGGGCTAAATAAATTCTTTTTCTTCAAGTTGGGCACAGATATAAAGTGCGGTTTTGTTCTTTCATATTTTCGTAGGTCGAACTTTTATTTATTTTCCATCCAATTAAATGTAGAATTGGTAATAAAAGATAATTCATTATTTAAATCATATTTTTGTTTTGAAATTAAATGGTATGTTTGTTTTAATTTTTTTATTGTTTGTTAATTTTGGTTATTTTATTCAAAAAAATCAAAAGAGTATATTTCATCATAGGTATTAAACAGTAATAAAAAGCAACAAATATTAAATTTATACTGATTTTTTCAAACAAAATCTTTGAAATAATTATTGTTTATCTTCAAAAGTTAAATCAATTTTTTGGAAATATTTTTAAGATTTTGATTTTACAAATTAAATTTTACTTTTTTTAATTTTTAATAATTAAACTTAATTTTCGTTGTATTTGGAATCAGTAAATCATTAATTTAACATTATGAAATTTTTTAATTAAACATTGTTAAAGAAATAAAAAAAAGACAAAATATTAAGATGAATAAAATTAAGAAAAAAAAATAATATTTCATTAAAACATATAACCAATTATAATCACGGAAAATTGACCTATAAATTATGGTATTATATATTATTGTATAATATTTATTAATAATAAATATCGTCCAATATTTTATTTAGTTTTTATAAATTCACGAATACGTCATTAATTTCAAAATCTTTTCTTATTACAAATAAAAAAAAATATTTAGAAAATAAT
Source organism: Heterodera schachtii (assembly GCA_023374025.1). Lineage (NCBI taxonomy): Eukaryota > Metazoa > Nematoda > Chromadorea > Rhabditida > Heteroderidae > Heterodera > Heterodera schachtii. The sequence goes on from SIJG01000201.1 coordinate 114,198, forward strand.
GCAGAAATAAATAAATAATTTAAAAAAATTAGATATAAAAAATCAAATATATGGAGTGAAAAATGAAAAATAATAGAATAATTATTTTTAATATAAAAACACTAAATTTAATAAAGCAATAACCAATTTTTATGCTTATGAAAATTTGGAAAACAAATCTTTGAAATTAAAAAATAATAATTTTTAAATAAATATTTAGAAAATTGTTTGCATAAACTAATGAATTGAAAAAATTAAAAATTAATGCAAAAATATAAATGAAAAAATAATAATATTTGTTTAATAAAAAATAAAATTAAAATTATATTATATTAAGCAAAAATAAATTAATTTAATAATCAAAGCATACCAGCTAAGTAAGTAATTAATTTAATGGAGAAAGGTTAAAATACAAATTTTGCATATATTGTATCATTTGTCATAGTATAATTAAACAAAAATAATTAAATGGTTAGAATATAATAAAAAAATATTATTTAAACATTATTTATTTCAATTTATCATTCCTCGAATAAATTTTTTAATTTATATCACCAATGTTATGATAATGTTATTAATTACTGCATTAATATAGACAAATAATTGTTTGAAATGCTTCATTTACTGATTATATTTCTTTAATAAAATTTAAATTTACTACTTTTTGTTTTATCTTTATTTTTCATTTGATTTAAAAAATCAATTCAGTTCTAAATAAATGAAAAATAAAAATATTTAATTTGGACAATAATTATATTATAAATAATTTTGATGCATTCGTGAAACACAATGGAGCAAATTATTTAATTGACCAATAAGTTCAAAATAAATAAACAAGAGAAGAATTGTTAGAAAAATTAGAAAAAATTGGAATAGAGACAAGCACAGACAATGAGATATAGAAGTTTATTAATAATAATTAACAAAATAATTTTAAATTTATGAAATGAATTGACAAAAACAAATCTCGGATAATGATGATTTTTCACAGATAACAGAAACATGCTAAAATAAGTTATCATAATATTAATATTTTATAATATCGAGATTATTTTAAACAACTGTTGATAATTTCTGTTTGCATAGCCATGATGAATTTTATAAAAAAAACAAAAAATAATTATAAAAATTTTTTGAATTTATTATGACATGTCTTTTTTATTTATTTTCATCAAAACAGATTAAAATTATTATTTTCTGAAGTACGTGCAAAAATTGAAAAGAAAATGAAAATGAATAACAAAATTTTTCAATAATAATACAATATTTTGGATTAAAAAGCATCATTAAATTTTCTTAATTTTTGTTTTATTTAAAGTTTTTTAAATTTTTTTACATTTAACTCTATTGTTAAATATATTTATTTTTTAAATTTAATTTAATATTTCTTAAATATTTTAAAACTTTTTATAACAAAATTTTTATCTATTCCTTAATATAAATTACTAAGAAATTTAATTTAATTTTTGCATAAAATATAGAAAATTAATTACATAAATATTATGGAATAACCAAAGAAAGCCGTGCCAACACAGTTTGTCAGAGCATTGCTCATGATAAATATAAGTTAAATAAAAAAAAGTTTGAATAGATTTCTTTATACACAAAAAATGATTTATATAGTCAACTTAAATATCTTATTAGAATACCATAAAAATAATAAATAAATAATTAATTAAGATGACAAAAGTAAATTTATAAAATTTAAAACTTATTTATAATTTATATTTTTATTAAAGACAATTATGAATGCAAATGAGAATTCACTTCCAATTGTAATAGAAATTAATTTTATTTATTTAAAAATATACAATTTTTTAAAATTCACTTAATCAAATTTCAATATAATCTAAAGCAGACAAAAGTTTTACGTAAATCAGGCAAATTCAATATAATAAAACAATCATAGAAATTTTATTTAAATATTTTTAAATTTTAGCACTACTTAAAATAGTTATGACGCGACACCATATATTCAAAAATAACTTAAAATAAAAGGCGACATGAAGTTTGGGCACCGGGAAGTTTGGGCACCAGAGTAAGGGATTTCAAAAAAATAAAACAAAATAAATATATAAAAATATTATATAAATCATTAAATTTAGTAAATTTTAACAACCCTTTGCTTAAAAATTTATATGTTCTTGAAAATTAAAAAATTTATGTAGTGAAACCTGGAAATCTTATTATTTAGTCAATTCTTACGGTTGTTTAAACGTAGAGTTAAAGTGTTCTAGTTTCTGTTTGGACTTAGCCTGAATACCGGCTTAGTTGGGCCCGAAATTACAAGAAACCTGTCTAATTCTATTTAAACTCATAAATTTTTAAGTCTTGAACAAACCGAGCCTTGTAAGGTTTTAAATTATAAATAATACAATAATACATATTTATGGCATTAATATAGAATGAATGGTAATGAGCTAATGAGTTTAGCAAAAACAAGCTTGGTTAATCGAGTGAATATTCGTTAAAAAACTTTATATTCCTAATTTGATCAAATTTACTATGCCTTTAAATTAGATTGTTGCAATTTATAGACAATTAAAATATTTTTATTTTTTATATCTTTAATTTGGTGCCCAAACTTCCCGGTGCCCAAATTCCTGGTGCCCAAACTTCCGCCCGCCAAATAAAATGACATATATTAATTTTTTATTTCGGAGAAATAATTTATATTTTAAGAAAATTCGCACTACGGTAACGCTCTTTCATCTCAAAGGCCAAGGGTTCACGCGAGCGATATGTGCCAGTAGAAAATTTAAAATATATATAATTTTTAAGCAAAAAATTAATTACATTTAATAAATTCCAATAATCAAAATCACATAATGTACTTAAGTAAATTCAAAATTAGCTTTTAATATCTTAAACAAATATAGATTTATTGAATTGTCCATAAGAGTTTATGGTTTCGCTCTCGAAAAGTACAAATATTTCTTAAAGTGCCTTTTATAAGATTCAGTATGAATATGTGTTAGCATTTTTCTCACATTTATATCCGTTAGTTTTTAATGAGTTTAGATGGTTATCCGAATATAGTAGCGCACAAATTTAATATATTAAATTAAATAAACAATAATTAAATAAACAAAATAAATGTAATTTAATTACAAAATAGTAATTAAAATAAACAAAAAAATTTTAAAAGTTTGTTTTAAATTATTAATTTGAAGTGTGCAGCTTGAATTAGCATAAAGTGTTAATATTCCTTAAAATCTTTCAAGATAAAATTGGAATAAGTATAATTTTAAAATTAAAAAAAATACGATAATTTAACCCATAAAAATTATTATGATTGCTTAATATTTTTTAGTATAATAAAAAATAAATATAAATAAATTCAAAATATTTATGAAAAAAATTCCTATAAATGATAATATTAAATCAGGAAAAATAAATTAGTTTATTTAAAACAGTATAAAAAAGATTTTATATAATATAAATTTATTATTCGTCAATTGCAAAAAATGAAGTTTAATTACTTTTATAATTCTTTAATTTTTTGAATATTTAATAAATATTCAAATAATAAGAGTCATAAAAAAGATAAACAAATTAATATTTAACTTTTAAACTCTTGAATTCTTTATAAATACCCAAATTAATAGTGAACATAAAAAGAAACCAGTGCAAGAAAATATTTTAAAAATAATCTTTTAGAAAAATGAACAAAAAATAATAAATAAAGGAGAAATAGTATCAATTTATTTTATTTTACCCATTTTTTCGAACCCTTGGCGGAATTTAAGAAATGCATTTGCACCCACAAAACTGCGAGTTGAAAAACTACACGAAACTTCCATGAAATGAAAAAAGAATTTAAAAAGGTATATTTCTTATGGAAACATGGTAATAAACAATAAGAATTTTATTTTTTATGCTTAATAAAAAAAATAGCTTTTAAATTAATTTTCCGAGTTTTTTGTAATGAATTAAAAAGTAATAAGTCAAAGAAAATCGAAAGAAACTAATTGAAAGGAAATAAATATTGAACGTAAATTTACTTTAAATTGAACTAAATATTAAATAAAGGAGATATATCTTAGTTATTTATTATTTTTAATTGATTTTATAAATATTCAATATTACGGAATTATTTGTTTTATAGGTGCTGTGACAAAGCTACAAAAGTATCAATAATAGAAATATTTAATTTTCATTATTATCTTAGTTTTATTTGCTAAATAATTTTGTTTATTTTTTTTCTTAAGTGCCTTAAGGGTTCTTATAAATTCATCAGCCCACTTTTCAAATCCATGGCACCATTTTTCGAAAAACGAATTTAATTTATCTTATTTAAACAAAATTAGTCGTAATAAAATAATCCTATATAATTTTAAGTATCTTTTGCAAATTTGTAATATTCTTATGCAAGGTGCTAAAAATGGGAAAATATGTGTCAAAAAGTTCCAAATTTAGTATGTAAAATAACAAAATTTTATTCAAAAAATAACAAACTTATGCCAAATTTATATTGAGATAAAATAATTTTTAAAATCACATAGTCTTGTCAAGAAATAAATAAATAAACTTGGAAGACGAATTTTTGATCAGTTTTCACATATTCTTGCTTTAGAGACGAGAATTAATCGTTGTTGTATATTTTTTTAGAGATTCATGCGTTTTTCGGCATTGGACGGTTCAGTCCCAAAACCATTTGGACACTTCAGTCCCAGGTAAGTAACTCTGTTCAGAATAAACAAAATTCTTGCTTTAAAAAATAATGATTAAATAAACTATAATAAACAAAAACAATATAAATTGAATAAATAGTAAATAAATATTCGGTTGTTTTCGTTATATTTTATATTTTTAAAATTTTGATTTTTCACAATAGATTAAATGTTAACCTTAACTATTTGAAGTTCTAAGTCGATGCAATTTTTAAAAATTAAATTATAATTGTGTTAATAAATATTTTTATCTTAATCATCAAAAATATTAACAATTAATCTTTGAAGAAAATAGGAAAAATAATTTTTGATAAATTTCTCAAATACTTTTCAATTGAATGATATGACAATTTAAAAATCGTCTCTTAAAAAAATTAATGTAAAAATAATAAAAGATTTAGAAACACAAACCATTATTGTCATGTAAAATTAAATATTTTATAAATATGAGAACAATTCAAATATAATATGATTGAAGACATCATCAACCACCCATTTCACCACACTACAACAAGATTAAGTTGAAAATAAATGGAAAATAAGCAATCATTCATTTTTACATATATGGCAAATAATGAAAAGAATTTATTTTTTAAAATTATCATTAAATAAATTTAATGTATGTATTTTTAATTTAAATTTAATTATTATCATTTTCGTTTTAATTCTTTTTTTAGCGCTTAAACTTCTTAAAAAATTCTATTTAATCTATTTTATGAAAATATAAATAATATTTATTGCTCTTTCAGTTAATTAATTTTTTTTAATATTATAGATAATAAACACAAATTGCAAATTTTGATAAATTCAAAAAATGAACAAAATAAATTGCAAGTAAAAATTTAAATAAATAAATAAACATTCGCTAAACATTCTTAAATATAATAGAAACATTATTAAAAAGAATGAAGCGATGCAATTTTTCTATAGAAATGAGTTATTGATTAAATAAATATTCTGGAAACAAAACATTTTATAAAGAAATGATGATAATGAATAAATTATATTAAAAAATATTTATAATTCAAATTGAGATCAATAGAAGTATTTTTTAATATAAAAAAATTTTAGAACCCAAAATAAGACTTAATATCCTCAAATAAAAACAAAATAACGAAAGAAATAAATAAGAAATACATTGATTTTTTAACTTTATGATTCTCCCCAAAGAATAAAATTATTCAACTAAATTAATAACTAAACAATTAAATATATTTCTATATAACATCATATGGGTATTAATAAATAATTGTTTTTTTATATATATTTTATGAATATTATTATATAAGAAAGATTAATTAAATGCTAAAAATATATTAATTCAAAATTATTAGAAAACACAATGCTTCCCTATAATATTTCCAATCTTGTGCAAACTTCGTGTAAAGCAACCGTTTTCTGTTGATGTGAGTGTCAACGCCAATATTTTTGATTGTATTTTTAAATTTAATTTGAAATCATTACAATTCAAGTCAACAAAACAAATATTTTAATAATTTTTTCGCTATTTTAAAATTTAAAAAGGCTCAATTAAAACAAAAAATCTTGACTTTAATTAAATGAATTTTTTGACAAAGATTTTAAGTTTTGAATTTTGGGTTTTAATTTCATTTTTATAAAATAATTCATTTTCACAGATTTATATGAAATATTTTGGGACTGAATTGGAAAATTGTCAAAATTAATGATCGCAGTAATACAAAAACATTTAAAAATTGGATCTTTTGTCCGTTTGGTATGACATCACCGCGCTCCGACCAGCAGCTGAGCTCCTGCGAAGCATTCAGGCGTTGGTCCTCCCTCCGCACCGAACCATGGAGGCCTCCTGGCCGATGATGTTGTTAATGTTTAAATTTTAATTTAATTATCATAAGACATAAAAAAGTTAATAAAATTTGAATTTAAATTGATAAATCTTTTTATAATATTTTTTATTTATTTTAAAATTAGTTTTGTAATATTTGAATCTTTGTAATTATAATTAATATTTACAAAAATTAATTATTTTCGGACAAATATTGTTCCAATGACTATAAAAAATTTTATTATAAAAAAGTTACGGCATTTCTTGTCAGTTTAATAGCCCTGTATAATTATTGCATGTTAAAAAAATACAAATTAATTATTTATTTTTTAGGGTATTTAAACACTCAAGTATTTTTCCATAAAATTGCGATAATTATCTTGTAAAACTCTTGCGTAAGAAAATAAAAATAACTTGATGAAAGTATAAACAGTTTTAGTGATATTAAGTTTTTTAATAAAAAATTTTAAAAATGAAATCTATCATCTTTTTTATGAACTAACGAATGTCTATTTATGGGATATTTTGCACGCACAAAACTATTTAAAAATTTATTTATAATTTAATATTCTTTTTTTTTATAGTGAATTAAATATAATAAATTATTATAACATTCAATATATATAAGCTGCTTATCCCTCCATTAGCATCAATATTTTGTTTTTGGCCTTACAAATAGTCTTATCTTTTTCATTTTTGTATTATTTAATTCTGATTTATATTTATAGCTTTCAAAATATTATTTTAAATTTGAGTTTCTTTTCGCATAAAAATTTAACTTTCCATAAGGTATTTCTAATCTTGTGCGAAATTTCGTGAAAACAAATGCGTGCGTATTTTTTTTTAAATCAATTTTAAGATTATTTTTCTGTAATTTCAATACATTTATCAATTAAATGAAAATAAAATATTAATCCAATATTATAATGATTATATTTACATTGAGTTTTTTTTTTTAATTTGAGTATAAATACAATTATTTTTTATTTATTTCTTTTATTTAATTAGTAATTAATTTATAGCATACTGGTCACATAATGGGAAAGTACCAATATTTAAATTTAATACAATTCGGTATCGAAAAAATAATAAATTTAATTAGACGATTATTAAAAAAAATAAACTAAAAAAGAATATTATAAAAGCATTCCATCTCCGACCAAAAAAAATTATATTGAAATGAAAATTTTTATTTCAAATCAAATTAGACAATTAAGCTTACTAGAGGATTTTCAAATCTACTAATTTTCTTCAGAAATTTCACCCAATATTTGCGTAAATTAAGATCTTCATTCATTTCTCCACAAATTTCATGCAGTTTTTCCCATAATTTTCCTTCATCCCTATTCTTTTTTACACTAATATTACAATTCAAAAATTATTCTACATTATTAATGGTACAAAAGCTAGCATTTATGCATTTATTTTGAGCAGAATTTTTGAAGAAAAACACATTGAAGAAAGTTGAACCTCGCAATTACATTATTTTTTAATTTTAATTTAACATTATTATATATTTCAATTAAAAAATTTCTTTAAAATAATTAAATTTAAATATTTTTATTGACACTGAGACTATTTGCGGTTCGCCCACACACAGATTATTTTTCGCTTCGCCCCTACTGAGCCATTTTCGGTTCGCTTTTAATAAATTCGTTTTTATCTCACACTTGAAAATGTCTACATTTTATACAAAAACGCAAAGGAGAAAGTTTTCACGACTTAGTACAAACAAAAAAAAGTTTGCAAAAAAATTATTAAAAATTTATCTGGTCCCGAATAATACAATAAAGTTTTATTAAATATAAGATAGTTTGTTTAAGGCGCAGTTGATAAAAAATATTTTTAAAGTAACTTTCGATCATTTGACACTCAATATAAATATTTCTATTTTTCTTATGATTATAAACTGTATATAATTTTAATAAATTAATAAAAATAAAGATAATTTGTATTTTAATGTAAAAAATTTTGCTTTCAAATAAACGGGAATAAATGAAGTAATAAAAAGAAGTGTTTTCCTATATTTGATTTCGTTTTTTTCAATAAATAATTTTTTAATTTAGAAACAAAGATTAAAAATAAAAATATTTTTTTCAAGGATTAGAAAAAAGTTAAACACAGAAGAGTAATCACTATCTTATTTCATTTACAAGACAAATAGTAATTTAATTTTTAAAAGATAATTAATTAAAAGCCAAATTAAAAAAAGAGAAACCTTTAAATAATAAAATAGATAAACAAAAAGATAAAGCAATTTTTAAAATAGCATAAAGCCAAAATACGACATTGTTTAAAGCACGAATTGCAATAATATGTCCATATTTGAAAATTATTGAAAATTTAAATAAAATCCAAATAAATCAAATTTTAAATCAAAAGTACTATATTATTTAATAAATATTGATTTTCGAAATAAATTGATTTAGAGCGTATACTTTTTCGAAAAAATTTAAAAATCGAATTAATAAATGAATAAATAGAAGAATAAACAAATGATTAGTACTATTATTTTTAGTCTTTATCTATTTTGAAAAACCTTTAATGGAAATAATTTAAGTGAAAGTATATTTTTTATATTTACTATTTATTATATTAAAATACTTTATTACCAAATGAATTATATGCAAAGTTTTTTTGAAGTTATATTATTAAATTAAATGATTGATAAATTTATGAAATAAAAACTGTGTTATAACAAAAGAAATTTAGTAAAAAATTTGATGATATTTTTTTTCATACATTTGTCAAAATGGGACAAAACCACCAAAATCCATCGCTGTTGTGTAAAATTAATATTGTATTATTTGTTATTATTTCCATTTTTTATTTCTTACTCGTTTTTTGTATTTTTTTTTTTATTAAACAAACAAAATAATTCTTTTTTCTTCAGAATTTTTTTATTCATGGTTATTGATTTTATATTTAATTTAAAAATAACATTTAATTTAATTTAAAATTTTTAATTATTTAAATTTCATTTTTATGGTAATTTCTGTGCTCTTTAATTTAATTGTTTTGTTTTGTAAATATTTCTATTAACTTTTTGTTTTGTTTATATTTTTATTAATGTTAAGAATGGTAATAAGTCTGGTTAACCCATTTAAAATTACAAAACTCTTAAAGATTTAACAAATTAATATTCTCATGTCACAGCAAAGAAATTTAATTTAATTGGTTTTAAAATATTTATAGAAAAAATCATTTAAAATTTTTAAATAATCATCTTCTTGCATTATTAAAGATGCTAATCAATTAATTATTTCCAAGCAAAAATTTAAATTTTAAAAAACAGTGGTAAACAAAAAAAATATGCAAGAAAAAAGTGATGATAATCCCGCGAGACAACACGAGAATAAAGCCTAAAAGTAAATATAAAATGAAAGTTTGCACCAATTTATCAATTAAATAATGAAAATAAAAATAGTTTTTTTCAAAATTATTAATGCGAAAAACAGAAGAAATAAATGTTAAATATGAATATAATAGAATAAATTTTTCAAATTGAAAACATAAATTAGTATTATTATACTAAGAAAAATATAAGTAAAATAATAATTACTAAAATATTTGTTTTAAAAAAAAAGAAAAAGAATTTAAAAAATAATTTATAGAAAGTGCGTTTAAAAACACACAAAAACACATAAATAAGAAATAATTTTAATAGAAAAATGATAATCATAATAATGCAAAAATTAATTATATTAATGAAAAAATAACTAATATAATTAACAAAAAAAAAATAGCTATATATATATATATTATAATATGTAAATTGTTTATATATAAAAGTTTTAAATATAATTATCAAATAAACATATAAAACATAGGGGGAAAATTTCAAGCGGACTAAAATTTGAAAAAGCAATTGATAATTTATCAGAAAATGAAATTATCTTACAATAAATTATCAAGCAATCAAAATCAAAATCACAAGAACTATTCTAAAATTTATAGTATATTAAATTAATTTATTTATTTTCGAAATTCACATAAAAAATTCATAATTTATTACGTAATAAACAATGTCCAAACTTAATTAACTTAAAATTTTTAAATGTTTTTGATAATAAAAAATAAATTTTTTGTAATAATAATTGTATTCTAAAAAATATTACAAGTAAGCTTTAGTTAATTATGTAGAAAAGAATTATCATTTGATTATAAATTTTTTAATTTAAATACTAAATTATTACATTTAAAGAGTTTATTTTGTATTAATTATAATTTGTTTATGAACTTTATGCCATTTATTGTATGATTTGTTGGATTTTTTATTTTACAATAAAATACATTAAATTAAACAAGTTAATTAGCATAAAAAACAATAATCATCACGACCTTTGTGCTCCATCATACATGCAATGTGCTAAGGCTTTAATAATAAAGTGAGAAATGAATTTAAAAATAGTAATTTTGCAAAACTTACATGTTTCCATGGTGGTGGTTTTTTGGACTTTTATTGGAATGACGCCGATAAATGTACTATTTTATTAAATAAATTTTTTAGCTTAATTATTCTATAATTTATTTACGACTTTATTGTAATATTTTCTAAATTTTTAGAATTAATTTGATATATTAATTTTTATTTTAATATTTTATTCAGATTTTAAAAATTAATTGTATATAATATTTTTATAAAACTTGTTAAAAAACATTTTATTTTTCAATTTTCTTATAATTTGTTTTTATAATCAAAAAATTAATTTTAAGAATTAACAATTATTTTGTATTTAGTGATGTACTATTATTAAATTATATAAATTTTTTAAATTATATTAATTTTAATAAATGATAGTGTAATTTGTTGTTATTAAATAACTGAGAAAAATAATATGTCATAAATCAACAAAAATACAATTTTTTATTTTTCAATAATCGCTTGAATAAACTGTAATATTTAATTATTATTTTTCATTAATTTTAATATATCCTTTTATTTTTTGAATAAATGGAAGATATTTTTGAAAAAAACTTTAAAAAATGAAAATAAATTTTAGATAATTTTTTCATTGATTTTCTTATTTAATTTTCCATATGTTTTTTTAATATTCGTTAGTGATATTAAAAATACAATTTTAAAAAATAATTTTTAGAATCGTTTAATTTTAGGTGATAAAAAGTTATTATTAATTATATCATTTTAAACATTTATTTTCTTTATAGATTGAATTTATAGAAAACAGATATTAATTTCTAATTAATTTTTTAATAATTATGAAAATCCAAAGTAATAATTTTAATAATTATTAAATTAAATTATTTGTTTGTTTATGTTTCTTTTATCTTAATAATTATATTGTTATTTTCACAAGGTGTTTTGAAAAATAATCCCTCTATCATAATCCCCCAGTCTCTAATTTCCCTAGGCTTGTATACGTTCATTCCTATTATTTCGTGTACAACCTCAAATATTTTTTTATCGTATTAAATAATTTAAAATCATAGCAAAATATCAAATAATAGATAGTATTCCTGTAATTTTAGAATTTTATTAGATCAAAGATTTATTTGCTTCATTATCATTTAATAATGTATAAAAGATATTTTGTTTTTAAACCTAAAATAGAATTTAAAATGTACTATAAATAAATATTTTTTATTAATTTGTCTTTAATCTTTGTAAATATCTTTACTTACGAATTTTAAAGAACATAATTCTGTTTACCGCCCTTATTGGTTTTATTATTTTATTATCTTAGAAAATCATTAAATTGGGCAATTGTAAAATAATTAAATGATTGATTTTTTTTAATATAATTTAGTTTTTCTTTATTTAGCGAGACCGTTATAAAAAAGTTCTGAGAAGAAAAAAGTTCATTTTTTAAATATTAATTTTTAAATTTTAATTGATTTTATTTATAAATAAATGAAAATTTTGTTTTAATTTATAATTAAATTAATTACTGATTTTTATAAATCTAAAACAATTGAATTTTTTTTCTTTCAGTTTTATTATATTTTTTAAGTAAAATATTTTATATTGATAGTGATTGTATCATCGAAGTTAAACTTTTTAAATATTTTTTATATCTAGTGTGCTACTAAGCATTCTAGCAAAGATGGTGATAATCTTTATTTTTTTTTTGGTTTTATGCTACCATAAAAAAGTATTTTTTTATGTTAAAAAACAAATGTTTTAATTTTAATTTACCATTTAATAAAAATAAAAATTTTAAATTTTGGTTTTGGTTTTGTAAAATTATTTTAAATAATAAACAAAAATTCTCTTACTTATTATTAGGGATTTGAGAGAAATGATTTTTACCAAGAATCGAGAACCGAGTCGGAGACCAAAAATGACCCCGGTAATAAATAAATTTAAATTTATTTTTTTAAGATAATAAACACATAAAAAAGTCCATCAATATTTTGGGGGTTTATGGGAATAAATGCATATTTCGCTATTTTTGAATTTAAGAGCATATTTCGGTCATTTTTAGCAAAATTTCATAAGAAAAATGCGAAAAAAACGAAAAAATAAGATATTTTTGAATATTTCCATTTTTAATTTTCTCATTATATTTTTCCTTGTTTTCTTTTCTTAAAATTAGAAAAAGATTCAACGAAAATTACTCCAAAATAAAAAATAAAAGTTTACTAGAAATGGTTTTATCAAGCATCAAATTTATAAAAATGATTTATTTGTAAAATGAATATTTTTTACTTTAAAATCTTTATTTAATGTATTTTAAACCTGATTTTGTAGATGAATTATATTTTATTTATATAAATTATAAATCTTGTTCGGATAAAGGATTGTTTCGTTGTGGTAAATCGAGAATATTGTTGAAACTATTTAACTATTTAATAAATTACTTCTTTTATTTATATTTCCATTTTTATTATTATTTCAAAGTTTAATGATTTTCCGATATTTAAATTAAGTTAATAAATAATTAAGATAATTTCAGGGGTTTATTATAAAAAATATTATTTTGAAGGGTTTTTAATCAAATATCAAACTATAGAAATTATTTAGTTGATTAAATAAACATTTCGTTACTTTTCGTGGGTTCAAATATTTATTAATTTCTTTTACTTTTCGTAAAATTAATAAAAGTTATTTATTTATTTTATTTTGTTTTATTTATATAATCTTGTTCGGATAAACGTTGTGGTCATTGAATATGGTGCTATGTCGTTATATAAAAAACATCAAAAAGGGCGTTATATAAAAATCCATCAAATGGAAATGTCAACATAAAACTGCCCATAACTTTTGTCAATGTCAACCAAATTAGACTTCTTGGTAAGGTTCGATAGACCTAACATTTCTCTATTGGACTTCATTAGGTTTAAAATAAGTTATGGCCAAAAAAGTATGAAAACCCGGTGCCTTGGGTACTTTTGGCCATAACTTTGCTCAAACTTGACCAAATTTTTTGAAATTTAGGTGAGCTAATAGAGAAATGTTAGGGCTATCGATGATACCAAGAATGTTTAATTCTGTTGACATTATCAAAAGTTATGGTCAGTTTTTGGTTGACAATTTCCATTTGATGGTTTTTTATATAACGCCCTTTTTGATGGTTTTTATATAACGACTCAGCACCGTTTCGATATATTAAACATAAATAACACATTTTCCACTTACCTTCTACGTTGACTTTTATTATTAGAGAAATTTAAATAAATTATTAAAATAATCTATTTTAATTTTAAATTACAAATATTCAAATATTATTGAACTAATTTTAAAATTTAAAAAAATATTATAAAAAGATTTAGCAATTGAATTCAAAATTTTATTTAATCATATATTTTTTAAATCTTTGATAAATTAAATTAATATGTGATTTAAACTAACTTCACATTAATGCATTTGTATTATAAATATTTTACTTTAGATTATATTTTATGTAAATAAATAACTAATTAAACTTATTAGATGAGGATAAAATCTTAATTATTAAGTAAAATATCGATATAAACACGAAACAGATCTTTTTCAAAAATAAAAGCATCCAATTCTTTATGAAAAAAATAATTCATAAATTTTAATTTTAAAATTTAAAAAAAATTTTACACCACTTAACATTATAAATTTATTTCAAAACTAAAATCAAAATTTAAATAAAGAAAAAGATTTTACATTTTGAAAAGATTTATAAAATAATAATATCCTTCAAAAATTATTATTAAATAAAATTTAAAATATACAGATTGACTAACCATATAAATAGTGTAATGAAGAAACCTAAAAAAATAAGAAGGGGTGGTGCAAGAATTTGGGAAATTGTAAAAAAATGAATGCAGTAATAACTTCCCATTTTTCAAAAAAAATGTAGTATAAATATAAAAAAATATCAAAAATGAAACAATTCCCTAATGAATTTTTTTTATTTTATAATTAATTTTTATTATTAAATATTTTAATCAATAAAGAAAATTCTTATTCACTCATAAACAAATTTTTCTCCAAAATATTTTATGAAAACAAATTTATGTTTACTTATTTTTTGGTACGCAAAATGAAGGTGAAAAAATACTATGGACGGAGAAGAGAATTGCAATAAAAAAAAGTATCGTTATGTTTAGGACAACATTTTCTTATCAAATCGAGCGAAATTTTTCAATTTACCAGGCGCATCACGCCGAGGAATTAAAATATTATTTCAAATATTACAATAAATATAAAATAAAGGTAGGCAACATTTTATTATTAATAGAATAAAAGCTTTTTATAAAAAATATTTGAAAAAAGAATCATTTAAGATAGAAAATTATTTCAATTAGCATAAAATATTTAATATTTTTATTTACTGAAAAATTACATTGAGTAGAAAAATAATATTGAATGAATCTATCTTCATTTTGTATCATTTCATAAACAATAAAAAAATTTAAAATAAGGTTAAAATTTTTTTTGAAACAAGAACAAGAATGATTAAAAATATTTAGATAAAAATATTTACAATTTAGACAAAAGAAATTGTCAGCCAGTAAAAATTTCTTTTAGAAAATTTTAACTTTTTTATTGTATTAACAAAAAATGTTTAAATAAATATTTTTTGTTTTATATTTAATAATAATTATAATTGCTAAGTCGAACTTAAAAAATTATAAATGGGCGAACCTAAAAAAATATCAATAATAATAATATTTAAATTCAATTATTATTTAATTTTATTTGTTAAATAAAAATTATAAGAACTTGGGATTGGGTGATAGCTCTATGTATTCTCTTCAAAAATTATGTTAAAAATTTACAATAAATCTATCGATATACTAATATAAGTTCAATAAAATTAATATTATTTACATAAGAATTTTAATAATGCTTTAATGTGTTTAATTTTTTATTCTTTTATCAAATTTAATTTTTTAAATTTGTTATCAAGATTTTTTCTGTCATTATTATTCATTTTCATGGGATATGATTTCAAATATTAAAGAATGAACTTATTGAATGTTGTTCACAATAATTGGCCGTGCTTATTGCACTTTGGTAGTGTCTAATATTGTCAGTTTTTGTGATTTTTATTATGTACAACGGCACCAAGGAGAAAAAGAGCCATGTAAGTGTTGTTCTGCACAAGACTGAAAGATTATAGGGAAACTTAATTTTACACGCTTAATTTAATTGCAAAATAAAAAATAATAAAATAATTTAAATTAGGTAAGTCAAAATAATTAGCAGATTTTGAAAATTACAAGTAAAATAAAGTAACAATACATTAAAAATTATTACAGCTTAAAAATTATTATCTCAAAAAATTTGTGAATTTATTTTTTGTTGTGTCAGCTTTGTAGTACCTATTGTTGCACCTCATTTATCATCTAATAAAAAATAGCTTTTGACCCAAAAATATATTTAACTTTTAGTGGTTTTTTACATTGAATAAATAAATTAATATCATCAAAGAGTGTTCTTCCGTTTTTAAAATGTTATTTAAAAAGAGTTCAACGGTTACAACAAATATTTATTTTTATTTAGTGAATTTTATAGCAGTTATAGATTAAATATATTTTTCTCGTACCGACTATGGAAATTTTCTCTATTTCCATGCGTCACGATTTTTTACTTTTTAAAAATATTTTCGTTTTATGCTTTAGGCAATATTTTTTAATGTATTTTTTTGTTGTATTTTTAAGGATTTATTCAATGGATTTTTTATGGCCTTCAATTTTTATATTTAATTTAAATTTTACTTTCAATTCGAATTATTTTTTAAAATTATTATTTGAGTAAAATTAGGTTGAATAATTTAAATATTTTCGTCATTAATTTATTTAATTGTTATTGCTTTCCAAAAAAAATATTTTTGAATTTTTTAATGTTTATTCATTTTTATCATTTTTTAATTATTTTAATGGAAAAGCAATCATAAAGCTAATTTTATCCAACTCATTAAATTATTTAAATAAAAAATAAAACGAATATAGATTCTAATCTGCTAAAAATAACACATGATATTATGATAAATAATGAAATTCAATTCTTTTAAAGACTCATTAGTAAAATAAATAAATAAATAATATTCAATTATCTGGCCAAATAAAATTTTATGATTTTATTTTTTGCTTACACAATATTAATATTTACTATTTTATAAAATATTTTGTAAAAACCAAAAAATTTGCATTCTAAAATTAGAGTAAAATTTTTAAAATAAACATCTTGTTTTATTATTTAAAAATACATAGTTAGAAAATAAATAAATAAACTATATAATCATTTAACCATTTATATTAATATTATAATATTTATTTTATTTAATAAATTATATCGAAAATTACATTCTTTCTAAGAAGAACATTGTAAAACAGTGATTAATTGATCCAGCAATTTTATTATTTAAATTTAAGATTTTATATTTAGCTTATTACAAATCGATTTTATAAAATCAAGCTAAATTTAAAAAACTATTTATTTAATTAAAATATGATTTTTATTTTCATTTTCACTATTCTTCTTTTTTGGTATCGATTTGTCTTTATATTATTACATATCCATGGGTGGGATTTATTTATGCTAAAAAACGCCAAATATGTTCATATGTGTGCCAAAAAGCCACAAAATATATGCTAAAACTCAAAAAAGCCAAAATATTGCCAAAAATAGAATTAGTTGATATTATTTTTTTAAGTATTATACCATAATTATTATTATTTAAATAATAGCCTTAATTATTGATTAATTTTTAATAATTTATGTCTTGTATCGCAATATACATTTATTAAACAATAAAAAATAAATAAGTAAATGTTTGTTGAATAGGTAAAAAAAAAGTATTGTTAAATTATGCGTAAAATAAAATCTATGTTTATTATAAAATAAATAAAAATTTTGTTTCAGTTTATTTATTAAATTATGGAATCCGTCAACACATTAGACACGTAAAATACCGACAAGAAAGTTCAAAAAAAGAACAAAATTGTTTTTTTTTTTGAAACAAATAATTTATTAAAACTAGAGATCGGAATTTTTCGATTGTACGGGTAAGGGTAAGGGTTAAGGGCTTGACATCTATACGGGTTACATACGGGAAATAGGTTTAATAAATATAAATCTTGAATATTTAAAGCTAAAAGGCTCTATTTTATATAAATTTTAAGCAACAAAATTAAAAAAAAACACACACACAATTCGTATCCGGCGGTGCTTTTAGGCGCCGCCGGGAAAAATTTTAAAAATTTGATTGCAATTTGTTAATAGATTTTATAGAAAAAATACCCAAAATTGCGATTTAACCTATTTCGTGAATTTTGTTGACAGTTTTTCACTAAAATGATTTATAATTTTGAAGAATTTACAAATCCACTTCGTAAAAAAATTTAAGAAAATGAAAAAAGAAATTCATTTCGTAAGAAAAATTTAAGAATTTAAATAAATAGAATTTCATAAAAAAGTTTAAACGAAATGCTATTCAAAACTTAAAAAATTTTTGGTACAGAAATAATTGATTTCTTTTCCAATCACATAAAATTTTCCAATATTTACCAGTGCTTTTTTCGATTTTCACCGAAAACTTTACGAAATTGACCGCCCAATTTCAAAGTTTTGGCGAATTGACTGCACAAAATTTAAAAATTTACTCCATTTCACCTTAAAAAACGTCAGAAAAATAACCCGTAAAACCCGTATCGTAATTGTACGGGTAAGCGTTACGGGTTTGACATCGATACGGGTTACGGGCTTACGGGCGAAAAACCCGTAAAACACTTAACCCGTAAAAACCCGTTTCGCCCGAAAAAAATACGGGTTATGAGTCACGGGCCCGTAAAAACCCGTATACGGGTCAGGCCCGTAGCCGATCTCTAATTAAAACTAATTATTTTTTTATAATACGAATAAGTCGCATTTTGAATTTTTTTAATGAAAATCCTGAAATAAATTTACTTAATAACATACCACACAAATGATTATAATTAAAGAAATTTTATTAGGAGGAAGATACACAGAAGCAAAACTCAACGTACCTAATTCTTAAGAATTATAATAATTTTGTCTTATCAAAAAAAAAAAATAATTCCATTATTTTAATATAAAAACAATCATTTGTATTAGTTTAATTCATTTATTCATTATTATGAATTGTTACTTTGTAAAATTAAAATATAATTTTTGTATGAAAAAATACCCAGTTAGTTGTCCTGAACTAAAATAAATAAGAGACAAGAAAAAAAGCTTTTATCAAACCGTGCTGGGATATTTCTTAAAGCCACCATTGACAATTGCAAAAAAGGATGGAAAGACATGAAAAAAGGAGTTAAAAACAATCATTGTTATAAAAAAATTAATGATTCCTTAATTAAAAAATAAAACAAATAAAGTATATCATAATTATATCGTTAATTATTGAATTGTTATAACTATGCAAAAATTTAACTGTTGGGTTGGTAAATAAGTCAGTGCCCCTTTTTTGGAACATAATATTTCTGTGGAAGCGTTATCTTCTTAGTTTATATGTGCTAATCCATTAAGAATTTTTTGCACAAAAAAATTATAATCCCAGACAAATGCATATAATGCATTTATTTCATTTATAATTTAAAGCATGGGTAGGAGAAAACAAAAAAATAATTTTCGATAGAGAAAACAAAAACAAAATAATTTTAAAATATTTATGATATTTTGTGATGAAAAGATTTAATAGTAAATTATAAAATAATAATATTAAAAAAAAACTATTCTTTGAATGAAATGAGTGTTAAACGAGAAATTTAATTAATTTATTTAAAAAATTAAAAGAATTTTTTTTCATTTGTATTATTTTTCTTGTTATTTGAAGGATTTGTGTATTTTTATTTAGCATGTAATAAATAAAATAGTTTTATTAATTATATTAACTAATCTCATCTTATGTTTTATTTTTTGTTCTTTTCTTAATTTTATTCTTTAAAATAGTTATTCGCAATTCATTTACTTTGAATAATTTCTTTTTTTTCATTTGCTTCTGATAAAATTAATAAATTTATAAATAAACAATTGTTTTTCTGTTTTATATTTATATTTAAAGAGGAAAATGGATAATTTTTATTATATGAATTCTACATTTCTCTTTATAAAATTATCTTGAATCTTTTTTTTTTCAATTTCAATTTCATTTCTTTATAAATTATTTATTTTCATAAATATTTATGAGGGTTAAATTATTTCATTTTTTAATAAATTTATTAAATTTTCTCTCTATTTTAAGGTTAAGATAATTTTTAATTTGAACATTTTCTTACTTAAAAAGCGAATAAAAGAAAGAGAATTATTTAAATTTTATATTGGAATTTATTTTTAAATATTAATTTGCACAAGTTTTGCCATAATTATCGCCTATATTTCTCATTTATATTTATTTTGAAGGTTCATATTATGTAAAGAATAGAATTTTATACTTTATAAATGCTATTCAATTAGCGTGTTTTTCATTGGGCGGTATAATTACTTAAGAGAAAAGTTTAATTAATGTTTATAAATTTGTTTTTTGCAATATTACTATAAGTTGCTCATTATAAAAATTTATGCACGAACAATTGTATTGGTAAATCTATTTTTATTTATTTTTTTCACAAATAATTTTTCATCTGAAAATTTGAAAATATTTTTAATCATAATTTTTTATTAACTTTTTGATCAAATTTGTTGAGTATTATTTTTGTTATTTTTCTAAAACTCTTGAAGAACGCACCGATTATTGTAAACAGCTAACTCATAGCTAAAATTCTGTTTCATGAAATTTTTCTTGTATTATAATTGTAGTTATTATAATTGTTGGTTTAAATAAAAAGTTTTATTGTATTTTTGTATAAAAAAGTGATTTATTTATATATGGTTTATTTTTTAATACAGTAAACATTTCTATAATTTGTAATAACTGATCATTTTTCAAACATTAGTTCAAGAGCTTCATTTAAATTTTTGTTTCTTTTATTAATAATTGTGATTGACTTTTTCCTTTTTTGAATTAAGTTTAGATTTAATTGTCTTTTTTTGAACATATATAAAAGCATTTAAATATTTTTTTAATAAAATATTTTTTATTAGTAAAAAATTAATTTATTTTTTAAAATTAAATAAATAAATGAATTTTTATTATCCTTAAAATATGCCAGACAATGTTGATTAATTAGCTAAATGAAATATTAAATTATTTATTTTTTAAATGAATCAAACAATGAAATTATTAATACAAAGTTTTTTGGGAAAACCAATAACAGATAAGGTTAGATTCAATGCCTTCAAAAGCATATAAAATAAAAAGTGATAAAGTAATAAAATTAAGAAATCTCTCAAAAAAAAATTATTAAAAAATTGACAGTATCAGATTAAAGATTTTTAACTAAATTTATTTCAATAAATTTTAATAAATTTTTTACATATGCATTTGTTTAATCTTGTTATTTCATTTGTTAATAAGCCGAACAATTCGCCTAACAAATTCTTCAAGGAAAAGTCAAAGACTCAGGCAACAACAACATGTTGGCGATGTGGCTTCGGCGTGCATCGACCTGACGAATGCCGTTACAAAATGAGCAAATGCCGAAAGTTTGAGTTTGTCGGCCATTTGGACAAACAATGCGAGCGTGTCCAAGAGTGGCGCAAACGCCAAAATGCCAAAAAGAAAGGCAACAACCGCGTTGGCCACCTTCGTATTGGAATGACCACGCATGCAGTCAATTCCATTTCATTGCTAAAGACAGAGGTTTTGTTGAACAAGAAACCAGTCGAATTCCATCTCGACACGGGGTCGGACATTGTCGTCATTGATGAATTGACGCACGAGAATGTTGGACGACCACCAATTGAAAAATACAACGAAATTGGCAAGGCTTTCGACGGCACAAAAATTTCCTTAATTGGAAAAGGATTTGAAAAGGATTTGCCACCTTCAAATTCGGAAAAATCGAAGTGAAGCAAACATTTTATGTTGCCAAAGCAGGCTCACTAAATTTGTTGAGCTACAAAATGATGGACTTATTTGGGCTTTTAGACGAATTAAAGCTGAAGATCAGCAACCCTGCAGTAAATGAATGCCTTACAAATGGCAAAAAGGCTGAAAATTTGATCCCAAATGAAGCAACGCAGATTGCTGGAACAACAGCCGAAATTCAAGCCCTGGAAAAGGAATTTCACGAAATTTTCAGTGAAGAATTGGGCCATTGCCTAAAGGAGAAGGCTCATATCGCCCTAAAAGATGACGCAAGGCCAGTATACCGCAAAGCTCGTCCAGTACCCTACAATTCGTTAGAAGTTGTTGAGCGCGAACTGAGCCGATTGGAACAGATGAACGTCATCCACAAAGTCGAACATTTGGAGTGGGCCGCGCCTATTTTGATTGTCAAAAAGGCCGACGGATCCGCCCGACTTTGCATTGATTACTCAACAGGCTTAAATGAAGCCCTTCTCGACTGCCAATACCCACTTCCAATACCGGAAGACATTTTTGCAACCTTAAATGGAGGCAAAATTTTCTCGCAAATCGATCTGCGGGACGCCTATTTTCAGGTCGAATTGGACGAAGATTCCAAAAATTTGTGTGGACTGGCAACCCACAAGGGCAATTACCGGATGGAAAGACTGCCGTTCGGTGTCAAATCAGCCCCAGCTATATTTCAATCAATTATGGATAAAATGTTGGCAGGATTGGAATTTGCCACCGCCTATTTGGACGACATTATAATCGTCAGCAAAAACATTTCGGAACACACCAATCACTTAAAAGAAGTTTTTGGTCGAATTCAGGCATATGGATTCCGCGTCAAATTGGCCAAATGCAAATTGTTCCGTGATCAAATTAAATATCTCGGACAGATTATCGACAAAAACGGACGCCGACCGGATCCAGCAAAAATCTATGCGATGGTCATTTATCACAAATTCCAGGACGGAAACGTCAAAGCAATTGCCCATGCTTCAAAATCACTCGCCAATGCGGAAAAAAATTATTCGCAGATTGAAAAAGAGGGTTTGGCGTTGATTATTGCCGTACAAAAATTCCATAAAATGATCTATGGACGGCATTTCACTCTGCAAACTGACCATAAACCCCTTGTCAGTATTTTTGGCAGCAAAAAGGGAATTCGGCAGTGCAGTGCAATCGTCTTCTTCGTTGGTCACTAATCCTGTTGGCCTACGATTTTACGATCGAATACATCAACACAAAGGATTTTGGCCAGGCGGATGCGCTTTCACGCCTCATCGCCAAAGGAAATGAGAACGAAGACGAGAAAATCATCGCCATGATCAATGCCGAGACTGATTTTGATACAAATTTTGGCAACACAATTTCAAAATTGCCATTAAAATTTTCGGACCTCGTCGCTGCTTCTGAGCGCGATGAAAACATTGTTCAAGTCCAAAAATTTGTCAAAAATGGCTGGCCAAATGAAAAGGCCATGGACAAAGAAAACCAAAATGTCCGTGATTTTTGCCGAAGAAAGGAAGAACTTTCAATTGAAAAGGGATGCCTCATGTTTGGAGAAAGAGTGGTAATCCCGGAAGTATTCCATTCAAAAATTCTGAAATTGCTGCACAAAGGACATCCCGGCATGAAAAGGATACGTCAATATGTTTTCTGGCCAAAAAATCGATCAGGACATTGAAAATTTTGTCCACGAATGTGTGCCATGTCAGGCTGCTGCAAAAGCGCCGATTAAGACAAATTTACAATCTTGGCCAAAAACAACAGGCCCGTGGCAACGCGTGCACATGGATTTTGCCGGACCGTTTTTCGGAAAATATTTTCTGATTGTTGTCGACTCTTTTTCGAAATACCCCGAGGTATTCGAAATGTCAACAATTTCCACGGCGATGACAATTGAAAAGCTACGATATTTAGCTTCGCGGCACGGAATTCCAGAAACATTGGTTTCTGATAACGGCACACAATTCAAAAGTTCAGAATTTGCCAAATTCACAGCGGCCATGGAATTAATCATTTGTTTTCGGCTCCATACCATCCCATGTCCAATGGACAAGCGGAGAGATTTGTTGACTCGTTTAAACGTGCCTTCAGAAAATTAAAAGGGGAGGGAATGTCATCAGTCAAAGAAATAATTGAGACATTTTTGGTCACATACCGGACCACCCCCAACGATTCATTGCCGGACTCGAAAAGTCCAGCCGAAATGCTCCTGGGACGGAAGCCACGAACAACATTGGACCTGCTGAAGCCACCTCCAATTCAGCCGATCGAACGTGATCAGGCAATGGAGAAGAAGTTCAATCGCCGATTTGGCACATGTCCACAAATTTTCGCATCAAAGGACGCAGTTTGGGCCCGACATCGCCTTTCACAAAGTTGGAAAGCCGGAACAATCTGCGAATGTACCGGTGTCATTTAGAATGTGAAATTTGAAGACGGATCCAGCGGTCGCTATCATGCGAATCAGCTGAGGTTCCGAAAGGCGACCCAAATCGTCGAGGACCCTTTGAACATTTTGAATGAGGAATTCAATTTGCCAATTCAAATGGCAAATGGACACCAAAATGGGCAGGACCTAGAGAATAGGCCAGACCTGATCAATGCTCAAAACGAAATGGAAGAACAGCCGATCGAAGAAGAACAGCAGGACGTCATTCAAGCCGCTCGATCGCCGACGCCTGCCGTTCGATCGCCGACGCCACAACGACGCTACCCTGATCGCCGACGGCAACCACCTGTGCGATACTCGCCCCGTTAGATCATTTAAAAGGGGAGGTGTTCGGGTGGTCAACCCCGAGAGATGAAAGAACACAATTGCATTAATTTCCCTTTTGCATTTGTCTTTTTCTTTTCCTCTCCATTTTACCCACTCTCTATTTTTGTGTCTTCCTTTTATGATGTAAGACACTATTGATTAAAATATTGTCCTTTGCATGTCCATTCCCCTCATTCATTGAGTAGTTGCTTTTATGCACTTATTCAACTTCGCCTAAATATTTTTGTTCTCCTCCAATATTTATTCCGCCTCCGACTTCGCCTATTTTATTTAAATTGTTAATTTATTTGTTCTACAAATAAACATTTTATCTCAGCAATTCATCATATTATATTTTATATCATAAGATATTTTATGTAATATCTTATTCGAAAAATGATTTAGGCGACGATTTGTTTTAACATTTTTGTAATTATCAGAATTATTATTCATTTTTATTTTTATTATTTGAATTACTGATGTTTTGTTTAAACTTTTTTTTTTGAAATTATTAGAATTATTAATCATTTTATTGAATACCGAAAAAGATTTTTTTATCAACTATAAATTACTCAAATACTTAATGCTTGCGAATTTTTATTATTATCATTCGGAATGTTATTTAGTAATTTCAATAATCTAAAATAATTTGGGTTATTATTTATGGGTTAATAGTTAGCTTTGATTCAACTTTTTATTATTTTATTTTTATTCTCATGGTGAAGACATTCGTAGTGTTACCTATCGTTTCGATTAACAGTTCCCTTAATTAAATTTATGTTTCTTTTATTAAATATTATGATTTACTTTTTTGTTTTTTGAATTAAGTTTAATTTAAATGTTTTTCTTCTTTAAACGTATTTGAAAGAGTTTTAAATTTTTTTAACAAAATATTCTTTTTTAATAATTAAATGTAAAAATGTTTTACTGATTGGCTGTTCTACTGATGGGTGCTTCTTTTTATCAAAATAATAAGTATAAATATAATAGTGACTTGGTTTTTTAAAGTGAATTTGTATTTAATGTAACTTTAGTTATTGGTAAATTTATTGTTGAATTTCTTGAATTATCAGTTATTCTTTGAAAAAAAATATTCGACTAATTTAAAGTGATAAATTTAAATTAAACTAAAAAGGGTTCAAAATCCTTACAGAAAAAACCAAAAAAATTAATGAAAGCAAAATTTAAAGTAAGTGGTTTTCGCATTTCTGATGATTTACTAATTTACAAATATTTATGTTTTCTTTAAAAATAAAATAAAATAAAGTTTTAAAAATTAGAAATTAAAGCTATAAAAAATTACTAGCGGTTTTCTAATTTACTATTTTCAATAAAGGTAAATTACCATATTTAATTTTTTATGTTCGTCAATGTTTTGAATTTTTCCCTATTTTGTTATGAAAAATTTTATTATTTGCAATTTTTACTATTCTATTCTATCTAAAATTGGAATAAATGTATATGTTCGAAAAAATCTTTTAAAATATTGATAGTGTATTTTTGAATGTAAATTTTTAACGATCTATATACTGCGGGTTCACTCACTGAAGCCAATAATTATGAAAACAAAGGTAAAATGATTATACGTTGAGTCAAGATATTTTTTATTTTTATATTTTATCCATTTTTCTCTTGTGTTTTCATTATGAAGGTTATATTATTAATAATCCAAAATAATTAATTTTTAACTTATCTTTAACATTTCTTATTTTCTTTTTTATTCTTATGTGAAAAAAGCCAGCTTGAATTCGATGTTTCCATACGGAGGTTCATTCTACTAGTTTTTTTTTTGTTTTGTTTTTTTTATTAATTATTTTGATTGAATTTTTTCTTTTTTGAATAAGTTTAATTATCGTCTTTTTTCTTTGAATAGTATTTAAAAGAATTTATATATTTTTTTAATAAAATATTCTTTTTTGGTGGCATTTTTAAAATAATTAATTTGATTACTTTTTTATCAAATTGTTTTTAATACCTTTTAATAATTATAAATTGTTTATTTTTTAAATGTACAAATGTTTTACAGCGTAGTTGCTTTTCTGATTGGTTTTCTTTTTATCAAAATAACAAGTATAAATATAATAGTGATTTGGTTTTTTAAAGTGAATTTGTATTTAATTTAACTTTAGTTATTGATAAATTTATTGTTGAATTTCATTGTTTTGTTTCGATCCTATTAATAAATATTCAAAGTAATTTCAATATTTTTTTTCATTATTATTTGTGTTATTATTATTATTAAATGTTAATAAGAATTGAAAATAAAATATTGTTAAATATATTACGAACTTTTCCTCCTTTAATTACGATTAAATCTAGAACAATAGCAAATGTTTATTTTTTACATTTCGATATATTAAATTTTAAAAACTTCTTATTAATTTTTTGTTATGTTATTTTTCATCGTTTTTAATGCATATTTACATATTAATGTAATCTTTTTTTTTCTTTTTTAATATAATCAATTTAAAATTGGCATCTGCCGCCGCAAATCCTTCTGATCTACGGGCTTGATTTATACTCTCATGAAATCTATATAATTGTTCAAATAAAATTATTTGCTGAATAAAAGTAAAATGAAATAAATTAATAAAAGTTTAAAAGAATATTTGAAATTTGTTATATTTGCCATATGAATTGCATTTATTTTGTTATTTTTTGCTCTAAATTTTATGTGATTAATTATTTTTTAATAATAATAATAATAAATTTTTTTTGCGTAATTTGGTATTTAATTTAATTATTCAAATTTAACTAAATATTTTTTTAATTAATTTATTATAATAGTGATTTGGTTTTTTAAAGTGAATTTGTATTTAATTTAACTTTAGTTATTGATAAATTTATTGTTGAATTTCATTGTTTTGTTTCGATCCTATTAATAAATATGCAAGCTAATTTAAATATTTTTTCATTATTATATTTGTTTTTATTATTAAATGTTAATAATAATTAAAATAAATAATATTAAAAATATTAGAATCTTTTTCCTCCTTTAATTACGTTTATATTAAATTAGAACAATCATAAATAATATTCATTTTTTAATTTTCGGATTTTATTAATTTCTATGATTATGAGTGATGATATTATATTTTTATTAAGCAAGTATTCTGCTTCTTAATAATAATTTTAATCTGCAACTTTATTCATAGATTTTGGCTTATTTAGTTCTTTTTTTTAAATTATAAAAGCAATTTATGAAGTAAAAAATTTTTTGAACTATTTGTCTTACCTTTAAAAATAAAATTTGAAATCTGATAAATTGTACTTTAATATAATAACAAAAAAGTAATGCAGAGGAAGGGTCATAGAAGTGCCAAAAAAATTTTTTAAATAAAATGATTAGTTTAATTTATACAATATAATAAAAATTTAAATTTACCAAGAAGCAAATAAATAAATAAAAACCTATTAAAATAATAAAAAACCCAGAAATACCAGTTCAATAAAATTTATTATAATTGTTAGTTAAAATTATTTGCAATTTTGACGAGCTATGCTATTAGTAAGCAAAAAAGTAATAAAAAGTTAATAATACTATCTGTAATCAAGAGTAAATTTAGTGTAATTGTTTAAACATAAAATTAAATACAATTTGTTCATATAGTGATTCAAAAAAAAAACGCTTTCATCTGGTTCAAAGTTGTTAACCGAAACTAATAAAATAAGAAATACCTATCATTAAATTTGCAATTTATGATTTATTAAACCAAAATGAAAAGAAAAAAAAGAAACTCTTTTTAAATGAAGAATTGTTTTTCAAAAATTGAAATTTATAATGGAAACAAAACCAATAATTTATGGATTTTATAAATTTAAATTTTATTAAAGAAAATATTTTTATTATTATAAAATTAAATTAACAAAAATATTAATTATTTTTATTATGTTATAGAATTTTAATACGATAGAAGATTTAAAAGTAAATAAAAAAAATTAATTGATTTTTTTTTTGGTGTTTTTCTTCAATTTTCTCGATCTCATCTGTTTTTTTCGTTTTGTTCGTCCCTGATCAAAGCGTAGCTTGTTTTTTATTTATAAAAATAATTGGATTATTCATTTTTTTATTGGTCCAACTTTGTAATTTATATTGCTACTCATTCGACATTTTTTCATTTAAAAATATGTTTATTGTAAAAATGTTTGAATCATAATTCTAATAAAATTTTATCTTCAATTTTTTGAGTTTTTTTATTTATTATTTTTTAGAATTTTTTTGATTTATTCAGTTTCATTAACCTAATAATAAAATTATATAATTGACTAAGATGAGTTTGTATTTTTATTAATTCACAATGGATATATTCGCTATTTATATTTTGTCCCGTTTTTTCCTCCGGTCGCATCAAAATTTATTTATTTATTTTTTGTAATAAATTTTTATTGTGATTGGAAATAATTTTTTATTTACATTCATTTAAATTTTTTAATGCTGTCAACTAACTGAAAATTCTAAAATTTGGTTAAAACTCTGTTAACATTTATATTGTCTGATTCCAAATAACAATAAGCCATAACGTAATAGATATTTTTTTTTAATTCAAATTTTTTTCATTGGCAAAATTATTTGAGTTTTTCTATTCTTTTATTCGAACTACATTTGATATGATTAAATACATTTTTTTAAGTTTACTATAGCATTTTAAATATTTTTATTGTTTTGGTAAAAAGCAAATCACTAAACAAAAAATATATATAATAATATTTTTTTTATTTGTATTAGTGAAAATGTGTGAGGGATGGACAAAATTAAACCCTTTTAAAAAAATATGATATCTCAACGATTGCAGTGCTCTTATGAATTAAGAAAAATCTAATACAATTACAAATGAAAATAAACAAATTATCAAAAAATAAAATGTTAAAAAAATATATTTAAAAATTATATAAAAATAATGATAAATTTAGCTGATCAGGATAAGTAATTTTTTTGAATTAAACATTAATTTTTTTTTGAAAGAAAAAGTAATTTTCTCAATATTTATTTTAAGGCAAAATTATTAAAAAAAACTCTTTATAATTTTATATTTATGTTATTTAAAATAAATTTTTTTATTTAACCATACCATATATACTAAATAACAGCAATTTTTATCTTTTTAAATAATTTTTTATATCATCATGTTATTAAACGAACTAACATATGCTATTTTGGTTAAACAACAGCAAATTATCATTTAATAATTTAAAATTAAAAATAAATTCAAGGTAAAATACATAGGGTAAAATTTAAATTTGTCGTTTTGACCTGTAAAATGGCAAACCAATAATCATTTCTTTGTTTTGCTCAAAAATCTAATATTAAATTATTCCAACAAATGAAAAATTGTTAAAAAATGGAAGAGAGTAAAATTAAAATTTTGTATTGTTCCACTTTAAAAGGGAATGAGCAGACCTGAATTGTTTGTCTAAGAGCTCATGGATTGGGCCACGATAAATTTTTCCTTTTATTAAAAGTAAAATATTTACAAATAGTTTAAAATGAAAATTAAGAATTTTTTTTACTTAAAATGCCTTAATGAGAAAATATGTTTGGCAATTGAGCTATATTTTTATATGATTTTTTAAATATTTTTTAAATTATTTCATTCATAATAATTGTTAATGATGAATATTTGTTTTATAAAAATTAAATTGAAAAAAAAATAAAAATTATAAACCATTCGCAATATAAAAATTCCATAAATATTAAATTTAACAAAATATTTCACAATGTATCGGAAATATTTATAAACTCAACAATTTCTAATAATTAAGGCCAAACAAACAAATTTAAAATTAATTAAAACTAAAATATTATTTAATGAATAAGTTATGGTATTAAAATGCATTTGAAGCCTTTGTTGGCTGCTTGATTATTAACTAAAAAAAGTGAAAGATGTTTATATAAGTTTAAATTAATTTATCTAATGATGTTTTTTGTAAATATATTTAGAAGTGTTTAATTTTTCGTCCCAAATGATAGTGCATTAATTCGAACATTGATTTGAAAGTTCCCTGAAGATTATGCCAAAATTTAGCAAATATTTTGCCTTTTTTGTTTAATATTCTCAAAAAAGAAACTTTAAATGCACCATAATAAAATGGTCATCGTGAACGAGAGAATTTTAAATAAAAATGATTCTATTTAGTTTTGAATTTTATAAACAGTAATAAAACAAAAGTTTCTTTTAGAATAGATAATAGATTAATTTGTAAATTGATTTAATATTATTTTTAAAAATTCTTAATATTAGCAATAATGAAAACAAAATTATTAAATGATTTTTTAACATAATTTTGAGGGATTTTTTTTATTCATTTTGCATTTTTTAAATTTATTTTCAACAGGAACACAATTACTTTAAATTAATTGTCAATGCTCGATAAATTAAAACAATTTGGAATTTAATTGGAATTTTTAATTTTATATTTACCATTTTTGGCGTTTTTTGTTTAAAAATTTTATTATACTAAAATAAATTTGGGAAGCATAAAATTAAAAGAAGAATTGCCGATAATAAATATTGAAATAAAAAAAATTATCTAAATATATTTTATCATATTATTCTTTATGTATTATAAAGCTATTTAAAAAAGTCTGATAAAAAAAATAAACAAATATCGATAACATTCACTATGCCTCCTGAACAACTCTGATGAGGTGCGTGCCAGTATGAAATATAGAAAACTAAAATTTACGCATACAACATTTAGAAAAACAAATATTTTTACTAAAAATCTTTTTAATAAGACGAGGGATGTTATTTGGACGAAAATTAAATTCATATAATAAAAAGATTTAAAGCTCATATATTTAAAATTATGTAATGAATTAAAAAAATATTTTGCCTGAAAAATCAATAATTCAATCCAATATAAATTAATAATTGGACTTTAAAAAATCTATTAAGCGAAGAAATGCAAAGGATAAAATAAAATAAATAAATATTATTTAAACAATTTTTCTTTTTTGATCTTCAATATCTACCAATTTTTTTTAATAAAATGTGTGATACAAAATGTTAGGTTCACTTTCAAAAAAAATCATAATATTGGAAAAAAGCCGCCCCAAAAATCTTATATAAACCATTTCTAATTTAAATAATTACTTAAAAATAAACATAAAAAAAATCTTTTAGTAAAATTAATTTTGATTTAATTCTTTGAAAAAATTTATTTTTGTTCCTAAAATAATAATCAACATTCTACTTTTAAATTTAGTGAAATTCTTAAATTTTAAAACACAAATGATATTTATGAGAAAAGGCAAAGAATTAAAAACTTATTTGATTTCGCAAAAAAATTTATTCCTAATAAATAATTATATTATGAATTGCACTTAATTTTTATAACATAAAATAAAGAAGAGTCTTTTTTGGATAAAATTATATATATTACGTTAAAAAAAAGAATATTGAAGAAATTAAAGTAAATTTAATAATAAAAAGTTACTTTCTAAATAAATCATAATATTTTTTACATTATTTAAATTTCATTAAAATATAATAATTATAAATGCAATTGATAACTTTTTCTAAACTAATAAGAAAAAACCTTTTCATTAATTTTACAAAATAAATAATAAACAATGAAAATAACATTTTAAGATAAGTATGTTAAAAGATGATAATTATTTTAATAGTTCATTAAATGAACATAATTATTTAAAGGAAATTGATAATAAATGTTAATACAATAGGCAAAAGTAAGGCCAAATAAAATTTTATTTTCAAAAAACAACACTATAAATGGAAGATATCCCTTGAAAAATAATAAGAAATTTTATGATTTAAAATTGCCAATCTAACAATTTAAAATAAAAAATAATGAAAAATATATTAATTTAAAAGTTTTGGTTAAGTGCGAAAATTTTAGGTTGGATGACAAAAAAAATAAAATTAGAATTTATTAAAATTATATTGTTTTTGTGCTAAGTGAAAAAATAAATAAATAATAAAAATAACAAAATTATAAATTTTCATTTCTTCCTTTTTAACTGAGATTGTTAATAAAATTCATTAAAACTTTGGAGGCGATTAATGAAAAACATATCAGAACAGCATATAAAAATAATAAAATCCTTAATAAATAAATATTTTGGATTTAAAAATTAAAAATAAATAAATGCATCATTAATATCAATTAATAAATCAACGGCAAAATAGCAAAAGATTACGTAAATATGCTTTAATTTAATTCTAAATTTAAAAAACAAGAAAATAAAATACCTAACAGCCGGACTATAAGGAGCGTCCGGCAGCCTGCCTTTCGACGAGTTAATTTACTAAAAAAATTAATTTTTTTTTAACTTGTGAAGAATCTTTAAACATATTTATTTGATTTTCGTAAAGATTAATAATATCAATGATCAAATTATATTTAAGTTATAATAATTTCCAAATAATAAATTTAGATAAATCAACCGAGAAAAATAATTTTCGCAATTATAAATCCTTATTTACTTAAGAGTTTTAGCCATGATTATTCTTATAAAAAAATCGGCATTTTGAGAAAATAATAAATTAAAACAAGATAAAACTAAAGGAATTTTTTTAAAATATTACTTTGATTAAACTCATAAATATTACTAGATAAATATAGCATATAAATGAAAAAAATATTTATGCACAACGAAATAATAATCGAAAAGAAAAATAAATAAATAAATGACCGCAAAACCAAAACAGCAAAAAAATTATGAGCAAATAGAATTCTTATCAGTGTATAACACCTAAAATTTACGCCCATTATTATGATTAAAAAATTTAATTTTAATAAATTAATATAATTATTTTTATCACTATTTTATTGTCAGATATTATTAAATTTTTTGAAAATGAAA
>SIJG01000202.1:0-122390 GCA_023374025.1 Heterodera schachtii
AATTGCATTAATTAAGGTTAATTATTTGATGAAACTTTCTTTTTTGTACATTTATTATTATGCAATAATTCAAAATGATTTTACATTTTTACAAAAATGACTCATTTAACCAAGTTGAATGTGTTCGTCCATCCAAAATTTTTAGTAAAAATTGCATTTGGATTATATGATTTGGCATTGATTAAGGCACTCAATTAATTCATTACATAAAAACAAGACCACAAAAAAAGACATGACCATAAAAAATATACACAAACAAAGAAAACACATTCTGGAAACAGAAAACAAAGAAAAGGCATTCTGAAGACACAAAACCAAGAAAAGGCATTCTGAAAACACAAAGCCAAGAAAAGGCATTCTGAAAACACAAAGCCAAGAAAAGGCATTCTGAAAACACAAAACCAAGAAAACGCATTCTGAAACAGAAAACAAGAATAGTATTCTAAAAACACGAAAAAACCAAATGAAAACACAAATAAAGAAAACGCATTCTGAAACCAAACAAAACCAAGAAAAGGCATTCTGAAAATAAAAAAAACAAATACACTCTGAAAATACAAAACAAAGAAAAAACATTCTGAAAACACAAAACAAAGAAAACCCATTCTAAAAATACGAAAGAAAGCAAATGAAAACACAAATAATGAAAACGCATTCTGAAAACAAAATTAAATTAAACGCTTTCTGAAAATACAAAACAAAGTTAAACCTATTAAAAATACAAAACCAAGAGAAGGCATTCTGAAAATAAAAAAACAAATACACTCTGAAAATACAAAACAAAGAAAAGGCATTCTGAAAACACAAAAGCAAGAAAAGGCATTCTGAAAATAAAAAAACAAATACACTCTGAAAATACAAAACAAAGAAAACCTATTCTAAAAATACGAAAGAAAGCAAATGAAAACACAAATAAAGAAAACGCATTCTGAAAACAAAATTAAATTAAACGCTTTCTGAAAATACAAAACAAAGTTAAACCTATTAAAAATACAAAATCAAGAGAAGGCATTCTGAAAACATAAAACCAAGAAAAGGCATTCTGAAAATACAAAACCAAGAAAAGACATTCTGAAAACCCAAAACCATGAAAGGCATTCTGAAAATAAAAAGAGCAAACCCACTCTGAAAACACAAAACAAAGAAAAACCATTCTAAAAACACGATAGAAACCAAATGAAAACACAAATAAAGAAAACGCATTCTGAAAAGAAAATTAAATTAAACGCATTCTGAAAATACAAAACAAAGTTAAACCTATTAAAAATACAAAACCAAGAGAAGGCATTCTGAAAACATAAAACCAAGAAAAGGCATTCTGAAAATACAAAACCAAGAAAAGACATTCTGAAAACACAAAGCCAAGAAAAGGCATTCTGAAAATAAAAAAAACAAATACACTCTGAAAATACAAAACCAAGAAAAGACATTCTGAAAACCCAAAACCATGAAAAGGCATTCTGAAAATAAAAAGAGCAAACCCACTCTGAAAACACAAAACAAAGAAAAACCATTCTAAAAACACGATAGAAACCAATGAAAATACAAATAAAGAAAACGCATTCTGAAAAGAAAATTAAATTAAACGCATTCTGAAAATACAAAACAAAGTTAAACCTATTAAAAATACAAAATCAAGAGAAGGCATTCTGAAAACATAAAACCAAGAAAAGGCATTCTGAAAATACAAAACCAAGAAAAGACATTCTGAAAACCCAAACCATGAAAAGGCATTCTGAAAATAAAAAGAGCAAACCCACTCTGAAAACACAAAACAAAGAAAAACCATTCTAAAAACACGATAGAAACCAAATGAAAACACAAATAAAGAAAACGCATTCTGAAAAGAAAATTAAATTAAACGCATTCTGAAAATACA
Source organism: Heterodera schachtii (assembly GCA_023374025.1). Taxonomy (NCBI): domain Eukaryota; kingdom Metazoa; phylum Nematoda; class Chromadorea; order Rhabditida; family Heteroderidae; genus Heterodera; species Heterodera schachtii. The sequence continues at coordinate 1,880 of SIJG01000202.1, forward strand.
AAACAAAGTTAAACCTATTAAAAATACAAAATCAAGAGAAGGCATTCTGAAAATAAAAAAAACAAATACATTCTGAAAATACAAAACCAAGATAAGACATTCTGAAAACCCAAAACCATGAAAAGGCATTCTGAAAATAAAAAGAGCAAAACCCACTCTGAAAACACAAAACAAGAAAAACCATTCTAACAACACGATAGAAACCAAATGAAAACACAAATAAAGAAAACGCATTCTGAAAAGAAAATTAAATTAAACGCATTCTGAAAATACAAAACAAAGTTAAACCTATTAAAAATACAAAATCAAGAGAAGGCATTCTGAAAACATAAAACCAAGAAAAGGCATTCTGAAAATACAAAACCAAGAAAAGACATTCTGAAAATAAAAAACAAATACACTCTGAAAATACAAAACAAGAAAAAAACATTCTGAAAACACAAAACAAAGAAAACCTATTCTAAAAATACGAAAGAAAGCAAATGAAAACACAAATAAAGAAAACGCATTCTGAAAACAAAAATTAAATTAAACGCTTTCTGAAAATACAAAACAAAGTTAAACCTATTAAAAATACAAAATCAAGAGAAGGCATTCTGAAAACATAAAACCAAGAAAAGGCATTCTGAAAATACAAAACCAAGAAAAGACATTCTGAAAACCCAAAACCATGAAAGGCATTCTGAAAATAAAAAGAGCAAACCCACTCTGAAAACACAAAACAAAGAAAAAACCATTCTAAAAACACGATAGAAACCAAATGAAAACACAAATAAAGAAAACGCATTCTGAAAAGAAAATTAAATTAAACGCATTCTGAAAATACAAAACAAAGTTAAACCTATTAAAAATACAAAACCAAGAGAAGGCATTCTGAAAACATAAAACCAAGAAAAGGCATTCTGAAAATACAAAACCAAGAAAAGACATTCTGAAAACACAAAGCCAAGAAAAGGCATTCTGAAAATAAAAAAAACAAATACACTCTGAAAATACAAAACCAAGAAAAGACATTCTGAAAACCCAAAACCATGAAAAGGCATTCTGAAAATAAAAAGAGCAAACCCACTCTGAAAACACAAAACAAAGAAAAACCATTCTAAAAACACGATAGAAACCAAATGAAAACACAAATAAAGAAAACGCATTCTGAAAAGAAAATTAAATTAAACGCATTCTGAAAATACAAAACAAAGTTAAACCTATTAAAAATACAAAATCAAGAGAAGGCATTCTGAAAACATAAAACCAAGAAAAGGCATTCTGAAAATACAAAACCAAGAAAAGACATTCTGAAAATAAAAAAACAAATACACTCTGAAAATACAAAACAAAGAAAAAACATTCTGAAAACACAAAACAAAGAAAACCTATTCTAAAAATACGAAAGAAAGCAAATGAAAACACAAATAAAGAAAACGCATTCTGAAAACAAAATTAAATTAAACGCTTTCTGAAAATACAAAACAAAGTTAAACCTATTAAAAATACAAAATCAAGAGAAGGCATTCTGAAAACATAAAACCAAGAAAAGGCATTCTGAAAATACAAAACCAAGAAAAGACATTCTGAAAACCCAAAACCATGAAAGGCATTCTGAAAATAAAAAGAGCAAACCCACTCTGAAAACACAAAACAAAGAAAAACCATTCTAAAAACACGATAGAAACCAAATGAAAACACAAATAAAGAAAACGCATTCTGAAAAGAAAATTAAATTAAACGCATTCTGAAATACAAAACAAAGTTAAACCTATTAAAATACAAAACCAAGAGAAGGCATTCTGAAAACATAAAACCAAGAAAAGGCATTCTGAAAATACAAACCAAGAAAAGACATTCTGAAAACACAAAGCCAAGAAAAGGCATTCTGAAAATAAAAAAAACAAATACACTCTGAAAATACAAAACCAAGAAAAGACATTCTGAAAACCCAAAACCATGAAAAGGCATTCTGAAATAAAAAGAGCAAACCCACTCTGAAAACACAAACAAAGAAAAACCATTCTAAAAACACGATAGAAACCCAAATGAAAACACAAATAAAGAAAACGCATTCTGAAAAGAAAATTAAATTAAACGCATTCTGAAAATACAAACAAAGTTAACCTATTAAAATACAAAATCAAGAGAAGGCATTCTGAAAATAAAAAAAACAAATACACTCTGAAAATACAAAACCAAGATAAGACATTCTGAAAACCCAAAACCATGAAAAGGCATTCTGAAAATAAAAGAGCAAACCCACTCTGAAAACACAAAACAAAGAAAAACATTCTAAAACACGATAGAAACCAAATGAAAATACAAATAAAGAAAACGCATTCTGAAAAGAAAATTAAATTAAACGCATTCTGAAAATACAAAACAAAGTAAACCTATTAAAAATACAAAATCAAGAGAAGGCATTCTGAAAACATAAAACCAAGAAAAGGCATTCTGAAAATACAAACCAAGAAAAGACATTCTGAAAACCCAAAACCATGAAAAGGCATTCTGAAAATAAAAAGAGCAAACCCACTCTGAAAACACAAAACAAAGAAAAACCATTCTAAAAACACGATAGAAACCAAATGAAAACACAAATAAAGAAAACGCATTCTGAAAAGAAAATTAAATTAAACGCATTCTGAAAATACAAAACAAAGTTAAACCTATTAAAAATACAAAACCAAGAGAAGGCATTCTGAAAATAAAAAGAGCAAACCTACTCTAAAAACACTTTAACAAAACATTTAATATATTTAGTCAAAAAATCTCTTTCTTCAATTGAAAATTCTTTTTAAATTAAATTTAAATAAAATCAATTCGTATCTGATCAAATGGTAAAATGCAATAAAACACTGACTTTCCATCATTTGGCGTTGTGCCAAGACGACCGATCAGTCAAAATGCGTACAATTTCAATGGCCTTTGAATAGAGATGATCTCTTCCAAAAAAAAATAAATATTTAAATAATATTTCAAAATTTATTAAACTAAATTTATTCTGATAGAATTCTGTCTTGAATTTTTTTTACATAAAAAAGCAAATCCGTTGGCAATTTCAGTAAGCAAAGATATTTGAGAAAAAAAAAATTAATAGGTTTTAGATGCATTCGGTTGTGTGCTCAAATCGGTCGGTTGCCAAAGCAACAAATTGCCATTTTCTTTTTCGAATTTGTAATTGCCATATTTGGGGCGCCACTGCGCTCTTTTGCCGCTTTTCAAGTCCAATTGGAGTCCGCGCATCTCTTGCACACGGACCTTTTTCAAAGAAATTAAAAATTTAACAAATTATTTCGAAAATTTGGGCCCGGAAGGCATTTGGAGCCCTATCAGAAAAACATTATATAAAAGCACAAAATTAATGTTTCGACAATTTCTGCTTCTTTTTTTTTCGAGTTTTGATTTCCAATTGGAATATCATATTAAATAATTTGTAAAAATTTAAATTGATATACATTTTTATTTACAAAAATGTTTATATATTATATATATATTAATCTCAAAATTCGAAAAGTTTTTTTTTAATTCTCTTTTTTTGTATATAAATTTAAATTTTCATTTGAATTTGAATTTGTCCTAAAACTTGAATAAAATTATATCTTGCATGTTCTTAATTTAATAGTGGCCATGTAAAAAGATAACTTCTTTAAATATATTTTCTAATTTCGTTCAAGTTTCTTCCCGGCCAAAATTTTAAAATTTTTGTTAAATATGGAATTACTTTCAATAAAGGCTGTGTGTTTGAGATGCGCGGGTTCCAAGGGCGTAGCCAGGACCTTCGTTTCGGGGGGGGGGGGCAACTCAAAAAGTCGATTCTTATTTGTTGGTGTGTATTTTTCCTTTTTAAGTCGATTTTTAGGGGTGTATTTTTGGTTTTTTGAAATCCCGAATTAGGGGTGTATTTTACAAAATTTTTCGCCAAAAAATTAATATTTTTTGCCATTTTGGCCTCCATTTTTCAAAATATGGTAAAATGGGGGGTCCGGCGGTGCCGATAGGCGCCGCCGGGAAAATTTTTGAGTATTTTAATGCAATTTTGTTAAGAAAATTTCTTAAAATTTCAAAAAAATTACTGAAATTTTTTACTTTTTGGGTTTCGGGGGGGGGGGGGGGGGGGGCCGGGCCCCCTGCCGCCCCCCTAGCTACGCCTTTGGCGGGTTCCAAATTTACATTTAAAACGTATTGATTATTTTTTCTATTAAATTTGCTTACTGAATATGTCAAGAATTTTTTTTTTTTTTCTCTAAGCACAGTTAACTTTTGGCGCCAAAAATGGGTCACAATTTTAGATGGTGTCATCACACTAATGTAAAATGAAATTTTATTTTTCATTCAGTTTTCCTTAAAGAGAATTGAATGGGCTTTAATATGATTAATTAAAAGATTAAATCCGTTTATTATTTTTCGAGATATAAGAAATTATAAAGTGGCACATTACTTATTTGTCACCCTGTAGACAGATTTTGTCTAAATAAAAACTGACCAAAAATGGGCGTTATTCAAAAACCATTTTAATAAAAATAAATTTTTACTTATAACGTTGTTAAAAACAAACATATTTTTAATTCACAATATGATTCGATAGATCCTCAATGTTTTTCTATCTGCCAAATTTCAAAAAAAAAAAGAAGTTTTATGCTAAAAATGTTCGAAAATTTGGTCTACCGACAAAGAGAGCAGCAGCAGCAGCAGAAGAGTGACTCATTTTATTTAACTGCTAATAACATTCGCTTTGCTTAACCATCGAAAAAATGCATTAACATCAAATAAATGTTTTTGATTATCCGTCCATTGCAAAACAAAACAAAAATTAAAAACTAAAATGATTTTATATATATTTTAAATAATTAATTTAATAAATAAATATTTGCTCATCAAAATGTTTTATCCGAATTCTTCCATCTTTGCCATGGCCATTGGAATGTTCTTTTATTTTGCCGTTACCTTCAAAAACAACCCAACAAATGGTCATTAAAATTAAAAATTCATTGAAATCTAACTTTTTAATTATCCCTCATAATTTAATGCTTTGATGGCGCCGACGAATTGTGCCGTCCCATCGATGGCACTCCGTTCCACGAGCAGTGCCGGCACTCGGCGGTGGTCAAACAGAAGGGTTTCGTGCCGCGCCATTTGCGTCCGCCATGGCTTAATTCGCCGCTTTTCGTTGACAATGAACTGAGCAGCGGCGAAAACACGTGCTACGCATGTTATAAGGGAACAAAAGCGAGCAATGGCATGGCACCGGGGGAAGAGTACTGTGCGTGTACGGTAGGCATTTGGATACGGTAACTAGCGTTCAAAAGCTGTAATTTTTTTATTATTTAGTACAAAGGGCAAGTGCCGCACGAGAAATTCGGCGTCGTTTTTGGCGCATTCAATCGAAGTCGGCGGATTTGTATGAGGACATTGCAAAAAATTGCATTTGTAATTATAAAAATAATTTTTATATGTTTAAACATGCATTTTTTGTACAGATGCCAAGCTGTGGCAACAAATACTATGACTATGTGAAGCATTGTGCCATGGTGTGCAAACATTAAACCAAACTTTGCTAATTTTTCGAAATTTTTAGGTTTATTTTTATGAAAATGAGCCGGACAAAAACCCTAAAGAAGACCTTCCGAAAATACGCCGTAATTAATGCATATATTTTGTGCCAAATTTTTTGTTCCCATTTTCGGCACTCTCGCACTTTTTGATGGATGTTTCACTGGGGCAAGCAAAAACTGTACGGCAAAAGTGAAAATTGATTACAAAGAGATTTACCAATTGTCCAAATGTTTTTGGGGGGCAAGTCGCCAAACAGCTTTTAAGGGCACGTAAGTCAAGAAATCTTGAATTTGAATTAATTTTTACATAATTATGTTTTTGTTGGGTTGCAAACCCAGAAGGGATGGACATACCTAATTGATTTTGATTGAGAGGACACTATATAATTATGATTGGTGGCACGCAAATCGTGGAAATTTAAATTAATAAAGAGATTTGTTAGGATAATCCAGGAGTTGATTATCATAACTGTGTTATGTGATTAACGATTTTCGTATTTTATATGCTTAATTACGGATTGTACTCAATCAGATATCAGTTTTTGAATGCACCTAAATCGTGAAAATTCAAAACTTTAAATAATTAGGACTAATTCGTTAGGTGTAAACCCAAAAATGGATGAATTTTAAATGAAACTTTTATAAATACGGATTTTTTATTGGATAAATCTGAAAGTAATAATTAAGAGATTTTGATCTAATTCTTATTAAAACAGCGTTTTTGTTTTTTACAGTATCCAAATCAAAGCATCCGTTGATGGGTACGGTATGAGTGGCGCTTCACCGTTCACTTTTCCCGTGGTGTTCAAAAACCGACACTGCTGGGACCCGATTAATTACTACACTTCACCTCTTTTCCAGAATATAACAATCACATTGAGTGGCGAGTGAGTCAATAAACTTGAAAATTAATGAAATTTAAAGAACCCAAGGTTGGACTTGGAAAATGCACACATTTTTTGAAATCTGATCAATACGGATCAGCAGAATTTCTGGATATATAAAGCTCATAAGCAAGCAATTTAATTTTTAATACAATTCGGTAGCACTAATTGTTTTTTATTAGCCTACTTAATTTTAAAAAGTTTATTATTTGAAAAAGGTTATTCCAAAAAAATTCGAAAAATCATGCTTTTAGTACAACATTCAACAGGCCATTTGTGACCATAAATTTTCAGTTAATGAAATTTTTTGAAATTTGGCAGGCAAACATTGGACAATTAGGCCTATCGAATGATCTCAGGAATTTAAAATTTGTTTAATTTTGAGCAAAGTTTTTTTTAATAGTTGCGGCACAGCAAAATACGAGCTACCGTGGTGGCTTAACGCTGATCAGGTTGGTGGCTTATAGAGAGCAGAAAATAAACATTCTAACACAAATTTTTGTAAATAAAAAATGTATGACAAGAAAATTTTTTTTAAAAATTTCAAATTTTCAAAAAATTTTTATGTTAAATTTGACATTTCTTTCAACAAGGGCCGTGTTCAAGAGATGCGCGGACTCCAATTGGACCTGCAAAGCGGTGAAAGTACGCAGTGGTACCAAAGTGGTGACTGCCGGGGTCAAGGCAGTTCGTACAATGGCGTTTCGTGCAATTTCAAATGGGAATGACCATAACTTTTTTGTTCGTCACTCAATTTCTTCAAAATTGATATTATTAGAAAGCTTTACGTGTTTAGAAGCTATCATTAAGCAGAAGCATCCATGGGTTCATAAGAAAAGTGTTTTTATTTTCTGCTAAAGGAGTCTTAGTGCCGAGTTATGACGTGCCAAAGTTTTTTAATGAATAAACAAATTAAATAATTGTTTGCATACCTTTGCAGAATCCAATGGTGCAGCGGTAGTGCGCTAGTCAGCGTGTTCTAAACCCTGGGTTCGGATCCCCTACATGCAAATGCACTCTTTTTGTGAATAAGTCAATTATCATTATCACAAAAAAATTTACGATATAAAATTTTTATTTTTAATCCATTTTGACAAATAAATTAGTCATAAAGTTTAGACAAAAATTAATTTGTCATAACTCGGCACTAAGACTCATTTAGCAGAAAATAAAAACACTATTCTTAAGAACCCATCGATGCTATATCCACCAAATTTCATTCGGAAATCCCACGGACACCTGGGGACCTTCCTTTGTTAGCTTCTGCTTAATGATAGCTTCGAAACACGTAAAGCTTTCGATTGATTGACTGACGAATAAAAAAGTTATGGCCATTCCCATTTGAAATTGTACGAAACGCCATTGTACAAACTGCCATTGACCCGTGACTACCAATTCAAAAAAGGTGGTGGTGAATTGTTTTGGCAACCAACCGATTTGGGCATAATTGATGAATATGGAAAACCGATTGATAAGGTGTATTAATATTTTTAAGATTTATGAATATTTTTTATATTTAATTAGTTTACTGAATTGATTGTCAAAAGATTTTGCTTTTTTATTATAACAAAATTCCATGCAGAATTTTATCAGAATAAATTTAGTTTATCTCAACATTTTCATAAGAGGCAAATTTTGAAATTTTATTTAAATATTTATTGTTTTTCGGAATAAACCATTTCTATTCAAAGGCCATTAAAATTGTACCTGATCGGTCGTCTTGGCACAATGCCAAATGATGGAAACTCAATTTTTGGGGTTTTTTTTTTTTTGCATTTTACAATTATAATATTCGCTTGGATTATTAAATTTCATTATGCCAATAAAGGATTTTTTTTGCCAATGCATTTTCGTTCGGGCCTTCATATGAGCTTGTTGTGTCCCCACGAGTTTCAGGCAAATACACTTTTTTCAGTTCTGACAATTTTACCAAGTTTGATCCGACCTTGACAAACTACAAATCCCCAAAGAAATTGACTCAGACAACTCTATTCCCGACTACGCCAAGTTGCTTATTAAGCAGCTTCACTCCCTTTTAAGCACCGCCTCCGTCCTAATTCATTCACAGGCTGCGGCAGTCGACGCGGTCGAAGAGGAACGACGACTGAGAACCGTCGTTGTGACAAATGTGCCCGAATGCAAATCGGAAAAAGCGACGGAGCGAGCCCAGGAGGACCGAGCCATTGTGGACCAAATTTTGAATGCCACGGACGTCGACCAGGCACCAATTGTCTTCCGTGTCGGCAAGCGAATGGATGGACGACCGCGCCCGCTCAAAATGGAATTCCCGAGCAAACACGCAGCGCGGCACGTCATCCGCATGCGCGGAAAGGTGCAAGCCTTGAATGATCTCCACAATGTCCGCGTCCGCGAAAGCATGACCAAGGAGCAGCTGTCGGAGAGGCGGAAAATGATCGAAGAATGCGCGAAGAAAAGACAGGCGGACAACGGTGATTGGGTGATATATGCCAATCAGGTCGTGCTGAGACAGGACATTGACCATATTCGAAAAAATTTTTAAATTGTCCAACCAAATCACTGCAAATTACCTATAATTATTACCCAAAAGTACAAAAATTTTTCCGGTCAGTAAAAAATTTTTACCAAAAAATTAATCATCCAAATTTTTTAATAAAAAATAAAGGGAATGTTAAATGCTGTCTAGTAAACATAAGGTCAATAATGAATAAAATCGATGAAATAGCACTTATTTTAGAAACCGAAAAAATTGACATTCTTTTAATCACTGAGACTTGGACCAAAGACGGGGAAGAAATCACTTTTTGCCCTTGGATAAAAGATAATTACAATTATATTTTTTCATCAAGGAAATCAAAAACTTGTGGGGGCGGTTGTGGTATTCTAATCAGAAAAGAAATTGGATTTTTTACAAAATTTTCGGATTCAAAATTTAATTCTGAAATCTTAGTTATTCAACTTCAAAATTTACAGTGCATCAGATTTGTTTTGGTGTATAGGCCACCCAAAACAACACTCAAACAAACAGAAAATTTGTTTAAATTTTTGCAAAAATTTTTTAATGAAAATGCAGTGACTTTAGGAGATTTTAATTTACTGAATAAGGATTTGGTATGGAAAAATGGGCATCCCTATTCAATGAGTAAATATGGTGAAATATTTTGTGACTTTTTCAATAGATTTTCTTACGTTTTGGTCACGAATGAGCCAACAAGGATTAATTCTTGGCTAGATTTGATTTTATCTGCCAATGAAAAAATTATTACTGATTGTACTGTTAAAGGAGGCATATTTTCATCGGATCATTTAACACAATTTTTCACATTAATTACTCCTAAAATAAAACCGAAAACAAAGATCGTAAACTTTCGTTGGTTTTGCCCATCGAATGTGATACATTTTAATATAGTTATAGCATCAAGGCTAAATGCCTTGTCATATAAATGCTTTAGCATAAATCAAAAATATTCAGCCTTTAACAGTATATTATTAGACATTTTAAATGAGTGTATTCCAATAAAGCGTTTGACCAAGAAAGATTTAACTCCTAAATACCCGCAACATTTATTAGCATCCATCAAAGAGAAGGCAAAATTATTTAGGCAAGCTAAAACTGACCCATCCAAAAAAGCACTATATGATAGCATTTCTTTACACATAAAAATACAAACAAATAAATACCATAGCCAAATTGAAAAAAAGGCTATTTCAAAGGGAAGAAATTCTATTTATAAATATATACAAAAATTTAATGTCAATCCCTTTGAAATACCTAATCTGATTTATGAAGATAAATGCTATCATAACAGTGCTGAGAAATGTGAAATATTTGCCAACTTATTTGCCAATTCATTTAATAATAGTGAAACAGACCCAAGCAATTCATGCTTGGGTAATATTATAGAAATTGATCAATGCTTTATATCGGATATAAATTTTAACATCATCGAGACCCAAAATCTTTTGAAAAAACTTCCGAATAAAAATGGCACTTCTCCAGATAATATTAGCTATAAAATTTTAAAAATTTGCCATTCGTCTCTGTCAACTGTTATTACTGACTTGTTTAGGATCTCATTAGACATTGGTTCACTTCCAGACATCTGGAAGGAATCAATTGTTTTTCCGCTTTTTAAAAAGGGTGACAAAAATAATCCCGAAAACTATAGGCCAATTTCATTAACCTGCTCACTTTGCAGGGTGATGGAAAGAATTTTAAGCAAAAATATTTACAATTTTCTATTAAAAAACAAAAAAATTTCGGAATTTCAATTTGGTTTTGTTAGAAATAGGTCTACAACGAGTCAATTAATAACAGTTGTGGAAGATTGGTATGAGGCAATTATAAATGGAAAAAAAGTTGATTGTATTTATATTGATTTTCAAAAAGCATTTGATTCAGTGCCCCATGAATTACTTTTATACAAATTGGAAAAAATAGGTATAAGGGGCAAACTTTTGATGTGGATAAAGGACTTTTTGAGTAATAGGACTTTTCGTGTTAAAATTGGGGATGATTTATCCACCAGTAAAAAAGTTGGCTCTGGCGTCCCCCAGGGCTCTGTCCTTGGACCTTTATTATTTTTGATTTATATTAACGATCTTCCTGATGCTTTGCCATCAGGAGTAAGAATTAAATTATATGCTGATGATGTTAAATTGTATATTTGTTATAAAGCAAGAACCGACACAGAAATTATGCATAAAGCATTGCATAATTTATCCGAATGGGCAACTAAATGGCAAATCAGAATCTCAATTCAAAAAACTTTTGTAATTCACTTGGGGAATAAAAACCCCAAAGAAATATATAAAATTGATGGAAATATAATAAATGTTGTGGATACAATTAGGGATTTGGGCATAAATATTGATAATAAATTGCAATTTTCCAATCATGTCACACAAATAATAAAGAATGCATATTTACGTATGCGTTCTTTATTTCGGATTATTAAGCCAAAGTCTTCTAGGATTTGGATTATTTTGTACAAAACTTGTGTTAGACCGTTATTGGAATATGCTCCTGAGATTTGGAATCCATCTATTCAAAAAAATATTTAAAAATAGAAAAATGTCAAAAATATTTCACCAAAAGAGTTCTTTTTAAATGCAGCCTTCCACCCATTCCATACCAACAAAGATTAGAATACCTTCAACTGCCAACACTTGAAAGCAGGCGAAAGCTTTCTGATCTGTTCATGGCTCATAAAATAATTTATGGCCGAACAGATCTGAATCCCTTTGAAATATTTAAACCTTCTAAACGCTTTAACATTCCCTTTTATAGACTTAACTCGAAATAAAAATTAGGCAAAAAATTTATACCTTTTGCAGGGCGGGTAACTAAAATTTGGAACCAACTCGATAAAAGGCTCATTGAAATAACCTCATTAAATCAATTTAAAAATAAAATTAAAACTATCTCTATTCCTGTAAAATAGACCGGAAAAATTAAAGTCGAATCATTAATTCATTAAAATTAAAAGTGATTTGGTCATTATATTTATTTTTATTGACCTCACATTATATTTTTTGTCGGCGATCTCGTTTTAATTGTTTTTGCGCTTTCTTGAGGACATTTTTAATTAATGTTTTGTCCTCAATGTAAGCGGATTTTTCCCTTTTGTGGACTTTTTTCTTTATTGACAATAAACAATACAAAAGTGCGCCGCCTGCCTGGAAAATTTTGAATTTGGCAGCAAAAATAGCAAATAAAAATAGAATTTTGAAAAGGCAAAAGAATCCATGTCAGTGAAAAATACAAACCAATTGAATAAAAATAATCAATTTTTATTGCATATGATAAAATTTTAATGCGTCCTTGGATTTCACGAATTTTGCCCGTTATGTCCTTAGAAACCAGTACACCCGTCCTTGGAAGCCGAGTTAGGATGATGCGAGCCCTGCATTAAATAAATAAATTAGTCCATCATATTTATTATTCTATCTTTCTAACTTCATAAAAATGCGATTATTTTTTAAATGATAAAAGCAATTAACGAATGCAGAAAAGATACATTTTTTAAAATAAGTAAATGCATTTATTTGTTCGACAAATATTAAAAATTGTAAAATGCAATAAAACACCAAAAATTGAGTTTCCATAATTTGGCATTGAGCTCATACGACCAAACGGTCAAAATGTGCACATTCCGGTGATCTTTGAACAGAGATGGTTTCTTCCGAAAAACAATAAATGCGTAAATTTAATTCAAATCATAAACCTTTAATCGAATAGCTTATAAATGCAGAAATATCTTAAATAATAATAAAAAATTTACAAAAAAGTTAATCAATAAATAATAATTTTTTTATTTATTCTACCATTTTCTTGGTATTTAAAAGGTCAAATAACCATGGTGAAATGACCTGGTCAAATAATATCTTCTTTTATTACAGCCCCTGCCCGGATTTTTTCTAGACTTTTTTTTTGAAAATCCACTCGGACCAGCAGGAAAAATCCAAAAATTTTTTAGTGGTTCGTTTCCTTAATCCATATATCCACATAATATGGATCAGAGAGAGTCTGCTGATCCGTCCTGATCAGAGCTCAGAAAAATGTGTAAATTTTCCGAGTCCAATTTTAAATGTATTCATTTTTCAATTTTATTGACTCACTCGCCACTCAATCTGATTGTTATATTTGGAAAAGAGGTGAAGTGTAGTAATTAATCGGGTCCCAGCAGTGTCGGTTTTTGAACACCACGGGAAAAGTGAACGGTGAAGCGCCACTCATACCGTACCCATCAACGGATGCTTTGATTTGGATACTGTAAAAAACAAAAACGCTGTTTTAATAAGAATTAGATCAAAATCTCTTAATTATTACTTTCAGATTTATCCAATAAAAAATCCGTATTTATAAAAGTTTCATTTAAAATTCATCCATTTTTGGGTTTACACCTAACGAATTAGTCCTAATTATTTAAAGTTTTGAATTTTCACGATTTAGGTGCATTCAAAAACTGATATCTGATTGAGTACAATCCGTAATTAAGCATATAAAATACGAAAATCGTTAATCACATAACACAGTTATGATAATCAACTCCTGGATTATCCTAACAAATCTCTTTATTAATTTAAATTTCCACGATTTGCGTGCCACCAATCATAATTATATAGTGTCCTCTCAATCAAAATCAATTATGTCCATCCCTTCTGGGTTTGCAACCCAACAAAAACATAATTATGTAAAAACTAATTCAAATTCAAGATTTCTTGACTTACGTGCCCTTAAAAGCTGTTTGGCGACTTGCCCCCCAAAAACAGTTGGATAAAATTCCAAAAAATAAAAAATAAATTATTTGAAAATGAGTCGGGATAAGATTTTTATATTAAAAATCCAACCAACGAATTTTCAAAAATTACCCCCCCCCCCCTAAGAATGAAGGAAAGATTCTCAAAATTTATCCATTAAAATTGAATTTTATAAACCGGCGCAAGTAGTATTAGGACAGAAATCTTGTCCCCCCCCCCTGGGCAGAGAGATGCGCATTCACTATAGGAGAGAGGAGAGAATTAGAGAAAAAGAGTAATTTTTAAATCTCGAAAAAACGATTAAATTGTTAAGGGACCCCGGCCACTATTTTTTTTGTGTAAAAACCCCAGCCTAGTGTTATTCTCGGGTATGTTTTGCGCCACTGCGCGAGTGTTCAGCCGTTTTTTTTGTGGTCCTCCCAATTAATCTATCAACAGAAATTATCTATCTGTGAATTTTAATGCACCATATAAATTATGAATTGAAAAAAAAGTTTAGAAAAACGATTGGAAAACCCCTCTCTATTCTCTTTTGATCTTCGACAATTTTTTAGTGCGGGAAATAAATGACTATGAAAATGCGCGAAATAATGATTTTTTATTAATTTTTTTTCGCACTAAGTTTACCACAAAATTTTAGAACAATTATTTTTATTTACTGAATAAATTGAACAATAAAAATTTAATTATAGTAAAAAGGTGATATAACAGGGTGCGGATCGAAAATTTTTCAAAATCAGAACATCGAGCCCAAAAAATAAGATTTTGGGGTCAAAAATCAGAACATTTTGCAAAAAAGCTTTAAATTGTTTGTGTAACAATTTTATCAGTTAATATAGTATCAAATCTCGTATTTTTCGCCTCCCATTATCATTTTTAACAATTTGGGGGAGGAAATGAGCAAATCGTACATTTCATTGCAAGTGAGATCGTAATTCAATTTCAATTGGGCTAGACTTTTCACGGTTTCGACTTTCAATAAATTGCGTACATCAGTCCATTGCGCTGAACAAAGAGAGAAGACGCGCTCCACACATGCATTGGACACAGGAATTGAAAGAATTTTGCTGACAAGCAAACGAAGATTGGGCAATTCCGCTTCGAAAAGCTTCACAATCGACTCAATATCGATAGGCAAATTGTCGGCGCCATTCTTCGCTGAATTGTGCAAAATGTGCGCTGGGCAACCAACCGGAATGAGATTATTTCGGTGTGCTTTCAATTTAGTGTAAATATTTCGTTGGCCAGCAAGTGCAGCGCCCCCAAAATTTGCGTTCACATTGTCGCCGCAAAATGCCACAAGTTGTACAATGTCCAATTTGTGCCGCTCCAAAATTTTCATTATCCAGTCATAAATCTGAATAAAAACGATCCAATAAACAAAAAAATATAGACTCAAACTTCGGCCGAAGTCTCTCCACTTAATGCCTCCAAATCAATCAATTTGATGGAAATTCCACTTTTTGGCTTGAAATAACGGACCACCAATGGAAAAAGTTTGGTAGTTTTATGGTTTGATGAGTCTATAGAAATTGAAAAGGGAAGTCCAGTCATTTCCTGCAATGCAATGGATACAGAATGCGGAGCGAGTATTCCTAAATCCTCATCAATATTAAATTTAAAATTATAGGAAAAACAACCAGTAGTAATTGCTGCACATTTGTTCTCTTTTGATCCGTAATTTGCCGCAATTTTTGAATCAGGGAAATTTTAGGCAACAAATCAGAAACACAATTTGTCGATTTAAAGCTTTGCGCATGCCGTGCTGTGTGATATGCCCAAGCACCTTAAATTTAAATGTTCTTTTGCTTTTGGTTCCAATTCAACCTTCCGCTGCTGCTGTTTGGCGGTCCAAATCGGATGGTGCAGATTTGCTTGGCATGAAAGCCGTGATTGCCTTTGCGGAATTTGCAGCTTTCGCTGCTTTCTTATGTTTTTCCGTCTTCTGATGAAGCGGAATGGCCGATTTGCCAGTTGACAACAAAGAAATGTCAAAATTACATGGGATACAATGGGCGTATTCGTCTCCTGTTTTGCTCTGTGTAATTCCCTGGAATTCCTTGGCATATTCAGTTTTGAAAAAGCTTTTTCGTTTTGGTGGTGCCATTGTTAGTAAGTGCGATACTAAGCTAAAGGGTTAAAAGCAACAAAAAAAAATAGTGAAGAAGTAACATAATTAAAAAAAGAACCAATTAATGACAAAAAATGACAAAATTTTGCCAAAAAATTTTATATTTTCTTGATAAAAGTGGCATTACGCCATAAAATTACAAATTTTTGAAGAATTTTAAGAAATCAGAACAAAATTTGGTCACTACTCCGAAATCAGAACATTTCTGATAAATCAGAACATTTTTATTTTCTCAGATTTGGACCCTCCAAATCAGAACATTTCTGATAAATCAGAACAGATCCGCACCCTGGATAAAAAGGACGAAAAAAAAATTCAAAACAATATTTTAATTTATTAAGTTAAAGCTAAGAATATTTAAATCAAAATATTTTCCAATTAAACTTTACTTGAGTCATGAAGACAAATAGAAAAAAGATGAACACCATGTTGTTGACACAGCCCGTGGCCTTTGCAATGTCCGCGTTGTTCAGCTGCTCCACCACGTCGGTCAAATTGGCCGTATTGTTACCATAGTTACACGGTATTGCCAGAAGATGGTCAGCAAACCCCCCAAGGTGTGCCCGATTCAGACAGATTACTGGCTTTGTGTGTTCCTCCGGGCGGATGCACACAGCATCCGCCCGGGGGCATATGTACACAATTCTCCAGCACAATCCAGCTCAAATTAGTAGGACTGACCATATATGTTATCACGCCTCGGATGAACACCGGCAAGGTGTGAAAACACATGTTTTCACACCACGGATACCCCTCGGATACCCCCGGTCTATAACTACTCCCGAACCCGTCTAAACAGCCTAATTTTAATGCCAATAAAATTTGCCAACATTAAATACAACAATAAATTTATTTTTTACTTATAGAAAAAATGCTTGAACTTTCTTATAACTTTCATTTTAAGAGAATTTTCGCAAAAAGAAAATTTTCAAAATTTTTTTTAAACTTTTTGAGCGGAATTGGCACAGGGCGTGGATGCCATAGCAACAAATTTTAATGGGGACTAATGGAAAGTAAAAATTAATTAAGAAAAATTAACAAATTAAATGAGTAATAAAATTATTGTGACAAAAAAATTATTATTGTTATTATTATTATTATTATATAATAAAAATATTAGTTTAATAAATATTGGGCATAAAATTTTAAAACTCATACATTAAATATTTGAAAATAAATTTTAAAAGAAAATTTAATCTAATTGCCTCTAAAAAAAGTTATAAAGCATTGAACAGCCTATGCTTTTTGCGATGGTCATGCAAAGATTTTAAAATTTTCAAGTCATTAAATGCAAAACTTTTTTTAAACTTAAGTAATTCCAAAAATTGACTGAATATGCTCTATAAATGCAAAAATGGCGAAATATGCATTTATATGCACAATAAAACCTTCATTAAATCAAATTTAACATAGAAATGCTATTTTTGAGCACTTTCTTCATAGCATATGCGCAGAAAAAATATGCAAAACATTCAATTTATAACCCTAATTACAAAATAAATAAATAAACAAATTATTTGAAATTGGCACACCATGGCACAATGCTTCACATAGTCAATATATTTGTTGCCACAGCTTGGTATCTGTTCCGAAAAATGATATGAAAATATTAAAAAATTCTTATTATTACTAGTGATCTGATTTTTATGTTTTTATATATATTTTTTTGAAAAAAAAAAAACATATCACACATATTGAGAAAGATAGGAATTTTTAGCACATTTGTCTCTAATTAGTACAAATGCAATTTTTTTTTTTTTTTGCAAATCCCTCAGACAAATCGGCCGGCTGCGATTGAATGTGCCAAAAATATTGCCAGATTTATCGTAACAAATTGTTTTATATTAAATTACGATGGCATATTTTGACACATATTGTATTAATCTGACACCATTCGATTGCCCGCGGGTATTCTATTAGCCTGCCAAATTACAAACAGTTAGTGATTCAGAATTTCTATGAATAGAACATGAAAAAAATTAACAATCCAATTTCAGTTAAATCTCTCAAATCTTCTTAATCTTGAATATATAAAATTAGGAATGAAATATTTGTATACAGGCGATGTTGGAGAATTCTTTGATAAAGTAATGATCTAATTTGAAGAATCGAATGGTCGAATGAAATGTTTATTTTTACCTACAAATTCATGTTCGTATAAATCGAATTAAAATTATAATTAACTTCATAAATATTGTTTATTAATTTGAGAAACAAAATCCTTGAAAATCTCATTTCCTACAAATTTTGTCGAAAAATATTCTTATTATTACAATGCAATTTTTTGCAAATTTCTCAGACCGTGGTGAGTCGTTCCACAAAAAAAGCTCAGTGTGAGCGTTCCACAAAAAACTCAATGATTGATTGGTCATTTTCCGGAAGCCTATCGCACCACTTTCGGGGCACCAAAAGTGCCTGATCCGGAAGCCGGACCGGCCCGGTTAAGAACTGAGCTCTACAAAACGGTATCAATGGCGTCCGGCTTTGTCTACTACAAATGGAGAAAATTGGCGAGAAGTGATGTGAAAAATTGAAAAATTTGAAAGTGAGTTGCGTCCCGCCATACATTAGTGTTAACCGGACGGCACCGTGTTTTGTGAATTGAATAATTAAATTTATTTATTTAATTTTATCGATCACTGAGTGTTTTGTGGAACGCCCACACTGAGCTTTTTTGTGGAACGACCTAGCACCCCCTCAGACAAATCGGCCGACTACGCTTGAATTTGCCAAAGTGCCGAATTTCTCGTTCTGCATTGGTTTTTGTATTAAATTACGGTGGCATAGTTTAATGATATGAAAAGAAACATAATTAAATTTCAGTTAAATCTCTCAAATCTTCTTTCAGGCTAAGTTGGAGATTTTTTTGTGAATTATTAATAAATTTAATTATTT
This sequence comes from Heterodera schachtii, assembly GCA_023374025.1. Lineage (NCBI taxonomy): Eukaryota > Metazoa > Nematoda > Chromadorea > Rhabditida > Heteroderidae > Heterodera > Heterodera schachtii. Next base: position 20,572 of record SIJG01000202.1, read on the forward strand.
TTTTTCCATTCCCCTGCTTCCTTTGCTCTAATTAAGCTGCACTTTTTGTTAAGCATACCTTGCACATAAAAAAACACCGAAAAAATAAAAGAAATTTTTTTTAGATTTTTCCAAAACTTAGCCGCTTTCTAGTGGCACAAAATTTTTTATCTCTTTTCATCACCATGATAACGGAATGATCTAATAGAATCGAATGAATTTTTTGTTATTAGTTATTACCTACAAAGTCGAGTTTGTTTGAATCGAAATAAGAATTATACTTATTTATCCTTACTATTTATTAATTTGATTTAAAAAATCCTTGAAAATCTCATGTCCTTGTAATTCTATCGAATTAATAAAACTATAATTATTCAATTACAAATAAATTAAGAGATATGTGTAATTTGCTTCTGTGAAATTATTTTGTTTTTCAATAATTATTCATCATCATTAATCAAAATAATTTTCACTGACAGCTGAAAAGCCGATTTCTGTTATGAATGAATGAATCACCGATGCTGAGAACCACAAAATTTTTGCTTTCATTTAACCAAACCAAAAGCATCCACATTCAGTTGTCCATCATTTAGCCAATTTCATCCGATCATTTTTATTTTAATTGTAAAATTTGCAAAAATAAAATATTTTCCTTTTTACAGTAACTCTCTGATGTTGTCCAAACAACTCAATGTTTTTTTAACACTCTCAGTGCTTTCCATCACCTCTGTTGAGGCGAACATTTTCTCTGATATTTATGAGGATTGGATCAAACCAGCTGTGAGTTAAAGCATTTTATTTCTTGAAATTTGTAAAAAAAAATATTCAAGGTAAATGAAGTTTCTGAAATTACCGACACAGTCATCGGTTTCATGCCAGGAGTTGGCGTTTGGCGCGCGAGTGCAAGAATGCGCAACAAAAAAGAAAAGTGGGAATGCGGACCTGACCATGAAAATAAATACATTGCCGATCTGGCGCACGTAAGTTTATTTAATTAATCCAAATCAATTATCGTTTTAAGATTGGCTCGGAGTATTTGGTTGCCCTGAAAACCAGTTGCTGGGAAAAATGGGGTCATTTTTGATTAAGCATTATTGCTCACGGCCAAATTGAAAATTCAACTATTTTTTCATGTGGTTTTTGAAATTCCGTTGCACCTTTGCAAAAGCCTGACATGATGATTTTTGGAGAAATTTTTAAAATTGTGCAAAGATTTTAAAAGTGTCAATGCCTTTTTGTGTCAAGTTCCCACACATTTGACAAAAGTTAAAATAGTTTACAAAATATTTCGGAAAAAAAGTTTAAAATCTGGTCAAGAGTAACCCTTTAATTTTAAAAATTTAATTAAGAACGCATTAACAACTGTTGTAAGGGCCACGACACGTAAGAATGGAAAGCCCAAAATTTGCACCTATTCACATTTTGTGACATTGTTTAGATGCTGCCGAGAGTTTGTGCCGCGTACGAACAGAACAGAACGTTTCAAAAGATGCGATCCGACCCTTTATGGGTGTTGGAAGGTCCTTTTTAGATAACTTAATTTTTGCTATTTTAATTTAAAATTATGAATGAATTAACAGGAGGCAACAAGCGGAGACAGCTATTGCAGAACAGTAACGGACGGATGGCGTAAACTAATGGAACAATTCGGAGACAACGATTGGCAGTATGATGCGTATATAAAGGTCCTCACTTTTGCGGACCCGGATGCTGGATTGGATTCTAAATTTTTTGCCAACCCTGAAAAATACCACAATTAAAAAAATTTGGTCCAAGAAATTTTTCTTAATTTTTTCAAAATTGGACTCAAATATTTAGCCATCTTTGTGAAAATGTGTTAAAATATATCCAAATTTTTGCATGATGCCATTAGCATCCATGGCCTCAAAATTCTTTTAAATTTTGAAATTTCAGCCCCATTATTATAAAGATAATCCTTTTTATTTAAATTTTTTTTTTTTCTTTATTGGATTTTAAAATAAAAATTTCCCATTAATTTAAGCGCACCAACTGCGAGGGTTTGTCATTTGTTGCTTCACATGCAGCAATTGTCGATTTAATTATCCTAATTAATAACAAATTTGAAGGAGTAAAAGAAAAATATTTAATATTTTCTAACACCTAAATAACATCACTTATAATGGTCAAATTCAAATTTATTTAGAAGGGGAAAGCAAATGTGCGAGTGCTTTCAACTCGTAAGTTGTATATACATATAGTAATTCAAATAGTTTATTTTATTGGGTTTTAAAAGTTCCAAAGTTGCTAAGGGAACAGGGGCCAACCATGAATTTTTTCCAAAAATCCAAACCAACAAAAAAATTTTTAATTAGTTAATTGAAATGGAAAATAAAAAATTTTTTCTTTTATTTTTATTGTAAATTAGCAAAAAATAAATAAATAATATAAGAGAAAAAATCGGGAAATTATTTTTTTGAATATACATTTTTGTCTTTTTGGCTGAAATTTAAATTTTAAAAATAAATTCATTTGTGATAGTTTTTAGACTATTTTTAAAACTTTTAAGGGTTTTATGAGTGATTAATTTAACTCAATAAACAAAAATAGTTGTTTACTTAGAATATTATATTCAGTATAAAAACAAAAATAAAACAAAATCTATTTATTTCTGGGGATAGGTGAATTAAAACAAGCGAAAGTCGCAGAAAATCATGAAGACTTACCAACAGAGGCTATTTGGAAAATGACTACAAATCAGGGGTGGAGCGCGCACAAAAAAATCCCGCGGTCGCGGATCGCGCATCGCGGATTTAAAATCCTGCAGTCGCGGATCGCGCATCGCGGATTCAATTTGCCGCGGTCGCGGATCGCGGATCGCGCAAAAAATTGCCGCGGATCGCGGTCGCGCTCCACTCCTGGTACTACAAATGCTTTAATTTTTTTGTCAAAATTTTCTTTTTAAATTTAGCTGTACGAAAAAGTGCAACGACGAAAAAACCTGCTCTAATGAGCACAAGGATTGTATGGTAATATTTAAATTGCAAATTTATTTTAATAATAAATTCGAATAAATCTTTTTCATTTTCATACGCAGACACAAATAAAGCTACTGCTGGGGACAGTTTTTTTATAAAACCACCATTATTGGCATTTAATAAGTCCGCACACTTTTTATATGCTTTTTTCAGAGCAACAAAATTAATCCATTTGGTTGTCATATAGCCCAACGAAATTTTTATATGAAATTTTAATGAAAACATATTAAAGTTTGAGGCTACATTAAAATTTTTACCAATCTCTACTTTGTGGCATTTTTAATGAATTTCCCAACATGAAAATAGTGTATACCAGGGATGGCATTCCGAGGCCCCAAAAATTTTCGGAAATCGGAAATCGGAATTCCGGGGGTCCAAAATTTTTCGGAAATCGGAAGTCGGAATTCCGACGTCCAAAAATTTTTCGGAAGTCGGAAATCGGAATTCCGACCCCAAAAACGTCGGAAATCGGAATTCGGAAGTCGGAAATCGGAAATTTTTCAAAAAATATAAAATATAATAAAAAAAATTTTAAATATTATAATAGGCTAAATTTTTAATTCTTAACCAAGTAAAAGCTGGTTCAAAATTTTTTTGTTCTATTTAAATAAATATTTGTCTTAAAAAATTATTCAATGATTTTCATCAAAAATTTTACCTTTTTTTAGCGGCGCGTTTTTTCAAAATTTTTGAAAACACGGCGGGCGAGGTCCGGCGGTGCCGATAGGCGCCGCCGGGGAAAATTTTTTATAATTTTTAATCAAATTGTTAACAAATCTTGTCCAAAAATGACTAAATTTAGCGATTTTGAGCCAAAAATTTCTCAAGAAAAATATGATTTTTAGGGTGCGGCGGTGCCGATAGGCGCCGCCGGGAAATTTTTGAAAATTTCAATGCAATTTATTAACCAAAATTGTAAAAAATTGTTAATTTTTTGAAAAAAATTCAAAAAAAATTTATGAAAATTTCCGACTTTTTATCAAAAATGTCGGAAATCGGAAGTCGGAATTCCGACGTCCAAAATTTTTTCGGAAATCGGAAATCGGAATTCCGACCCCAAAAATGTCGGAAATCGGAAATCGGAAGTCGGAAATCGGAATTCCGTGCCATCCCTGGTGTATACCTAAACTGAATAGGACGCGTAAACTGTGTTCAACTAAACTTGACCAATCTGAAATTTTACAAATAAAATTACATGAAATTTGAACTGGAATAATGGAATGAAAAGATTTTAATAAACATACGATAATCTTTTAAGGGCACGCGGAACGGTGGTGATTGCAACGGCATTAAGCGCGTAAAAATGAGCGAAAGCGAATTAATGGAAACCGAAAAAAAGGAGGTAGCAACTTTATGAAGTGGTGTCGACACCGTGAGTGGGAGGCGGGAAAGCATCCACTTTTGGTGCAAAACTAAAAAACGATGATATAATTTATTCACTAAAATAATTTTTCCCAAATTGCGTAGTACCGTATGGGTGTCGTCCCAGATTATACACCCATAACATTTTCATATACACCGTAATATCTTTTGCCATGTTTTGGGGTTATTCCCGACACCGGGCGCTTTCAACCCTCAATCCCGATATCTTTGGCAATATTTCGGAGTTATTCTCGACATTGAGTGGGCGCACACATAACACAAAACCCGACTTCAACTCTCAATCCCGAGATCTTTGTTTTTTCGTGGTTATCCCCAACACAAGGCACTTCCAACCAAGACAAACCCCGACCCCGAGCTTTACGTTATCCAAAACTACAGTATGTAATACTTTCAATTTCCTTAATTAAATTCTGAAACTTTCCCAGAACAAATTTGCGCTATTTATTTGGCCAACGGATGGAAAAGCCCATTATACGAGCTAAAAAAATTCTTTAAGACTGTGAGAAAGAAAAATTATGAGGGGTTAGCCAACAAAAAAAAATTAACAGAGATCAAATCCAAGAAATTTTAACATTGAATTAGGAAAATTAACAAATTAGTCAAGTTTTAATTGGATCTCAATGATCAGAGAATGGAATGATGCAAACGAATTTTCAATTTTTGATTAAACAAAAAGGGAATCTGTCCTATTTCCTCACCCTTTTTCCCCTAATTATATGATTGGCTAAACTCACACTGATCAGAAAAGACCCTGATCAAAACAGAACTATGTAGGCCCGCTCTTATTTGTTAGGTGGCCGATAAGCCCAAAGAAGCGGTTTAATTGGTGAAATGCACCTTTTGGTAAGAAATCCACGACCAAAAATTAGACATCTTAGAAATAATTTTGAATTTTTCATTTAGAATTTTATATTATTTTATTTAAGGAGGAAGCGTGCCAGAAATTGTGCGAACGTTCGTGCCTTGACCAGCAAAAAGCGTAAGTTGGAGGTGTAATGCCAAAATAAATCTAACTGTTTAATGATTGAAAAATTCAAAAAAAAAACTTTAATTATTTATTTTAATTGAATCATTTAGCTGTTACTCGCAGTGCGGCAATACGAAGCAACAATGTGATGATGAATGCACCAAATGCTCAGTAATTTTTGAAATTTAATACATTAGAAAAATTTTATCAAATCCCGGGTCCACTCATCAGACTATAATTGTGCTAAAGAAATTTCCAAAAAATAACATCGTATTGTAAAAATTACTATTTAAAATATTGTTATTTTATTGCTTGAAAAATCAAAATGGTTAATAATAATATGCTAATTAAGGTAATTAAGGACTTTTATTTTTAAATATCTATTAAAATGAAAATATTTTATAGAATGGTCCGCTATCCAAATGTAAGGGCACGTCCGCCGATTTGTGTTTCCCGAGTGGGCATGAGCAGGCATTCAAAGATGCACAGGTAGTAAAATATGAATTCAAAAAACAAGCAAAATAAAATGCATAGCATATGTTAACTTCTGAAATTTCTGTCTGTACATAATAATCATAATGCATTTTTTGAAACCAAATTTAAATTAGAAAACATTTTTTTTAGTGTTCAATATGGCGAAGGTCTTTGGGGGCTAAATCCGAAAATTGGAACCTAAATAGTGGCGAAAAAAATGATGAAATTTTGAAAAATGAATAGTCAATTTTGATAGAAAAATTATTTTCTTTGTTATGTGACCTTTTCAAAGATAATTTAATTTACACATAAATTTTATGACAGAAACTCTTGTTTTCTTTAATCACACTATATTTTTATGTATTTTATTTTTTGAAATTTTTTTAAAGTTTAAGGCATATTAATAACACTATCGCTTGCAAAAGCGGTCTCTTATTTTCACACCTTAATTATTTAAAAAGTTTATCAAAATTTAGGGATACATCTGTCAATGCAAAGGTTTGCAGATTAATTTGCACTTCACAAATTTCATCAGGTTAAAAAAGGGCTTTTGGACAAAAAATACCACTTTTTAAAGCACAATTTCAAATGGATATTTATTATTAAAAAGTAAATTTTTCACATTCGGGTCTTTATTTTAAAAAAATTAAATTAATATTTCTTGGTCCAAAAAGAACAAAGAATTTTTGTAATACTAATTCATAAACTTTCTGTTATAATTTAGCTTCTAAGGATGAGAAACGCAAGTGCGAAGCAAAGCATTATGAGTAAGTTTTATATATAATTATGCACAATAATATTTATGTAAAAATGAAACGAAATTATCAGTCAGTTTAATTACTTTCGTCTATTTAAGCTGCTACTCAACGTGTGGCAACAAGAAAGACGATTGTGATGCGGAAAATCGCATTTGCTGGAACGTATTTAATTGATATTATATTATTTTTAAAATTTCACTTTTTTCCATTTGACTGGTTTGCGAAAATAAAGACTAATTTAAAAATAAATTAAAATTAAACAATCAAAAAAACTTTTTAAGAAAAGCCCATCCACGCCCGATAATAATTGCCCCTTCGACAAAACATATGTTTTTGTACCATGGGAGGGATACGAGAAAATGCAGGTAAATTTTTCTCAAATTTTCTCTATTAAATCTCACTTATAAACAAACAAGATTGATTGATTGGCTTAAAACCATATTTAAAGAAACAGCAGTAGTAAATCGTTAGAATTTTCTCAAAATCTTTCGTTTTCAAAATTTACTCTTTTCCATTTAAAGGAAAAAGCCTGCAAAAAGCAGAAGAAGACCTTCAAACAAATTCCAGCCGATGATGAATTGGTTGGTTTCAATTTAAAAATTAATTATATAAACAATATAAATTAATTTGTTATCACACTTGCCAATGTTCTTTTACTGGGCTGGAAATTCTGTTCAATTTACAGTTAATTTCAATTTCCGCCGACAGTTCTCGATGGTTTCACCGGCGGCGCTTATAACTAATTTATTAAGAAAATTGGTCAAAATTTGCAAAAAAAAATTTTTTTTTTTTTTTGAAAATTTTTAATTTTTATTTCGGGAGTGATTCCTCCTCTTTTCCCCACTAACGGCGGGGCTGGATGAGGTATAATTTTAATTTGACTATTTCCTTGAAAGCCTAATTTTAAAAAATCTTTTGGGTTTTGTGTGTAAGGTGCACTTTATCTTTAGGGTCCCCTAATCATTAATCATTCATTAATTTCGAATATTAATATATATTTTTTTTAAAATTGTTAAAATAATAATGAAAAAAAACATTTCATTTCTTTTATTCAAAATATTTACTTTGCATCTTTAGGAAAAGCCCGAAAATGGTCAGATGGAGAAGAAAGTGACGCCAAATGCCACAACTGATTCTTGATGCAATTCCGTTCCCCTGAAGCGAAGGAGAACGAAGAAAAGGAACAACAACATCCAAGTCATCAAAGTCATAATCAAATCCCGAATCCGCCATAACCATGTCCAAATCCGCCTCCGCCATAATCAAATCCCGAGTCCGCGCCATAATCAAATCCCGAATCCGCCATAACCATGTCCAAATCCGCCTCCGCCATAATCAAATCCCGAATCCGCCATAACCATGTCCAAATCCGCCTCCGCCATAATCAAATCCCGAATCCGCCATAACCATGTCCAAATCCGCCTCCGCCATAATCAATTCCTAATCCGCCATAATTTAATCCAAATCCGCTAATCATTTATATCTTAATTTAATTATTATATTCATAATTTATTTTAATCTTTTTGCTTTCATTTGGGTTTTATTGTATTTTATTTTCAATTCAAGTTTTATTCTTATTAGCTTAGTCATTATTCATTTATCATTTTATATCCAACTAATCTTTCTTTATTATATGTTTTCTTCTTTTGGGAAATATGCTTATATTGTAATTTGAATGTTTTTAAATAAATTGGCATTTTAAACTGCATTTAGTTAATGTTTTACAGGATTATTTGACTCGAATTTAAATCATTGAGCTTAAATCACACTTTAAGAATTTTTTGTCGCAAAACAGAAAAATTCAAACTTAGTATTACTTTTTTTAGTCAACCTAAGTTTTTTTGTAAAAAATTATCAAATAAAAATCCATTCCAAAAAAATGTCTTTGGTTAACCCCGCGTCATTATTTTAGGATATCCTTGAAAATCGGTAAATTCTTTCAATTAGAATGAAAGATTTCAATTTTATGTAAAAGTAAACTATTTTTATAAATTTTTTGAGAAAATTAACCATTTAAAAAGGTGATGAATCTTGGTATATCCTTTACCTTTTGGTCCTTTGAAAATCGAACTAAGCGCCTGAGATCAACCATGCTTTTAAGAGTTTTTGCTGTGGTGGCATCCATGCCGTGTTACAATTCCGCTCGGAAAGTTTAAAAAAAATGAATCCGCTTCAACTCCAGCTAAAGGCCAAGGCTTGCTTTAGGTATAAGTTTGCTTGGGATTAGGCTTATGCTTAGGCTTTATTTTGAAATTTATAGTTGAACCAGATGGCCATTGATCTATAAAGTAATCTGTTCTCTGTTAATTTTACCAAAAAAACTATTTTTTCACTTAAAAAAATCTCGAACTTGACACAAATTTTTTAGAAAAGTGCAGACTTCGAGGTTTTATTTATGCTAATTGCATTTCATTTCAATTTCATTTGTCTTCATTGTTCAGATTGGAAGCGCTTTCTTTGAAAATATGCCTTTGCTAAATGCGAACTGATAATGCGCTTTGAACCTTTTATTTAAATTAATTCCCATTAATTGAATTGGTTAATGATTTGAATATAAATACAAAAAGCAAAATTTAAATTTTCAAATATTTAATGTCAGAGTTTTAAAATTTATTTTTATCCCGATTTATTTTCAACTGTTTTTTTGTTATAATAATTTATTACTCATTTAATTCATTCCGGTTCCTCAATCACATATATTTTAATTTTATAAAATTTTTCTTGATCATTAAACTTATGTTTTTAATTTCATTTGGGTTTTATTGTAAAAAATTTTTTGATTCAAGTTTTGTTCATATTAGCTTAGTCATTTTTCATTTATCATTTAATTAATTAATGCAACTAATCTTTCTTAATTATATGTTTATCTTTCGGGATTTTTTGTAAAATAATTATCAAAAAAGAAATAAAAAATTCATTCGAAAAAACATTCTTTGGTTAACCCTGCGATATTTTTTTCAGAATATGCTTGAAAATCGGTAAATTTTTCCGCTTGGATTGAATAATTTCAATTTCATGTAAAAGAAAAAATAAACTAATTTTTAAATTTTTAGAAATCTTTTGAGAAAAATAACCATTTTTATGAATGTGATGAATGTTTGGTGTATCCTTACCCTTTGGTGCTTTGAAAATCGAAGCAACAATAAGCCCGAGCCTTACTTCTGCTTTCACGAGTTGTTGCTGTGGTGGCACCCACGCTGTGTGCCAATTCCGCTCGGAAAGTTTAATTTTCAAGCACTGTTTTCAATAAATTTAAAATAATTTTTATCGTTGGCAAATTTAATTGGCATTGATAGTATGCTGGTTAGACGGGTTCAGGTATTTGGAAACAGGGTTCGGATAATACCGGATCAAGAAAAACCGGGTCCGGGTCCAAGGTTTTCCAACCGGGTAATGAAAAAAATGCAAAAATAGTTTATTTTATTTTCAAAAATAATTTTTGTTCTTATCATTTTATTCCTTTGTTTGTGTGGGTGACAATCTGTTGAAATTTCGCCGTTAGTTTTAATCCCTCAGTGATAGTGAGTGATACCGTAATAAAAATTAAATTAATTTGTTTTTGTCAAATTAATATTGACAAAAAGGTGCAAAAAAACTCCCACTACTTTTCCTCGGCATTTGCTCTGCCGGTGCTCATGGCAATTCAGTGCTATGTCAAGGGACAAAAAGTGTAAATACTTAAATACATGTTTCTTATAAAAGATTTCGAATAAAAAATAATTTAACTTTAGTTAATAGTGAATAAATCATTAGCCAGATTACTTTGAATTTTTTTTATATTTTAAGTTTCAATTACAAATGGACTAAAACTAAAAGATGCACTAAAATTATAGAAAAATATGGAAATATTTATATGGAGTGAAACGTATCCCCTTCAGCTCCAGCTAAAAGGCCAAGGCTAGCTTTAGGCTTAAGCTTGCTTGGGCCTAGGCCTACGCTTAGGCTTTAGTTTAAAATTTATAGTTGAAAATATGGTCATGAGATCTGTTAAGCATTTAATTTTTATACTGTATTAACACAATATTCTTATTGGTAAAATTAATATTTCTATTTTTTCTATAATTTGGATTCATTTTTTAAAATGGGATTGAAACTTTTGATTCAATTAAACTGACAATGATTTATTGATAAAAAATCATTGGAATAGTCAGATAATTGATTTTTGCACTCTTTGTCCATCGGCCAACCACGGACAGTTCAATCAAACTGACAAAAGCAATTTTGTGGAAAAAATGACAATTTTCTTGAATTCTTGCTTAGAAAATAAATCAACAAAAAAACATGCTTTCAGCATTTGACCCAAAAGAAAAAACCTTAATTAACGCAATTAACAATTTGTGCTCTGTTATTTTTAACAAAAAAAATCTATTTTCTCACCCAAAAAATCTCTAATTCAACACAAATTTGTTAGATAATTATTTAGTTAAGCGCAGATTTTGAGGTTTTATTCCGAGTGTTAAAAATATTCTTTTATGCCTAATAATTTATTAAATTAATTAATTTTTCTTAATTAATTTTTAATTGGAATTGCAACTTTGCGCAAATGGAAAAAGAAATTTGCTCCTCCAATTTCGAATTTGTGATTTTTTTTTTAAAATTCTGAATGTCATATCATTTGTAGGGGGGCTACAAATTCTATGATTTTGCATATTTTTTCTGAGCATATGCTATGAAGAAAGAGGCTCAAAAATAGTATTTCTGCATTAAAATTTTTTGATTTGGTGAAGGTTTTAGTGCATATAAATGCATATTTTGGGGGGTTACGAGAATAAAAGCATATTTTGCCATTTTTGCGCTTTTAGAGCATATTTCGGCCATATTTTGGTAACTTTCATAAGAAAAATGCAAAAAAAAAAAAGAGAAAAATACACGCCTAAGGATAAGCTTTTTGGGAATACCGAAAAATTTTGTACTTTTGTATGAACTTTTGAAAAAAATTGTTACTATAAAAAATGTAATTTTATTTTAGCATATAATAAAAAATTAAAAAATAAATAAAATTTGCATATCTAAATTTTGATTACCAAATTTTGCAATTGTCGAAAAAATGCTCCTTGACTATTGTTTTGGTGTTTTTAAAGTCAATTTTGAGAGGGTTCAAAGCCATTTTTGGCTGTTTTTAAAACACATTTTAGTTCATATTTGGGCATTTTTCGGGTTTTTAGGGCATATTTAAGGGATTTTTTAGTGCATATATTTATAGTAGAGTGCGACGGGACCGGGAATTTTGGGCAAAACCGGGACCGGGACTTGCCGGGACCTGAGAAGCCGGGACCGGGACCGGGACCTCAATTTTTTTTCGGGACCGGGACCGGGAACCGGGACCAACCGGGACTTTTTAAAAATTCAAAAAATTCAAAAAAATTTTAAAAAATTCAAATTTTAATTTATTTCAATTGAAAATAATACTAAATTAAATTTTTATTTTGTTTTTTATTTAATAAAATCCAAAAGGTAAAGCATAATTAAATTAATGAAAATTTTCAAAATAAATTTATTTAAATTATTTTTTAAAATAATCATTTTGGACTAAATGATCGAATATTATTATAAATTTATATTACTTTTCTGATCATTTTTTTGGCGCGCTTTTTCCAAAAAACTTTTGTGGAGAAAGGGGAGACCGGCGGTGCCGATAGGCGCCGCCGGGGAAATTTTGAAAATTTGAGTCCAATTTGTTAACAGATTATCAACAAAAAGGCAGGTTTTTTGGATTTATTAGGCTCAATTTGTACGTATTTTCATTTTAAAAATAATAAAATATATATAAACAAAAAAAATATGAGAAATCATATTTTGTCGATAGGAAAACCATGAGTATACAAAAAGAAAATTCAAAATATTTTAATTTCCGTAGAGGGATTGAACCAGGGGAAAGAAGAAGACAAAAGTCAAGGGGACTAGCCACTAGGCCATTTGCACATTTGGTTGCGACACTCTTAAAGAATATTTTTAATCATTTTTTTTATATTTTTTCCTTTGACTCTAATTTTCATTACTAATTTTCCACTCAGACCCCCATTCTTGCCAGTGCTTGTTTTTCCCGGTTCCCGGTTGCCCTACCGGGACCGGGACCGGGACCTGAGCTTTTCAAAATCCGGGACCGGGAACCGGGACCGGGACCTCGGATGACCGGGAATTCCCGGCCCGGTCCCGGTCCCGGTCCCGGTCCCGTCGCACTCTAATTTATAGCCAAATCATTTGTTATAATTAATGCCCGGGTTTGGATGTGTTTATTATAATAGAAACATTTCTCTATTTTAATTTTTTTTTTTTTTATTGTTTTAAAACATTAATTAGTTTTTCTCGGTTTTTTCTTTATTTTCTGTTCAGAAAATACTGACCTTCCATTTAATATTTAATACTCTTAATGAATAAAACAAAAAAACAATAAAATATTTAAAAATTATACTAAAATTTTAATTGAAATTCAATTTTGACTGAAAAATTATAGTAATATCTATTTTATCATAGTCACATTAGCTATTTTATATAATAACTAGGGATGCAATTTTTAGACATAATAGCTAACTAGGCATTAAATAGGCACAAAAACCTTCGAATAGGCACTAAAATAGGCAAAAAATTTGTTTATTAACGCTTTTTAGTTAGCAAAGCACGTATAACTTAATCAAAGTCTTAATTTTGGTAAAATTTCAATTGCAAATAAATTTTTTTTTATCAAAAAGGTCAAAGAAGTTAAGAGGCGTTACAATTTGTTTGTTCAAGATTTCATCATTAATCCGCAGAAGAAAAATTTTCGTGGGCAGAAATGGTAAGGAAAAGCGGTGCTAGATCGTTTCGTAAAACTACCAATTTACAGATTTTTCGGGCAAAAATCCGTCATAACTTTTCTTAAACACAACTAAATTAAAAAATATTTATATCATGCGATAACCCTTGGCTTGCTCTATTAGTCTAAAAAATTTCAGAAAATTTTATTGTGTTTCCAGAAGTTTCTGACCAAAAAAGTTAAAAAAGACATAACTTTCGGAAAACCCCGATAAATTTTCTGAGATTTTTCATGATAATAGAGCAATTCATGAGCTAGCTATCGAATGACTCAATATTATTTTTTAGGATGTTGTAAATTTGGCAGTTTTTACGAAACGACCCAGCACGAGGAAAAGCGAGCTCAAAATCGATCCGAGGTATTATTGGACCAAGCAAATCGCCTTTTCATAGGCGCAAATGTCGGGACTTGAACCGAAGAAGGGAACCGCCCACTTCGGCGCCGACCGTTTCGGCGCCGTCGCTAACAACTTCTTTCACTATCTTCCAAATCTTCCAAATTGATATTTTTGTAAATCATTAGATTTCTCTTAAATTCTCTTTTAGCCTGTAAAATTAAAAAATTTCGTCATTTTACAAAAAAGTTATGCCCAAAAAAATCTCAAAAATAGATTTTTTTTGGCTTTTTCGGCGCAGCGTGCCATAACTTTTTTAATTTGAAAGATTCTGATGTGTCCCCGGGTTTAAGGCTTTAAACCATTTTAAATTACCATTTTAAGAGAGTGGAATTTACTAAATGAAAAGCATTGACAAAATTCAAGAATGAAAATTCAATCCTTCAGAGTAATTTTCTATTAAAATTTCCGAGCATTTCTAAAATCTTTTAGTTTTTATCGTACAGTTTATTTTAATTATGTATGCATAAATTCACTGGTCTGGGAGTCAATGAACTTTTTTTCTTTCATCAGTGATGAATCCGCTTCACATTCATTAACACAAATATGCATTGATTAATTTTGGATTAACCAATTTGTTTGGTTAAAATAAATAAATAAAAAATAATAATTAAAATAAAATAATTTTCATTTGTCTTACTTAGATAATCCAAGAACCGACCTTAAAATTAAGCTTATCCTTCAGCTCATATTTGCGTGATTTTTGAGCGGTAATTATAAAATAATAATGAATGATGAATAATTTTAAATACATTTTTAAATGTTCGTATATTAATTTTTTTTTTAATATTTAAGCAAATTGGCTCAGTTACCGTAAGGAAATCATTGGCACTGTTGAGCAATCCTTTGTTGATAAAGAGCTCAAAAAATCATCGATTGTTTACCATGAAATTGAAGGGTCTCCAAAATTTAAATATTGTGTGAAAGAAGTCTGCTTCAGAGATGGAAAAGGTAAAAATTAATAAACAAACACAGGAGAAATGCCAATACAATTCCATTAAAAAGCTATAATTGAATTAAAGGCTTTGGGTTTTTAATGGCGACAAATATCAAATATATAAATTAATAATTGGGAAAAACTGAATTTTTGTTAAAATAATTCAACAAAAAAGAATGACATTTTTAAATAATGTTTTATTATTATTTCCGGGAATTTTGGTGTCACTTATCAATAGGGATCATTTATTTATGTAAGAAAAATCGCGAAATATGTAAATAAAATATGTATAAAAAACACTGAAATATGTATGAAATATGTACAAAAATCCAGAAATATGTACTAAAATATGTAAATAAAATTTTTTAAATGGTGATTTTTTGGAAAAAAATTCTTTCTAAAGGGTGAAATAGGCACAAATTGCCATGAAAATGACCTAAATAGGCTTAGAATTATCTTTTAGTAATTTAAAAATTAATTTATTAATATCCCATTTTTGAAAAAAAAACTATTTTTTTGGGGCACATTTTCAAAAAAAATTTTTTACTTTTCGCAAAAAATTTCTATAAATTCTCAAAATTTTTGAAAAAAATTGCGAAATTTTGGATATTTTTGGGGGTATTTCATAAAAAAATTCCCTAAAAATTCTCAAAAATTGCAAAATATGTACGAAAAAATGCGAAAAAGTCCAAAATATGTATAAAAATATGTACATATGTAATATGTAGAAAAATCCGAAAATATGTAAAAATATGTAAATAAAAGTCCCAACTTTTGTTCGCAAACACAAAAAAGAAGGTGTTTTTCCTACTAATTAGGCTATGGAGAATCCAGGAAAAAAACATGTATTTACATAAAAAAATGATCCCTACTTATCAAGCATGAATTAAAGAAAATCCGTACAAATTAAGCATAGTAATCTCAAAAACCAGCCTTTTTGTTGAAAATCTGTTAACAAACTTCACTCAAATTTTCAAAATTTCACCCGTCGGTGCCTATCGGCACCATCGGACTCCCTTCTTTCGCAAAAGTTTTTTGGAAAAAGCGCGCTCAAAAAAAGGAATATTCGATCATTTAGTCAAAATGATTAATTGTTTGAAATAATTCAAAATTCGATTTGAACATTTTCATTAATTTAATCTAGCTTTAATTTTAGAATTTATAAAATAAAAATTTAATTTAGTATTATTTTCACTTGAAATAAATTAAAATTTGAATTTTTTTAAATTTTTAAGGATTTTAAAAAATTCCCGCTTGGTCCCGGTTCGCGGTCTCGGACAAAAACCTAGTTCCCGGTCCGGCTTGTCAGGTCCCGGCAAGTCGCGGTCCCGTTTTGGCAAAAATTTACGGTCCCGCTCCACTACAACAGTGTAAAAATGCATTTTTTCAAAATTGAATTAATTCAAATATTTGCTTAAAAAAATTTAGGGGAAGATTGAAAATAAAAAATCTTAGAAATATGGACATTTTCACTTTTTAAGATTTGGCCCCTCCAAATAAAGACAAATCTTAGAAATAAAGATACTTGCGAACCCTGTTTTTTATATTAATTATTACTTAAATAATTTTTTTTTCCAAGCCGAAAACTATGTGAACGTTTGTTTACGCATGCGCCAATTTAATAAAGACATAATTTTTATCAAAAAATATGGCAATTACCGGTGCGAACAGTGCCAAAATGGCTAAGAAAATGAGGACGACAAAATATCCAATGGCAAAACTTTGCAAGCGATTCAAAATTCATGGAAAATGTTTTGATATGCCTAACGGATGAACATGAAGTCGACAGAGATGAGGATTGGCACTTGAGCTTCGAGTTCTCATTTATTTATTTAGTTTCCACTAATTTTCAATTTTTTTTACTTTTTAATCATTTTTTCTTTTACTCAATTTTTATTTTGTTATTGTATTGATATTTAAAATTTTTCTTTTATTACATCATATTTTTGAATTATTCTCATTTTTGTTGTCCATTTGGGTCAGTTCCCATTTCTTCACCCATTTGTTCAATTTGCTTGTTTTGCTCAACTTTATGCTTTTTTCTCACTTTTTTTATAATTATATTTTGATTAAATAAATCGACTACAAAAATGCTTTATCGAGGTCTCAATTAACATACTTTGGCCTCAAATTTAAGGTGTAGAAATGACAAACTTATTAAAAAATGAAACAAAATTAAGCAAAACCAGTATTGAGTTAGATTATATTTTCAAGTCAAAAAGTTTTCATTAATTAGGGGTGTATTTTTGAAATTTTTTTAGGTCGATTCTTAGGCAAAGTTCCGAAGTTTTTTTCGAAACAAGATAAAATGGCTAAAGATTTTTTATAAAACTAATAGTAGCGCGAAGGAAACGCAATAAAAAGATGAAAATCGAGTTAAAACAAATTTTATTAGCGTACAAACCAGGGCCTGTCAACTGAAAATTTTCAAAAATGAGCTTTGGCCGGCAACGACAAAAAATCATCATTTGGGGCCAAAACAGCATATTGGAAAATTTTATTCAAAATTAAAAAAATAAATAAATATGTTTATTTTGCGACGCGCTTTTTATAAAAAAACTTTTTGGGAACCGGTGGGGTCCGGCGGCGCTGGGAAATTTTTTTAAAATTTTAATGCAATTTGTTAACAGATTTTCACTAAAAAATGACCAATTTTTGAAATTTTGAGACAATTTTCTATGCAAAAAAAGGCGGTGGCGATAGGCGCCGCCGGAGAAAAAATAAAAATTTATTTTTTAACAGATTTCACTGAAATTTTGGTGCTTTTACACTCAAAAAACATTATATTTTACCAAAATTTGTTTCGCTGTTTGTTTTAAAATAAATTAAGACTATTTCAATTATATAATATGGACCAGCAACAAAAAAATTAAAACAAAACTGAACAAAGTTAAGTAGAACATGACGGCGCACTGTATGTTTTCGACCAATTGCGCAGATGGACTTAAGAAATTTTGGCGATGTAAGTTTCGTGGCCCTTCAGACAAATGCAAGGGTATGTTAATATATTATTTTGAATTTTTAAAGTCTTTTAAATTCAGGATGTTTGCACACGTATTTAAATAACCTTGTGCAGAAATTGGTCGGAGTTCATTGCACCGCGGACCGAACCTCTCAATTAGGAACAGTTTGAAATTCCGAATACCTATGTATTTACAAGCGAACTGAAATTGACGAGGAACAATTCTATTCCGGTATTAAGGATTCTCATTTTTGGAAGCTTCTACGGCGGATTGGGCTCATTAGATGAAAGACATTTACGCGGACGGCATTTTTTCATTGACGCCACCGCTTTTCAGCCAAATTCATGTGTTGTTGGCAAAGTAAAGTTGATTGTGTTGTCACAGTGTTTAACACTGTTATAACGACATCAATAACAATCACCTCCCCCAAAATGATCACAATTATGCAAATGTCAATGTGAATCCCGAAAACGTTAACATTTTTTCACTGGTGTTTCCCGAAACTATGAAATGCGACCTTATTTGTTCTGAAATTTGTTATTTTTTGTTATATTTTGTATGTGCTTTTATAAAATTTTATTTTTTCCGTTTGGCGTACACCCGACCAAACTGACAAATTATTGTAGAAGATACTAGCCGCAAGAAATAAAAAACAAAAAAGTTAAGAAATTTGTTGAATTTCTCGTCCATCGAAAGGTGGGTCCACAAGAGTCAACGGCGAAAAGGGCGAGAGTCGGACGGATCAGAACGGCGATTCATCGGCGCTCCATAGCGATTGGCGTTGCGCCACTGTCCAGCGTACGAATGATGCCGAGACGAAGTGCCACGGCGATTTTGATGGGAACGGTCCAATCCGACAAGGATCGACTCGATCTCTCGGGGTGACATTCGGGGCTACAACAACCGTCGGGTTCATACAAGAATCGGCTCGATTACTCGTAGAGACCACTGTAGAATGGACGGTTCGTGACTTCAAATCCTGATCGCCCGGAAACTTCGTCTGGGAGAAAATCCAAGCCTTAAGCATTTTGCTGCCGTTGTTGCACATACCTCCCTCCTCAGAAACAGTGTGTTTATTGAAATTTTCCCCAAATCGGAAAATTCCCAAAACTGATGGGTTTTTTCGGTGGTGAAAATTGGAGTGATTGGTGATTCGGTGATGACGGCGTGCTTTTGGCGATCAGTTCCTCGCACTCAGTTACCTTGGCCTGCACATACGGTGGAGGGCACCAAAATATCTGCACGTGGGAAAAGCGTTTGCACAGGCCGACGATCATTTCGAATTGGGCCATAATCGATTTTTCGGTTTCGCCCTGCATCAATGAGTCACGTCCAGCCAAAATGCAGTGCCCTGACGCGGCTTGACAGAACGATTGGCTGAAATTGGCGAATTAAGTCGGCCATTGAACTCTCTCCTCCGATGGAATAGGAGAGTGTTGATGTATTTGGCGAGCATTTTGGCCGACGAAACCCCAAGCAGAACTCGGTCATGTGCCAAAAAGCGGCTCGTTTTGTGCACAATCGTGTCCCGCACACGTTCGAAAAAGTTTAAATAATTAAGGAAGAATTAGTTAGGTGCAAACCCAGAAGTTGATCAATTTTAAATGAAACTTGCATAAATACGGATTTGTCGGATAAATTTGAAAGCTTTTAATAAACTAATAAATACATGAGGTGCCAGAGATGAATTTTTACGAATTTAGAGTGAAAAGTAAGTTATTTAACTAATCATTGCAGGTCCAAGCCTAATTCTAATAAAAACAATATTTTTATTTTTTACAGTATCCAAATCAAAGCACCCTTTGATGGTTACGGTATGAATGACGCTTAATCGTTCACTTTTCCCGTGGTGTTCAAGAACCGACACTACTGAGACCCGATTAATTACTATATTTCAACTCTTTGCGAGGGAATAACGATCACATTGAGTGCGAGTAAGTCTATAAAATTACAAATGATGACTTTAAGAAATCAAATATGGATTCGGAAAATATACACCTTTTTCTGAACTCTAATCATGACGGATCAGCAGAATCTCTGATCCATATAAATTCTGACAAATCATGGAATGGATTAAGGAAACTAATCCACCAAAAGGTTTTAAGTGGCTTGACGCTGATCGGGTTGGTTCTTATTAGAGAGAAGAAAAATAAACTTTTTTAATTATCAGATTAAAAAAATATATCATACATATTTGTATAAATTTTATTATAATATTATAAATAGGGCTGGGAATTTAAGTCAAATGACTTTTTGTGTTGACTCTAAATGGCCTTAAAATGACTTAAAAATGTTCTTAATTTTGTTTGAAGCTTCTAACATGCATTTTTTGTGACTTTTTTGCATTTTATGACTTTTTTGTGATTTTTTGTCTTTTTGAAACAACACTTGCCGAAGAAAATGCCGAAAAATAAAATTTCGATCGCTGAAAAGGCAATCAAACCTGGATGAAATTTTTTACACTCAAATTGCAAAATTTTTCCGGCTGCGCCTATCGGCACCGCCGGACCCATCCAACCCCAACGTCCTAAAGAGTTTTGAAAAATCGCGCCACAAAATATTGATTAGCGATTTAAAAGCAAAAATGTAAGAGATTGTTAATTTATTTAAAAAAATCCAGAATTTTGAGACTCAGAAAATTCCAAGGCCCCCCCCCCCGCCGAAATGAAAATTTTTAAAAATTTTCAACGAATAATGAAAAAATTCTTCGAATTTCTCCCCACAAACGAAAATTTAAAAAAGTTTTTTTTAAAAAATAGTAAATTTTTTTGAAAATTTTGCAACTTTTCCTATCATATTTTATTACAATTTTCCAAAATGATTTCCGGCGGCGCCTATCGGCACCGCCGAACCCTCATTTTACCTTAATTTTTGAAATTTTAACCACAAAATAGGTATAATTTTGTCATATTTTTGAAAAAAATTTGCTTTTCGCATTTTGCTTTTCGCATATTTTGCTTTTCGCATTTCGCTTTTTTTTCATTTCGCATTTTTCAGTTTCGCAACTTTCGCTTTTTATTTTTCAATTTGGCCCATCCCTGATGTACAGCATAAACTCTCCGGTGGGACTCGAACCCACGGCGTTTGCATACCGTAGAATGGTTTAAATGTATTTTCATATAAAAATTTCCATTTTATATAA
Source organism: Heterodera schachtii (assembly GCA_023374025.1). NCBI lineage: Eukaryota > Metazoa > Nematoda > Chromadorea > Rhabditida > Heteroderidae > Heterodera > Heterodera schachtii. The sequence continues at coordinate 41,358 of SIJG01000202.1, forward strand.
AATTCTTTACTTCTATCACTAAATATGACAAATGAACATAACAATTCATTTTTGAGCTTTGGCGAGTTTATGCATGTCTGTGCCAAAATTTTTTTTTTCTAATGGAAAAAATAGTTTAAATGTATTTTAATATAAAAATTTCCATTTTATATGAAATTCTTTCAATTTACGAAATAAAAAAACAAAAAGGAAATTTTTTTAATTCGTAGGGGTGTATTTTCTGAACTTTATCAGGTCGATTCTTTTAGCAAAAAAAAGAAGTTAAATTACTAAAAAATCATCCCTAATCATTAGGGCTCCCAATTAGATGCAGATTAAATCGCAAATTATGCGCAAAAAAGATGCACCAAAAATGGCAAAATACCACAACGTTCTATATTAGGGGAATTATAAAATTTTCCGGGTGCCGGTTTACCTATCCCTTCGTTCACCAAGCGAGCAACTGAACCGCTGTTCACTTTATCCAATTCCTTGACTGAAACTAATTTGGGCGCGTGCCACTTCTGTCCATCCAATTTTCCCAACAGCAAATTGGCAATAAATCTCCCGGCCTTGTCAGTAGTTTTATCAACCGAACACCAATAAAAACATTCGTCCAATTCCATTTTTATCTCATCCATTTTCTAAATTTCAATTCAACTGAAGGTCTGAGTTATTTAAAAACCTTATCAAAACACCGCTCCAAATATTGTATAATGTCTGTTTTGTCTGCACAGTTCTACCACAGTTTATTTCGAGAAAACTTCGTAAATTGATATTTTCTATTTGTTGAGTGGGACGTTGGCAGGGATCAGTGCCGAACAAAGGTCAAATGTGAATTTGTCGGGGCTGTTTGTGCTTGTGTTGCAATGAATTGTTGTTTTTGCCGGTCTTGCTTTCTCCAAAAATCGCTGAACATTCTTCAAGTGTTTGTCCGTTTAGTTGTGTTCGTTAAGCTGGTAATCGGTCTGACGGAGCCTGTTGTATTGAAAAGGGTGATTTTCTTGTTGTCACATGGCGCAGCACCTGTTGTTGACATGCTTCACAAAAAATAATGCGTCCATCCATTGCGTAAATGGCTTTTCCATAAATTCTGGTAATCCATTCACGAAGCCAAGCCGATTTTGTTTTTGTTTTTTTGGTGGCATTGGCCGAATCGGCAGAAGTAAATTCCAATGCCGTCTAAAGTAATTGTTAAGCTAAATCAAGTAAAACTAAAAAAGCCATTAATTTCTCTTAAAAGTTGGGAAAATATCAAAATATGCGCATAAATACGTATGAAATGCCAAAATATGCACATAAATCGCGAAATATGCACAAATATGCAGAATATGCATATGAAAATAAATCCTAGAAGCTTTAAACCAAGATAAAAACACTTTTCGTGCGTTTCATGCCTCGCACAGTTCAGGAAAAAATATGCATGTGCATATAATTGGGAGCCATACTAACATCATTATCAACATAATTCCTATCATCATCATTATCACCATAATTAATATAATCTTCATTATTATCATCATCATTAACACCATCGGCTAATGCTTTAATTTGTCGCTGCTAATTGTTGTTGTCACTTTTGCTCGTTTGGTTAATCAGTGTTCCATAGAGTTTGTTCCGCTCTTCTTCCGTCATCATCTCAAGTTCTTCATTGATGACAGCCTACGAAATAACAAAGGAATAATAATAATAATACATAAATAAATAATTTAAAAAAAACCAATTTTTTTTATAATTCGATTATTGTTAAATTTTGTGATTATTTTTTCACTTCATTAGTGCCTTTTAGAGTTATACATTTTAAAAAAGGCCTGGACTGAATTCCGTGTTGGACCTGGACTTGGGTTTCCTGGACAAAAACTCAAAAAAACCTGAGATTCATGAAAAATCCATGCTAATCGAGTTCAACTCGATCAGTTCAAGGAAAAAAGTCAAAATCCCAAAAATTGGGTGCCTTTAACACTAAGTTTAAGTTTACACACTGTAGTTGATGACGCTCTTCAGTATGATAATCCGTCAATTTAGGCATTTTTTAATTAAAAATTCGTTATAAATTTGCTCATGTATAGAGACCGGATTTTATGGATATGGATTTCTATATTTTGTTGCATAATTATTTCTGCCAAAATATAATAATTGTAGTTTCAGAAGATGTTATACTGGACTTATATATTTTGTTTTTTTTCTTGAATATAAAATGTTATAGTTTAAGATTTTTCAAAATTTGAACTCAATTATGAGAAATATTTAGCATTTTCTTCAATGTATATATTATATATATAATTATATATTTTGGATTAATTTTTGTCCATATAAATCCTTTCTCTATACATGAACAACCAATTTTTGCAACATTTGTTAACTCTAATTGTTCTTTATTTGTTTGTTAAAATTCAAAAAAAAATTCTTTTGCGGAATTTACAAAAACATTAAAATAATTTATTTTTTATTTTCTAAATTTTACCCAGGGTTGGTTGAGCTCATCAATTTGCTTCTGAGCAGCTGTCAAAATTCGCGACCTTTTTTCCGACTAAAATATTAAAAAATTAAACACCGTTTTTTGTTTCCGTCTGAGACAAATTATTTGGGACATAAATTTTTTAAAAATCGTCCAAATTTACAAAGCTGGAATTATTAGAAAGCATCTATGTTTTTATAAACTATTGACAAGTAAATTTTAAGCTATTAATAAATAACTCCGAAAAAATTTTAATTTTATAGCATTGGAAAATTAAGTGTTTTCGTGAAATTTTCCATATATCTTATTTTTTCAATTGCATGGATCTATTAGATTTTTTCATTATTTAATACAATTTTCGAAGACTTTTGAATATACAATTTTTAAAAATTACTGGAATAAAAAGAATAAAATATTTACGGCATTATTTGGGAATTCAATTGGTTCTTCCAGCATGATTTTGTCCTCACAAAACACGGAAGGATCACTGCTCAATGTCAGCTCATCCAAATAAGTGATCAGAAGGTCCAACAGAACGCCAATTGTCCAGTCAAAATTTGTCTAAGAATAAAAAAAAGTTAAGTTCAGTCTAAATTTTCGATCTTGTACCGAGACTTGGTCCCGAGACTCGAGATAGAGAAAAATTGAAACCATAAATTAAAGCACATTTTTAATTTACTGGTGGCATAATTTCCTCCTCAAAATTCTTTCTGTCTTTTGACGCCAGGCTTAGGTTGGATTCTTCTTTTTAAGTTTTGTAACTTGAAAACGCAGTGGGACATTTGCGGACGGAACGGGCCAACTGCGTTCTGCCAACTGCGTCCCGCCCAAACTGCGTCCCGGGCCAACTGCGTCCCGGGCCAACTGCGTCCCGCCAACTGCGTCCCGCCAAATGCGTCTCAGGCCAACTGCGTCCCGGGCCAACTGCGTCCCGGGCCAACTGCGTCCCAAAATAATTTTAATTTTTTTTGAAGTTCCATTGAATAAGGTTTTAAAATAGCGAAATTTATAAGAAAAAAGCTGGACTCTATGTAGGCCCTATTCTCGTTTCCAAGCCCAGTCAAAAATTTTGTAACCCTCTGTAGGATTTTTTAATTTTCCCGAATTTTCAAAAATCTGGGGGTGTATAGCAGGCGGGATGGATTACCAAACACCTAAAAATTACGGAATTCGGTTCTGTTCTATGGAGTACACAGTACAGTATGGACGTGATCGGGATCCTGCGTGACTAAATTCGGGATCCCACCGACCTATCTCCGGTCTATAGTGTACAGTTGACTTCAGCCGAAAGGGAAAGGACGAAAGGGCCTGGAAAACATTTTTGTTCAGTGTCCATTAACCAGGAACTTTTCAAATTTTTCATGCACTTAATTGTTGCACACTTATTCCCGATTCAATCTGCTTATGGGGACAATGTTTTTTATCACTAGGACTGCAAAAAATATGCAAATGCACTAAGCCTTCTCCAAATCAAAACATATAAATGCTATTTTCAGCTCCTTTCTTCATAGCAAGAGTAGAAAAATTATAAAAAATATACATAGCACTAGTCCTAGTTATTATTATGTTCGTTATTTAAAAATATTCAATGGAGTTTCAAAAAAATTTAAATTATTTTGGGACGCAGTTGGCCCGGGACGCAGTTGGCCTGGGACGCAGTTGACGGGACGCAGTTGACCCCTACCGTTTGCGGACGGACATTTGCGGACGGACATTTGCGGACAATTTCGGGAAAAAATAAAAAACTCATAATTTTTTTTTTAAATTCTGAAAAAATGGAATGGAGACTGAAAATGAAATAAAATTTTGTTTTTGGGCTTTTAGGCCTAACATCTTATTTTTACATTTTTAAGAAATTAATTTCACTACTGGTATTTTAAGTGATTAAAGTAAAATTGGTCCCCAACATTGGGGAAGTGTGAATGTTGCCTGTTACACTCAAATACGGTGAGTGCTATTTTTATCTTTAGAAAAAATTCTGAGACATGCTTAATCGCGAACAAAATTTAATTGCAATTTCAAAATGAACAGCCTATTATTATTATGTAAATGCTGAACATCAGCTGTACTAAAATGCGATTCTCTCGACATTTTTGGGCATCAGATTTCCGATTTTCTTTTCTGAAAATTTTTGCGGCCTCAAATGCTTCCCTGCTGATGAAAAGTAGAGCAGCAACACTTATGTGTCTTGGGTTCTTCTCCATCCCGATTAAATAAGGAAAATAAAATTCAGGGGGCGGGTAGCAAATTCCCTACAAGATTTGTTTGTACGGCTAGAGAAATTTAAAAAATGTCGGTGGAAAAATTTCACACTTCCCCGATGATGGGGACCAATTTTACTTTAATCACTTACCTAAAATACCATAGTGAATTTAATTTCTTAGAAATGTAAAAATAAGATGTTAGGCCTAAAAGCTAAAAACAATTTTATTAAGTTTTAAGTCTCCATTCCATATTTTCAGAAATTTTTTAAAATTTTTTTACGAAATTTTTTAAATTTTTTCCCGAAATTGTCCGCAAATTCCGTCCGCTGTCCGTCCGCAAGTGTGCGTCCGCAAATGTCCGTCCGCAAGTGTGCGTCCGCAAATGTCCGTCCGCAAGTGTGCGTCCGCAAATGTCCGTCCGCAAGTGTCCGTCCGCAATTGTTCGTCCGCAAATGTCCGTCCGCAAGTGTCCGTCCGCAATTGTCCGTCCGCAAATGTCCGTCCGCAAGTGTCCGTCCGCAATTGTCCGTCCGCAAATGTCCGTCCGCAATTGTCCGTCCGCAAATGTCCGTCCGCAAGTGTCCGTCCGCAATTGTCCGTCCGCAAATGTCCGTCCGCAATTGTCCGTCCGCAAATGTCCGTCCGCAAGTGTCCGTCCGCAATTGTCCGTCCGCAAATGTCCGTCCGCAAGTGTCCGTCCGCAAATGTCCGTCCGCAAGTGTCCGTCCGCAATTGTCCGTCCGCAAATGTCCGTCCGCAAGTGTCCGTCCGCAATTGTCCGTCCGCAAATGTCCGTCCGCAAGTGTCCGTCCGCAATTGTCCGTCCGCAAATGTCCGTCCGCAAGTGTCCGTCCGCAATTGTCCGTCCGCAAATGTCCGTCCGCAAGTGTCCGTCCGCAATTGTCCGTCCGCAAATGTCCGTCCGCAAGTGTCCGTCCGCAAATGTCCGTCCGCAAGTGTCCGTCCGCAATTGTCCGTCCGCAAATGTCCGTCCGCAAGTGTCCGTCCGCAATTGTCCGTCCGCAAATGTCCGTCCGCAAGTGTCCGTCCGCAATTGTCCGTCCGCAAATGTCCGTCCGCAAGTGTCCGTCCGCAATTGTCCGTCCGCAAATGTCCGTCCGCAAATGTCCGTCCGCAAATGTCGTAAGGCCTTGAAAGTACGTTTTTCTAAGATAAGAGAAATTTTTCGAAAATTTTTAAAATTAATAAATTTCAACGTTTTTTTTCTGAAAAATTTAGCTAAAATTTTCAATTTTGATTTAAAATAATTTTCAAGTTCCATCAAATTCACTAATTTCCTCCGCTTAAATTTGAATAAGCCAAAAAGGAAATAAACGTGAAAACGGAAATCCTTAACTAATCATATACCTCAAAGCCATTGAAATTTTGATCTATGCACAGCCGAAATGGTGTGGAATTCCAATTTCCAAAAAAATTTTTGTTAAATTTTTCGAGGCCTCGGAAACCCATCCCTGATGTACAGTAATAGTAAATTATTGTGAATGTTTCTTCCCACTTGGACACTGTATTCCCCAACTCGGCCTGGCGCGGCGGTGTCCGCGCGGATTTTCTCCCACATTTTTCTCCCGAAATTTTTGCTAATTTTGTACAGTTTGAAATTGGCGGACACCCATTTCTGTGCAAATGCCTTCGCTTTATCCTTCATTCTATTTAACAGAGAAAGCATTAAAATTAAAAAAAATTGAAGTTTTTTGTGTAAATAGAGGATTAAAAGCAAAAGAAATACAAAAGTAAATATTTTTTACAAATAAAGAGTAAAATTTTGTAAAATAATAAAAAAATTAATTAATTTGGTGACTAAAACGTAGAAAAAGCTTCTTAAATTTAGAAAATACTTAAATTTTGAAAATTTTATGTCTAGGTAAAATGCCAAAAGATGGATAAAATATGTTCAAACCAAAATTAAATCTTGAAATATGGAGCTTAAAAATTAAGCTAATAATGTTGTTACTTACTCATGCTTATTAATTTCAATAAGCATGCAGGAAAAATAAAAGTCCAATAATTCCGTGGACATACTTAAAAGACAATAAACATGAAATTAATTTATTTTAATAAATAACTCACTTTTTAATGCCAGATCGACGCAGACCCTCGATAAGCATCATTTGTAAAGGCTGGAAAGTTTTTCAGTTTTTTGATACTTAGAAAATAAAGTTTTTTCTACCGGAAAGACATTTGGAAAATCCCATTGCCGTGATGAGTTGTTGGGCATATTCAAAAAAAGAACATATATTATTTAATTTAAAAAATGATTGGCAATTTTTAATTTTGATTGCTATCCAAAAATTGGAATGAATTAGATTTTTATTTTTTTGCAACTAATTTGTGGAGAAAAGTTGAATTTTAAATTATAATGCTCAATGGACTTTTTATTCTACGCGAAATAAGTTTTTTTTTTATGTTTTTCTGATTTTTTTGACACAATGCCAAATGAAATCACCTCGCTGGCACACCAAACGGTTGATCGCTGCTGCTGATCAGTGTTGTCGTCCTCCTTGTCCCAGTGATCCATCCGCGCCATCATTCGGTCGGCCGTGCCCAAACCGATGACATCGTAACATCGCGTAAACAATGGAATCGCGGCACTACCGTAGTACGATGCACCGTTTACTGTGCCGCCGCTTTCCATGTTGAAATCGTACCAAAAGCCGTGCGCTTTGTTGTAGAAAAGATTTGTGAAGTCCTCCAAAAAGAGTTGGTATTTGGCGTGGTATTCTCTGGACTTTGCTTGTTGCCTAAATTTATTTTGTGATCCATTGGTGGGTGAATTAAGGTGAATGCGGTTTTTATAAATTAAAAATTCTATTTTTTTAATAAAGATTAGCAAAAAATGGCCAAAATTTAAATTTTTGGGTGGTATAATTAGAAGCATTCCAAAAAATCAATCCTCTGGGGCCTCCGGGGGGGGGGGGTATTTTTAGCTTCTTTTTTTTTGCATTTTTCTTGTGAAAGTTTCTTAAAAATGGCCCAAATATGGACGAAAAAAGAAAAAAAGCAAAATATGAATAAAATATGTAAATCCATAAAATTTATAGCCCTAGTAATTAAGCAAATTATCATTCAATTTTGGAAAGTTGGCACGAAAATGGGTTACCAATTTGAAGGTTGTGCCATCATCTCGAAATTGCCACAAATCAAAGCATTTAAATCAACTGGCACAATTTTTGTTGTCATTAAATTGGTCAATTTCCACGGCTTTTGCTTGTTCTTCACATTTCTTATCCATCGAGCTAAATTTACACTTTTTGGTGGCCCATTTTTTGATTTATTATAAAATTGTAATGAAAAGGACTTTGCCCTTTTTGGGGTTTATATTTTTTTCCTTATTTTATTTTTATTTTTGCATAATTCCGAACAGTTTTTCGTAAAATTTTTTAAAAATTTACAATTTTTGGGCATAAATGTTACTTTGGGATGACAAAAAAAAAACTTAATTTAACAAATTAAAATTTAAAATTTAAAGGGCTAATTTGTAAGCCCTATTTTTGGGGTCGGCTTTTTTAAATTAATTTTTGCATAATTCCCAACAGTTTTTCGTGATAAATTTCTTTAAAAATTCCTAAATCTTGAGCCTAAATGTTTCTTTGGGTTGACAATTATTTTAATTTAACACATTAAAATTTAAAATTATTTTTTTTTGAATTTCGGTTTTTACAAGGAAATTACTTTCTCAGATTATACCTGCTGCACATTTGACGATTTATTGCATCATTTAATCAAACTCATTATTTATTAGTTTTTTTCTCTTAATTTTTGTTTTTAGTGAAAAAATATTAAAAATAAAAAATATTTTTAATTAATTTCTTCCATTAAAATGTATTTTTAAAAAAATAAATAAATTGTCTTAATTTTGCCCCTCTTTTCCTACTCACAACTGAAATTCCCATCCCGATTTGGATGCCGAGCCAATTTCGTGCCAAATCTTTGCCTTTTCCATCGGATCAACAATGTTTTTCACGAGGTCCACGTCTTGGCAAAATGCCTCAGGGCGTGGTAACTTTAAATTTATTGTAAAAATTTTGAAATTTTCATTTTTGTTTACGCTTCAAACTTTTGTGTCCGCTCTATATTGATAGAACATTTTCATCGTTCCCTTCACTTCAACTTTAACCGATCGTTTTGTTTGCCAAAATAATAATTGCTTAAAAATTATGATTTGGTGAAATCATTTTTATTAATCAACAAATAAATTATCTGTGAAATCATTTTTATTAATCAACAAATAAATTATCTGTGAAATCATTTTTATTAATCAACAAATAAATTATAAGTAATTAATTGATAGGTATTTTATTTCGTCTCTTGCTTATTGCAGACCAAGAAACCATCAAATGAAAGTTTTTGACAAAAAATTATTCATAACTAGGGATAAAAAGGACCAAAATAGTTAGTTTTTAGTTTCTAAAAAACCCCCCAAAATAGTTGCTAAAAATGGGCTAATAGTTGCTAAAAACTTTCAAATTTAGGGATGTGAATTTTTGAGAAATTTTTCATTTCTTAGAGGTGCATTTTTGAAAATTTTTGGGTTGATTCTTAGGGGTGTATTTTTTGAAAAAAATTTAGAGTTTTTTAGTTGCTAAAAATAAAAAACTAGAAAATAGTTGCTAATAACGCGAAAAGTAGCTTAACAACAGCCGAAAAAAAATGTTTTTTCGTGCATTACAGGCCACGGAGAGCTCAGGAAAAATTATATTGCATTTTTTAAAACAAATTTTGGCAAAACGCCAAAATGGTTGAAAATAGTTTTTTCAAACATTTTATAGTTTTTTGTTGCCAAAAATAAAAAACTAGAAAATAGTTGCTAATAATTCGAAAATAGCTTAACAACATCCGAAAAAATTTCAGGCTACGGAGTCTGAGTATATTGGCCTGCAAAATTTCAACAAATTTCTTTAATTTTCCAAAAAGTTATGGCCAAAAGGAAGTCATTTTCGAATATTATTGGCCATAAGCTTTGAAACATATTGCATTATTTTTTTTTTAAATTTCTTTACTAATAAAAAACACTTAGGGCTATCGAAAGACATCAAGAAGTAAAAATTTGGTTGCTTTTGAGCAAAGTAAGTAATTAATTAATTAATTTTGCGATATGCCAATGAAAGGAAAATTCTTGCCACATATGCTTCACCGATTTTGTCATTGCTAAAATTTAAATAATTTTAATAAATTAGGGTCAGAATTTTACCAAAAAAAGCAAAACAAATATAATGAATAAGCAATTTTTCTCTAAATGAGTTTTTAATATTTTTAACATATTTTGGCATTGTTTTGCTCATTTCCTTCCAAATTTGTTTAATTCAATTGCCCTTTGTTGCAAATTGGTGTCTTTGATGTGCTTAAAGTTCTCTGGGCATTTCGTTCCAATCTAAAATGTACATTACCAAGGCACGGATTTATATGTTTTTATTTTGGTTGTATTTAGTACATTTATTGGCGATTTAAAAAATGTTTGTTTATTTTGTTTTAAAAAAACAACTTTTTTTGACTTAAGTTATTTGCCAAATGTCCAAAAATTTTCAAAAAAAATTTAATAAAATTCAAATGTGACTATTTTTAATTATCGGCAAACAATTTTTAGGGTTTCATGGCACATCATATAAAAGTTGCCGAACATGCAATCAAAGTTTTTGTATATTTGAGAAGAAAAGTAACGGTGTTATTTTGGCACTTTCAATTTTTTAGAACAAATTTAAAATTTTCGGATTTAGTTTTCGGGTGTGATGAGTTTTTTTATGATCCGTCATATGTTTAAAACCAATAATTTACTTTAATAATTTGCCTCAAGGATTTTGCCATCACAGAAATTCGTAGCTGAAAACTCGACTCGTTGACATAATTTGTGCTAATTACCTATTTATGTTTTTTTAAATTCCTCACACAAATCTGGCCATTCTTCACACGAACGTTCCAATCCGAGTGTGGCCAAATCAATCCCACCCAATAAACAATTCATTTTACCCCATCCGATTATTTTCATCTGATTGTCACCGTATTGTTTTTTGAGAGTATTGAATAGCGCTGAATACGGTAGAAAACAGTGATGGCAAAAGTATTATGGCAACGAAAACGGACACAAAATTGAGAGGAAAAGGGGCAAAATTTGTCATTTTGGCAAAAACTAAAATTATTGCGAAATATTGGACAATTATTTGTGATGAAAATTGTTTTAAAAGTTTTTTTGATTTAGTTGAGAATAATTTATTTCATTAATTGGCTTGAACAAGCGTAGAAATTCTCGAGACAATTCTTTTGATATTTCTGTCTCAACAAATTATTCTGAAAGTGCAAAAAAATGCGAAAAAAGAAATTTTTTATTACCTTCAATGAATTTAATTAAACTTTTTGTAAAACAATATTCTCAATGTCAAAGTAAAAAATGCTGAGTTCGAATTTTTTGGTTTAAAAATAAAAATTTTTGAGCCTCGAGACTTTGACGAAAATTTGAACAACTCTCGAGATTACCTAGCAGCAATATCAATGCTTGTTGAAAATTATTTCAAGCTTAATTTCACTTTTTTATTATTATTGCAAGTAAATTTCTCGCACGATTCTTTCTTTTATTAATTCATTTTAAAAAAAATATTTTAATATAAAGTAAAGACGAAATAAAAATAATAATAATTGAGAAATGGGAAAAGAAAACTTAAAAAAAAGCCAAAAAAAATTTTATACCAATTTAATGAAAAAATACATTGGATAATTCTTTTTTATAAATTAGTGCGTCCGACTTTCACTGAAATTCTTTCAAAACGCACAAAAATGATCTTTGGTATCCCGATTTTAATTATTTTTGCTCCATTAAATTAAAAATGAAAAAAGTTCAATTTTTCTTAGAATAATAAATAATTGGTAAACCGATAAATTAAAAAAATAAACAAATTAAATCTAAAGTCAGTTCTTACTAACTTTTTTTTTAAATTAAAAAAAATGAATGGAAAGGAGGCATATATTTGAGATTAAAAAAAATAAAAAATCATTTTAATTTATTTTTCTTGATGAGGGCCTCAACGACAGAAATTGGGAATGGATGATTAATTTGACTTAAATTAATTTTTAAAATTGTTAAAATAAATGTGGCCTTCAGCAAGAAATAAAAATAAATAAAAATGTGTTTATTTAAATTTTATATATTTTTAATTTGTTCAAGTATGTGCCTTTAAGTTTTGAGTGTGACCACAGAAAAGGGCAAAAAACATTATGCCAATTTAAAAAAAACAACATATATTTGGGGCACTTGAAGAAAACTGACCAATAGGTTCACTCTTTCATACATTTTTTTTTCTTTAAAATAGATACATATTTCAGGGTTTTTAGCACATAAAAATCCCATCCCTAATAATTAGCCCATCAATTATTTTATTTAAAAAATCTAAACTTTTTTTTATTTGACAAATTGTTGAGTGGAGATGATATTTCAAGTGAAAAATGAATCCTTTGAATACAATTTTTGAAAAATGCATAACCTAATAATGGGAGATTTCTAAAAAAATTATTCTTAATAATTTTATTTTTCTGAATTGTGATCATAGCCAAATTCTCGAGACCAATTCTAATCAAAGCCATTGTTTTCTATGGGAAAGCTGACGTGTATTGCTTTGCCGTTAGCTATTTTGTGGGCAATGAATGCTCCAATTAACTTTTCTTGAATTAAACCTTTCGAGGCTTTTTCGTTTTTGAAGGATGTATGAATCACAAAAATTTTAAAAAATAAATCGATAACAATAAATTTATGTAAATAAATTAGTCATAGAAAATTAATTTTGATTTTCAAATTTCTTTGGCCATTTTGGAATTGCTTCGCTATCCTCATTTATTGAATGAATGCTGGTGGATAACAAAGGAAAATTCGCTTAAAAATTATAAATTAAAAAATGATTGGTTAATCAATTATTAAAAATAATACAGAAATTAATTATATCTGGGGAGCGAAATAAATTTTTAAAAAATATAAATAATTTAAATTTTTGCATGGTTTCAGAATTGTTATATTGCTGTTTACCATTAATTTATGAATTTGATATTATTATTTTTTTTAAATACGTCAATGATAAAGAGTTGTGTTCGCTAATTTAGTTTTTTTAGACTAAAAGTCAGTTTCCGGGGGTTTGCCAAGTCACTTTCTTTTTAAAATCTTGGTACCATTAGTAAAATACTCAAGAATGGAATTTTTTTTCTCTATCGGTAGGTAAAAGATATTTGTAATTTTCAGCAAAAAATGGACATCTTTAAAAATGGCAAATATGGTATCAAAGATCATTTTAGAAAAAGAAAACCAATTTTCGAGAGCTAAAATTTCGAAAAGAGAAACTTTCGCTTTTTTGCTTATTTGACAAATTTACTAATTTTTATGAAACATTAAATTTATTCAATAGTCTCGAAAAAATTTTGCTAAGAAATGATAAATTTTCCGGTCTTTATGAGTCAAAAAAACCAATTCAACTGATGGGAGCCGTTCATATAGAGCTTTTTTGGAAAAGTGCCAAAATGGACAAATAAGGAAAATAGAACATATAACTCCATCCTAGAAGCTTCAGACTACTGTTAGTTGATTTGGAAACATTTTGGTTAAGGATTATGAATAGGGTGGGATATGATTTTTTGGTGCAAAAAACTGCCAAACCGGGAACCGAGACCGGGAAGCAAAAACCCCGAGAAATTTCCCGAGTCAAGAACCGAGACTCTCGCACATTCCTAGTAAAAAACAAAAAATCGTATCCCTATTTATGGAATTGTGGGGACATTTCGTATTTTATTTGTGAAAAAATAGTTGAGTAAATGGTCAGTTGCTGATTATAAATTATTTTTAGCACGATAATTTATGCACGAACACTGGACAAGAAAAAGGCATTCATTCATTGTTCAAATTGCTAATTGACGCGCGTTTTACTCTCATTTTTAAAAAATTTAGGGGTGCGGCATTGAAAAATACCCAAAATTTAACATAGGACCAAAAAAAATTCACTCTTAAGGAAACAAAATCAATTCAAACAAAAAGAAGTTTTATCCAAATCCCTAAAAATAAACATTTTGTAAATAGTTTTTGTAAACTTTTCCATTGTAATGCGACATTTGCGGCTAACTGACAAAAAAAAAAGAAATAACAATTATGGATGCATTCTCAATAAATTTCCAAATTCCCAAAATTGAATTAATAACAGTAAGATGATACTTAATTAGTGCTTGCTCGAGGCTATTTGTCTCAACTGAAGACCTAAAATTAGCTTAACTTTACTTTATATAGCATCTATTCAAAAATATATCCAGAAAATTTTTTTGTATTTCACCTATTCCTTCAGGCTAACAAACACAAATTTTTATCAGGCATACCTTATAATGAATATTAAGAAGAAACCAAAATAAAAAGTGATTCTTTTTTATATTTTTTTATCCGAAATTATACAAAATTTGATTTTAACAATAAATATATATTTATCAATATAAAAAGATAATTCTGAAAAAACTCAGCATCAATTTGATCATATCACCCCTTAAAGATGAAATGAAATAGCCAAAATTTTAGCATCCCAAATGGACTTAAAAACTAAATTTTTTGGGAAAATTTATGTGAATCGTTTCAGCTTTTCATTCGTCTTAAATGTTAATTCAGAATAATTACTCATAAAAAATCTACCGTATTTATTGAATTAAATCCCCCCCCCTGAAATAAAGCCCCCCTTTGGGAGGGAGTTGAAAATAAAGCGCACCGGGGCTCAAATTCAAGATATACGCTAATAAAGATCACCAAATTTCCAGAAAGTGGTTTGCAATTATTATCAGTCCGAAAATGTTAATTAACCTGTGTATCGACCAAGGACCAAATACGAATTGATTTTAATTATTTTAGTTTAAAAAGAATGTTCCATTGAAGAAAGACATTTTGACTAAATATATTAAATGTTTTGTAACTCATAGACGAACTGACTTGGATTCACTAATAATAAAATTACCATTTTTCTATTAATTTTTTTTTATTATTATTTCTTGACTTTCGATTAATTAAAGTCAATTTTAAATCACTTAATTCTCGGTCTATATTTTTTTATGGGGACTGGTAAATTGGACACCAGAAAATTGGACACTTAGCGGAAAACTGGACACTGTCGGAATTTTGGACACCAAAGGAAAATTGGACACTGGAAAACTGGACAATAAATTCCTCTTTTAATATATAAACCCATGAATTTAAACATCTAATATGCACAATGATTGATCAAATGTGGCAAAAAAGTGTACAAAATAGACGATGATTGTTCAATGTGCCAAAAAATGCGCAAAAAATGGGAACTCCATAAAAATAAAAACTTTTTTTGTTATGAATGTATGATGGCTTTCTGCTGCTGATGCTACAAATAATAATAACATAATTTATTTCAATTAAAATTTTGTTTATTTATTTTTAGCTATTTATTTTTTATCAAATAATGTCCAATTTCGGTGTCCAATTTTCCGGTGTCCAATTTACCGGGAGCCGTTTATATTTTCAGGTCGATTTTTGGTTCTTTGTCTGAATTTCCATTTCCTATCATCAATGTAAAATCTTTTTATTTTTTATATTTATTTATTATTATTTACTTATTCGTAAAGTAAAATAAAAAATTAAAAAAAAACAATTTAGATGCCTTTTTTGAAATGAATCATCAAATAGCTTTTCCTCTGCTTCATTTAAATAAATTTGTTTGGAAATTTTCATTTTGACAGCATGTGTGAATCATCCAATCATAATTGAACGAAGCAAAACGATCAGACTATCACATTTCATTTATTTTCCATTTTATTGAACATAAAACTCCGAAAACTAATTTTTTCAAATGAATTTTTTGGCACTTTTCTTTTTTCCGTCCATCGCCCTGATTTTTGCCCCGTCCTTCGGTACAGGTCTGAGTTTTAAGTTTTTTTTTTAATTTTAAATTTCAAATTTCAAAGGCCTCAAGTGCAAGCTGGGCAAGGAGGATTATGTGGGGAATAAGACTTTCGTTGGCGATTGTCCTAACCCAAAGGACGAATATTGTCTGGCATTCGTATGCAACCAAGGTCAGTTTTGCCATCATCATTGGTCGTAAAGCGTTGCCATTGTACATGGACTTCGGATAGTTTCAATGATTAGGCCATGTTTTGGCACATTTTCGATGATCAGACCATGTTTTGGCACATTTTCAGTGATCAGAATGTTTTGGCACATTTGAATCTCAATGATCAGGCCATGTTTTGGCAACGGTTCAATGATCAAGTCATGTTTGGCACATTTTCAATGATCAGACCATCTTTTGGCACATTTTCAATGATCAGCTCATGTTTTGGAACATTTGAATCAGTTTCAATGATCAGGGCATGTTTTGGCACATTTTCGGTGATCAGACCATGTTTTGGCACATTTGAATCAGTTTCAATGATCAGGCCATGTTTTGTTTGGCACATTTAAGTGACCAGACTATGACCAAGCCATGTTTTGGCACATTTGAATCAGTTTCAATGATCAGGCCATGTTTTGGCACATTTGAATCAGTTTCAATGATCAGGCCATGTTTTGGCACATTTGAATCAGTTTCAATGATCAGGCCATGTTTTGTTTGGCACATTTAAGTGACCAGACTATGACCAAGCCATGTTTTGGCACATTTGAATCAGTTTCAATGATCAGGCCATGTTTTGGCACATTTTGAATCAGTTTCAATGATCAGTATTTTGTCACATTTTCAGTGACCATACTATGATCAAATCATGTTGGCACATGTTGAATGATAAGTCATGTTTTGGCACACTTTCAATAAACAGTCCATCTTTTGCCACTATCAATGATCAGTCGCCATGTTCTGGCACATTGTGAATGATAAGCCATGTTTTGGCACATTGTGAATCAGGGATGTGCCGAATCGGAATCGTAATCGGAATCGCAATTAATCGGATTTTGGGCCATAATCGGAATCGGATAATCGTAATCGGATTTTGCCTTGAAATCCGATTATTACATCCCTAAGAATTGACCTTTTGAAGGAATTTTTTTAGCGAAAATACCAAGGAATTTTGAAAAAAATGTTTTCTGAAACGAATGTTTTAATCTTATTTTAACATAATGACTGAAATTAAATTTTTCTCACAAAGCAGTGCCGGATAATCAAGTTTTTTGTTATTTAACAAAAATTGTCAAATATCTGGGAATATTTTACATGCCTGAGAATTAGAGACCGGACAACTGGGTCGGAGGGATCCCGAGTCGGGATCCCGACTGAATCCCGATCCCGATCAATCCAGAACATTTCGTAAAAACGATCGGGACGGATCCCGACTCGGGACCCCGACCGAATCCCGATCCCGATCAATCCCGATGAATTTAAAAAATCGTTCGGGACGGATCCCGAGGTCGGGATCCCGAATTTAATCCCGCGGGATCCCGAAGAAATCCCGCGGGATCCCGATCCCGTCCGGTCTCTACTGAGAATGTGGACAAACTTTTATTTTTGCATCACAATCTTAAAATTTATGATTTTGATTATGAATAAATTTTTTGGGAAAAAATTATTAAAAAAAATCGGAATCGTAATCGGAATCGCAATTAATCGGATTTTGGGCCATAATCGTAATCGGTTTTAAAACCGTATCGGATTTTTGGCCATAATCGGAATCGGCGATTTAATCGGAATCGGATTTTGTCTGGCTCGGCACATCCCTGTTGTGAATGATAAGCCATGTTTTGGCACATTCTCAAATGATCAGGCCATCTTTTGCACATTTTCAATGATCAGTTGCCATGTTTTGGCACATTGTGAATGATAAGCCATGGTGGCATATTTTCAATGATTTTGGCACGTTTTCGATGATCAGTCACCATTTTTTGGCACATTATCAATTATCAGTCGCCATGTTCTGGCACATTGTGAATGATAAGCCATGTTCTGGCACATTGTGAATGATAAGCCATGTTTGGCACATTCTCAAATGATCAGGCCATCTTTTGCACATTTTCAATGATCAGTTGCCATGTTTTGGCACATTGTGAATGATAAGCCATGGTGGCATATTTTCAATGATTTTGGCACGTTTTCGATGATCAGTCACCATGTTTTGGCACATTTTCAATGAAATCATTGATTATCAGCCGTTTTCAGGCTGTTTCCCAATAATTTTGTTCTTTCCAGTTGGAATCGTGCAGTTCATCCTGTGGGGATGTTCTGAAACCCCGGAAAAAGATGTCTGTGAAAGGGACGCGAAGGCACTGACCGAACGTGTGCTCAAAAAAAACCAAAATCGAGTGCCAATGCCAATTTGGCGAAAAGGGCAAGGAGTTGGATAATGAACAATTTGTGCTTCCTCCACCGCCGCCAATTGTGCCAGAAGTTTCGCCGGAAGAGTTGGCAAAGCGTACGAAATTTAAAAATTTATGAGTCCAAATTTACGAACTAAAAATAAGACTTAGATTTTTGAGCGCCGCCCTTTGTGAGCCGCCACCGTTTAAGCATATGCAAATTTCAGAAAACAAAAAATTTAGTGTTTGTTTAAAATACGCTATTACATTGTTATTGTTTTCGTTTTTTAGGATCAATTTCGAATTTTTACATAATTTTTAACATTTTTTTTTGCGATTTAAATTCTTCTTTTTTTATTTTAGGGCATCATTTTGTGAATATTTTGATATTTTTCGGGTTTTTAGGTATATTTGGCGGGTTTTTTTTTTTTTTTGCTTATATATACGGATATTTTGTTGGAAAAAAATGATACTAATTTAGTAAAATCTGTTTTTTAATTCAGTATTTTGGCACTTTATAGGACTGTTTTGCAAGCAGGGCTTCATCAGTGATGAAGGGTACGGCACACATCAGATCTCTTTCTGTGAAGAAGCCGATGAATACTGTTATGCGATCAGCTGTTTTATGAGTAATTTTACGCTTACAATTTTCTAGATTAATGATTAACTTACGAAAAACTGAAAAACGAATTGGAGAATGCTAATAAATAAATTAAACCAAAACAAAAAAAGGACTTCGTCAGTTTTCGGTTCTATTTTCTAGGATTTCATTTTTAGTTTCTATTTTTTGATAATGTACTGGAGCTTAGCTGCTCATTTCAAGCAATTTGAATAATTAAAATATTTATCAAATTTTGAATTTTGCAACAAGTTTAAAGCAAAAAAATAATTAAAACGGAAAAAATCCAACGCAAAAATTGGCAATACAAATTTTAAAAAATTTCATCAGAATTTTAATTTTTTGATGAATGTGATCAAAGAATGAATGACAAATGTTATTAATGATACGGTAAATATAAATATATAAATTAAATTTGCAAATTTTCCTTCCTATGTTAGCCTTTTTTTTGGCTTCTTTGGTTTTATTTATTAAATTATTTAAAAAAAAATTAATTTTTTTTGAACTTTTTAAGAAGACCAATTCATTGATGTGTGGGGGTGCACAGCCAACACGGATTGTTCTGCGTTTGGGACGGGGTGCCAATGCCATTTCGGGGAGCGCAATGTGAAGCAGTCGAACTTGAATTTGATGGTGCCAACATTTTTGAGAGAAAGATCAGAGACGGGTCCGGCACCGCCGGCTTCAACCACCAGCACCACCACGGCTTCTACCACGACCAGTTCGACCACCACGGCTTCTACCACCACCACGACCAAAGCTGTGCCATTGACCGACAATGCCGGGAATGAAGTGACCAATGGGATGACCGACAGCAGCAGCAGGGCCACGGGTGATCAGTGAATTTGAGGACCAAACGGGCGAAATTGGCAAAAAAATTTGCAAAAATTTTTAAATTAAATGGAAATATAGGATAAACATAATTTTAAAAATAAATAAAAAAGTTAATGTTTAATTTTAACCCAATTGTTTTAATTACAGTAAACATCTATTTCGAAGAGCTGCCCATCCCGAGTGGCAACGGCAGCCGTGGAAATGCGGGCATTTTTTGGCCATTGCTTCTTGCATTGGGTCGATTTGTTAAACTAAATTAATAAAAAGAGAAATAAACAATAAAAAAATAATAATTAAAATAAAATTTAAATGAATAATAATCCAATATTATTAATAAAATATGAATAAAAACATAAATAATTTAATTAATATTAATTAAAATTCAATTGCCATTTAGCATTTTTGTGCCTTATTTGAATGCCTGTGGATGGATTGATGAAGAAAAGAAGCAAAAAAGTCGAAGATAATTTGTGATAAGGGCAATAAAAAATGAAAAAAAAAATTATTTAAATAAATTTTACATTATTTTCTAATAAATATTTTCCATTTCATTCAACGGAAAATCGCAGAGTCTTTGGGTCCAGACAAAATTTTGAAAATCCAGTGAATATGGATTAAGGGAATGACCATTAGATTCTTTTGGATTTATTTTGCCTAATCCGGATGATTTTTAAATAATTTTTTTTGAAAATTGTGCTTTTTATAATTAAAAATTTAAGCAAAATTAAAAAAAAAAATCCTGAAAATTCTCGACCCAGAAAATTTTGTCTATTTTTAAACCAAAAATGTAAAAATTTTGTTTAATATTTAATTTCTTTCAACAGAGGCCGCGTGAATGAGATGCGCGGTTCCAATTTTACATTTAAAACATATAAATATTTTTCTATTTAATTTGCTTACTGAATTGAATTGGGAAGGACTTTGTCTTTTTGTAAAAAAAATTCTTAGACAGATTGTTTTTTGAAATAAATTTCTATTCAAAGACATTGCAAATCACACAACTTTTGATCGACTGTTGCCTTGGCACAATGCCAAACTATGGAAATTCAATTTTTTAAAATTGCATTTTAATTGTGCTCATAAAGCAATTTATCATCATCAATTAAGTAATCAAAATAAAATTTAAAAACAAAACGAATTAATAATTGAAACATATATTTATAACGAATATTAATGCAACAATTATTTTATGGGCCAAAAAACAATTCATATTTTCCGACACCAAAAACATTCATTTGTAAATATATTTTAATTCTTAAAGTAAATCTGAAACATTATTGAAATAAAAATGCGATAATCTTCTTGAGATGGCTTATCGATGGCAAAGGAAAAATTTGGAAATTATTTCAAACGTTTCAAATTGAATTGAACTGCAGGATTGTGCCGACGCCCTCAAAAAATTTCAGCAATGCTGGAAATCGGTATTCTGACATATTTTACGAGGAATGGATGGCAAAGCGACAGACCGACAAAATAATTAATTATTAATTTTAATTAATTAGGTCTCCCATCCGGCAATTTATGCTTCTCCGCTTTTGAGTTTATGTGTTCTCCTCTCAATGAATACAGACGGGAAAGACTGTTGACAGAAGGGTGACCACCCATTCTTCTAACTAATCATTAATTAATTAATTGGTTCATTTATGAAATAAGTGTCTTAATCAATGCCAAATCGTTTAAACCAAAAGCATTTTACCTATATTTTTATGGAAGAAACATTCAAATTGGTCAAAAGAGTCAGGTGGAAAATGTGAGATCATTCTTGAATTATTGCTTAATAATAAAATTTCATCAAATCATTAATTAACCTTAATTAATGCAATTAGTAATTTATGCTTATTAATTTTAATAAAATTTATTTTTTCACTCAAAAATGTCAAAATTCACATAAATTTTGTTCTTAATTAGGTCAAGATGATATAATGAAGCACATATTTAACGATTTTACACATTCAAAATCCATATTATGTATTTGTTTGTTTTGTTTTTTGGCCGCCGATTTCATTGAAAAATCGATGCCAAATTCATTTTCATTTCTGCGATGGACTAACGACAAAAAGACGGTCACCACTCTGTTGGCCATTGTCCCGGCTTAATCCCAGCACAAATAATTTAAAAAGTCATTAAAATTCATCAATTTTAAATCCATAATTTTTTTTAACATTTAAATATTAGTTAAATACTTTTTTTGTATTTAATTGAAATTTTCATTATTTTGAATATATTTAAATACAAAATCAATAATATAAAATGATTAATATCTTGTGTGATTCTTATACTTTGATTATTTAAGAAATAAAAATAAATAATTTTTTATATTTTCAGATTCCAAAAATATTAATTTTAAGTGTATTTTAATGCAGGTAGTCAAATTTCAAAATTCTCAATTAAAATAAATGCGATAACCCACCCGAAGCGGATCGTTTCAGTCTCAAAAAATCGTAAAAATAATCATTAAATATATATAATTCATTATTATTTTCTTGTAATTATTTTATTTCATTAATTTTTGTATTAATCAATTTTTTATATTTAACTTGTTAAAATGTGAACGATCAGTTGTATATAATTAAATTTTGTTAAAATGTTTAATTGATCAGTTCATTTGGTTTTTTTTCTTGTTTTACTCTTTGATGATTATTATTTCTTAATTTTATTAATTTTTCCTAATTGCATTTGAATTTGTTATTGATTTGTATAAAATACAAAAATCAAAATTAATTTTAAAATGTTTAATGTCCGAGTTTTAAAAATTATTTTTATGCTGAAAATTTTTTTTGTCAGAACAGTTTAATTACTCATTTTGTATGCGATAATTTAAAATTTTGATAATTATGGCATTATCTTTTTTTCACATTTTTCACCTCAAATATTTTGAATATTTTTTCTCATTTTCTCGTATTCTAAATATGAATATATTGTTTTTGCTCTGATTTTTAATTAAATTTAAATAAAATAATTCGGTACATCTCAAATGATTATGATTAAAAGTAGTGAAATGCAAAAGAAATTTGGAATGGCCATTTCTGCTTAATTGTGTTCTTTGAATCTCCGAATCCGAAATTTATTGACAATTAAATTTTTTAATTTGCCTCAAAATCAATCAGAAGGAATTGACCCCCTGCCTCACCCCACCAACAAGTGCTGTTCGAGAGTGTCGGTCTTGAGCCTCGACTCGAGAAAAGTCTTGGCTTTTTTTTGGTCTCGGGTCTCGGGAAATTTTTGGTCTCGAACAGCACTGCGCCATACTCTTACAATGCTAAATTGAAAAAAATAATTAGTTTTCGATGATTGGTTTGATTGATTATAATATGTAAATTAGTAAAATACAAATAAATTCAAAATGTGCCAAATTTTCTTTGAATCTCCGAGTCCGAAATTTTATTGACAATTAAATTTTTAATTTGCCTCAAAATCAATCAGATAGAACTGCCCCCTTCTTCATTCATCATACTTTTACAATAATAAAATAGTTTAAAAAAATTAGTTTTTGATGATTGATTGATTTGATTGATTAGAATGTCAATTAGTAAAATACAAATAAATTCAATGGTGCAATTTTAAAGTGGGCCAAAAAACATTCATTTTTTCTGACACCAAAAACATTGATTTTGTAAATATATTTTATTCATAAAGTTAAATCTGAAACACTATTGAAATAAAAGTGCGATAATCTTCTGCTGTAGGTGACCTATCGGTGGCAAAAGAAATTTTGGAATTATTTGAAATGTTAAAAATTAAAAATACATCCCAGGGTTGCCCACGCCATCAAAAAATTTCGGCAATCGGAAATTGATATTCCGACAGATCCTTGGTACAACCCACCCGAAGCGGGCCGCTTCCGTCTGAGCCAAAACATAGAGAGCCATAACTTTTTTTAATTATAAATCATAATTAGATCTATTCTATTTATTCGGAAGCTCTTAATATATAATAATGTTTTTAAATTTATTATTCGTTTTTTGAAAACTTGGAAAAAAATCTCGGTCATTTGAAATAATAAATTTAAAATTAGATCATCTAGAACTAATTTAATTGATCAGAAATGAATCAAATCATGCAGAGATACGTAATTGGAACAAAACAAATGTTTACAAATTTTCATAGGAAATTTTTAACCCTAGGAAAATTTGTTTACATTTTATTTATTTTTTAATTGGTCAATCTAGGAATATTTTCAGAGTTTGGGATGAATTTGTTTTATCTTTCTTGTAGTATATCCATGCAAAGTTTGGTGAGCTTCTCTGATCACTTATCGAAAAATTATGATGGATTAAATTTTCACTAAAAATATGTCTTAAAATAATGAAATAATTAAAGATTCGTAACAATTTTAAAATTTAGAATTCCGGGCGCCAGAATTATTCTTTCTTATTAATACTCTTAAAAAATATGGTTAGCTTATGATCACTATTCGAAAAATTATGTTGGACAAAATTTTTAATGGTCATTTTGGTTAATCAAAATGAAATAGAAAATGTTTATTAGAAAATAATGAAAATTTATTTAAATAATATATATATTTTTTAGTTTTTTTTATTGCCCTTATCACAAATTATCTTCGACTTTTTTGCTTCTTTTCTTAATCAATCCATCCACAGCCATTCAAACGAGGCACAAAAATGCTAAATGGCAATTGCATTTTAATTTATTAACTAAAATATTTAATTGTTTATTCATGTTTTATGAATAATAATTATTGCATTATTTTATTATTTTAAATTCTTATTAATTATATTTCATTTTATTTTAATTTTTATTTTAAATTAATTTTGTTTAACAACAAATTGACCCAATGCAATTGCCATCATTGCCCCAAAAATGCCCGCATTTTCACGGCTGCTGCGGCCGGACGGAATTTCCATTGTTTTCGCCTCCGCAATTGGAAATGTGAATTTTGCATTGTCAAAATTGGCACCCTTTTTCCCAATTTTGCATTCGCACACGGAGGCGTTAATGGCGCCGCCACCGTCGGCTTTGCCGCCGGCATTGAACTGATCGCAATTGGCATTCACCGAGCATTTCCACACAATGGAAACATCGTATTGGTCTTTAATTTAAAAATGAAAATTTCGGCGCTAGTGAAAAAGTAACAGTTTTTTTGAATTTTATCAAAAAGTAAAAACGGGGGACCCTTTTGTTTTGCAATTTTTTAAAAATTTATTCCATGGAGTTTTTGGGTCCATAACCCTCGAATTAGATGTCAAATTTGTGATAGCGATCTCTAAAAACCCTGATAACAAATTTTCATGATTGAAATTGGAAAATAAAAGGGTCCCTCCCCCCTATTGTTTTTGTTAAAATTCAAAAAACTGTCACTTTTTCACTAGCGCCGAAATTTCAATGATTTTTAATGTCCAAATTATTTTCGTTTTTTTACCTTTCTTACAGCCGTACGCAATGCAATATTGTTCATCCGCCGAAGAGCACTCTTGTTTGTCGATATGAGCAGCATAAGTGGTGTACATGCCGACTTTACAACTCAGCATGGCTAAAAATTAATTCGTTTTTTTAAATTTAAATTTTTAAAATTAAAAAAATTCAACCGATCGATTGGAATGGGAGGCCAAGACATAAGAGAACAACAGCAAGCAATGGAAGGGCAATCATTTTCAAAATTGAATAATTCCTAAATTTGAATTTTTATTTCAAAAATTGATTTTAAAAATGGGTGGGTATTAATTTAATATCTATGCGAAAAAATGAAATGAATTTGTATAAGCCAAAAAGATTGGCTGCAAATAAAATGAATTATTTTCCGCAAATTAAAAAGCGATTTTGGTCAGAAATGATTCATAATAGCGTTTTGAAAAATGAACATAATTGTTTATTGGTTTTGTATTATATTTTTATGTCAATTGTTGAATAATACTTACAATTATCAGAGATGTCAAAAATATGCACGAAAAGTAGCCAAAATAAGCGCATAAATATTCAAAAAAAAAAACATGAAAATTGAACTAGGGAGGTTAATATGAATATGAAAGAATTTTTAAATTTCTGATAAAAAACTGCTACGAAAAAAATAATAAATTTCTTGGAAAACTTAAAATGATGAAAAAATGAAGAAGCGAGCTTGGTGAAATATATAAAACTAAAATGAATGCTAAAAAATAAAAATTACTACGAAAATTCTTTAAGCGAAAAACTTAATCTAAACGTTTTTACCGTTATCGATTTATATAGGTTTTTCTGATAATTTACCGCTAATGATAAACGAAAATTTTTGCGATAAATTTTACCGTGCCGTTCAATAATAATTAATAGTATCATCGTTAAATAGAATTGAATGATCAAAGGCAGGGTTCCCAAGTGCCCTTTTCCTAAGATTTTCCTTTATTTTGGCATTCCCTCCTTTAGGCTTATTCTTGGATTTGAAATAAAAATGTAATAAATTCGAATGATTGTTTTGACTTATCGTTTTTAAGCGAATTTTTAAATTTCATTTTTTCCTAAATAAGATTTCGTAAAATCTATGAAAATTTTTCTTTAAATTTTCAATAAAAAATTGACTCAAAAGCATAAATTTGTTCCACAAAACCTTAAGTCAGAATTTTTTGTCCAGAACTTTTTTGAAACTTGATGAAATTTTGTGAAATTTTAATGGATATTAGATTAAATAGAGGACTTGAAATTCTAAAAAGAAAATTTAATGCAATTGCTTTTGAAAAAAAGTTATAAAAGCATTAAACAGGCTATGTTTTTTGCTATGGTCATGCAAATTTAATTATAAACCTTTAAATTTTCAAGTCATTAAAATGAAAGTAAGTCAAAATAAATTTATATATTCGATAGTCCTAAGAATTCTCTATTTGTGCTTAAAATTTCAAAAAATTTCATCGAGTTTCAAAAAAGTTCTGGACAAAAAATTCTGACTTAAGGTTTGTAATCAATAATAACAATTATGAACGGGTTAATGATTAGCATCATTAGAAAACCCACAAAAATGCTACAAGAAATGTAAAACATATATACACAATGTACATCAAATTGAGATTTTATAATCAATTTAAAACAAATTTTATACAAAATTTTAAGTGGTCCTAAAGATATGAGCATGACTGTATGTAAAAAATTTAATAAAATTATATTCTGATAGAGAATTCTTAGAGCTATTGAAAGATTCCACGAAAATTTAATTTGATTGAATTTGAGCCATGTTACGAATTTATTTTTGTTTTAGATTTTTTATTTTCCTACAACTTGGCAGTTTTTAAGAAACGCCCATAGTGGCAGTTTTTAAGAAACGACCTAGCATCTTAGCAAATCACACTCAAATTTTCAAAATTTTCCCCGGCGGCGCCTATCGGCACCGCCGGCCGGCCCCCCTCAACTCAAAAAATTTTTTGGAAAAAGTGCGCCGGAAAAAAGCGATGTAAAATGCAAAAAAAAAAAAGCTCATTTCCAACCACAAACTGTTGGATCAAATCGGTGTATGGAAAAATACTTTTATTGAATGACACTTTTAAAAAATATTATTTTCAACAATAAAACCGTTGTAATTGTGAAAAATTGCTTTTATTTTGATTTATAAAAGGCAATAATGTTTTTTAACTGTTTCCACAAGGTAAAAGCCATTTTTTCAAAAAAATCTTATTTTTGGGGTCCAAATCTTAGTTTTAGCATCGTTTGTCTTTTTTTTGAAAAAAAAACTTGGGAACCATGATCATTGTAGTTTTTGTGGGTAAACAAGTTGAATTTTGGTTTGTTATATTCAGAGAAAGAAAGTTAGTTCAGAAAGCAAAAAACAGAATGACAATAATTCAGCCAACAATTTAATAGAAAATAAATTAATAAGTTATTGATGCGTTCGGTTGTCCATGTTGATTATTAGGGCTATAAATTATATGCTTTTGCATATTTTTTCTGCGCATATGCTATGAAGAAAGGGGCTCAAAAATAGCATTTCTGCGTTAAAATTTTTTAAAAATACATCCTTAAAATCTAAAAATTTTGAATTTTTTAAAAAATTTTTGAAAAAAAAAAATTTGTTTATGTAAAAATTTAACTTTGTTTTGGCACATATAAAAATTTAAAAATTCGAAATTGTATAAATAAATTTTGAAAATCAAAAATTTTACAATTGTCTAAAAAACGTTCGTTAGCCAATGTTTTGTTGTTTTTAACGTCAATTCTGAATTTTTACACAATTTTGGCATCTTTTGGGTGATTAAAAGCCATTTTTGGAAGTTTTTACGGCATATTTTAGTGCATATTTAGGCCTTTTTCGGGTTTTTAGGGCATATTTGAGGGATTTTTAGTGCATATTTTATGCGCATATTTGGCATTTTTTAGTGCATATAATTTATAGCCCTATTCATCAATTGTGCTCAAACCGGTCGGTTGCCAAAGCAATTTTTGGATACCAAAGTGATGGCCAACTTTGGAGAAATGGCTCTGGTTTGTTATGCACTAAATTTGTTGCTGGTTCTGTGTGGGATGTGGCATTAATCTGAACAATCAGCAGTTGATTTTCACAAGAAATGGACATAGATTGGGTTGGTTAATTAAATTATTATATTCGAGTTATTAGCACTTATTTTCTAGCGTTTTATTTTTAGAACTTAAACACATAATTTGAAAATATTTTTGCCTATTTTGGCGTTTTTCCCAAAATTTATTAACAAAAATGCAAAATGCACCGTAAGAATCGACCACAAAAATTTCAACAAAAAAAAAAAAACATACGCCTCAGAAATGAAAAATGTTCATCTCCAACATTTATTTATCTATTTTCTTGGTAAGAATTTTTTTGGGATTTTTTAGAACCTAATAACTAACAATTTTTGCAGTTTTTACCACCTAAAAATCGTTTTCCCTAATTATTATTGTAATGGCTGATCGAAAATAGCTGTGGGAGCAAAAGCAACAGGGGCCAAAATGAAGGAAAGATGGCCCCATAACAACAGTCATCCCTCCAGTGGTGGATGTGGTCTAATGGCTAAGACAACGGATCCACGTAAGGGGCCCCGAGCGGCGGTTCAAATCCGGCATTCCCACCCCAATTTTTCGCCTAAATAATAATTATACTGATTAAAATGAAATTATAATTCAATCAGATGATGATGATTATCGCGTGCCTTCTTCTGTCGGCCCATTGTTTCCATTTGTTACTTTGTTTGCCGTTGGTGAAAAAATTGGTGGCCAATTTTGGACCAATGTTTGAATTTAATTTTTAGAATATTTGAAGTTTTTAATCTTTTTTTTTGACAAACACGATATAAAATTGTATTCAGAATTATTGAAAAATAATAAAACAATAAATAAATGAATGTTGATTGAAAGTTTAAGAGTGAAATTATAAATACTACATAAATATTAAAAAAAAATTTTTTTTTTTTAATTTATAAAAGTGAATGAAAAACATGAATTTTTTTTCAAATTATTTATGATAAAAAAATCATCTAAAAGTAAACTTTATTTTCTGTTTTTAAGATTATTTTATCTTCAGGTTTTGCAGGTTTTGCTTCATATACTAGTATAAATTTCTTTTCAAATATTTACATAAAATTTAAAAATTTGCCTCTTATGAAAATGTTGAGATTAAACTAAATTTATTCTGATAAAATTCTGCATGGAATTTTGTTTTAACAACGAAGCAAATCTGTTGGCAATTCAATTCAGTAAGCTAATCAAATAGAAAAATATGAATAAGTCTTAAAAATATTAATACGTCTTACGAATCGGTTTTCCATATTCATTAATTATGCCCAAATCGGTCGGTTTCCAATGCAGCAAACCACCACCTCCTTTTTCGAATTCGTATTCACCACTTTTGTACCACTGCGCACTTTCACCGCTTTGCAGGTCCAATTGGAGTCCGCGCATCTCTTGCACACGGCCCTTGTTGAAAGAAATACCAAATTTAACAAAAAACAATTTTGTAATTAGTTTAAAAAAATTTCCTTGTCATACGTTTTTTATTTACAAAAATTTGTGTTTGAATGTTTATTTTCTGCTTTCTATAAGCCACCAACCTGGTCAGCGTTAAGCCACCACGGTAGCTCGTATTTTGCTGTGCCGCAACTATTTAAAAAAATATATATATATATCAAAAAATTTGTCTATAAAGATTGGATCGTGTCAGAAATCTGGTTGGTTTTTTCCAAAATGAACTTGCTGGTCGTTACTCAAAAATCATCAAATGACAAATTTTTTTACAAAAATTATTCATG
This sequence comes from Heterodera schachtii, assembly GCA_023374025.1. NCBI lineage: Eukaryota > Metazoa > Nematoda > Chromadorea > Rhabditida > Heteroderidae > Heterodera > Heterodera schachtii. The sequence continues at coordinate 70,891 of SIJG01000202.1, forward strand.
ACTTTGCTAAAAATTAACCAAATTTTAAATTCCTGAGGTCATTCGATTGGCCTAATTGTCCAATGTTTGCTTGCAAAATTTCAAAAAATTTCATAACTTTCAAAAAAGTTATGGCCAGAAATGGCTTGTTGAATGTTGAACGAAAAAACATGATTTTTTGAATTTTTTAGAATAACCTTTTTCAAATAATAAACTTTAATTTAAATTTAGTAGACTAAGAAAAAACAATTAGTGCTACCGAATTGTATTATAAATTAAAAAATTTTGCTTGCTTATGAGCTTTTATATATCCATAAACTGATCCGTCCCGATAAGATTTCAAAAAATGTGTGCATTTTCCAAGTCCAAACTTGGGTTCTTTAAAATTTCATTATTTTTCAAGTTTATCGACTCACTCTCCACTCAATGTGATTGTTATATTCTGGAAAAGAGGTGAAGTGTACTAATTAATCGGGTCCCAGCAGTGTCGGTTTTTGAACACCACGGGAAAAGTGAACGGTGAAGCGCCACTCATACCGTACCCATCAACGGATGCTTTGATTTGGATACTGTAAAATAAAAACACTGTTTTAATAAGAATTAGCTCAAAATCTTTAATTATTTAAACTTTCAGATTTATCCAATAAAAATCCGTATTTATACAAATTTCATTTAAAATTCATCCATTTTTGGGTTTGCAACTAACGAATTAGTCCTAATTATTTAAAGTTTTGAATTTTCCCGATTTATGTGCATTCAAAAACTGATTTCTGATTGAGTACAATCCGTAATTAAGCATATAAAATACGAAAATCGTTAATCACAAAACATAGTTACGATCATTAACTTATGGATATTAATTAAATTTCCACGATTTGCCTGCCATTAATCATAATGATGGGTTGTCCTCAATCAAAATCAATTATGTCTATCCCTTCTGGGTTTGCAACCCAACAAAAATATAATTTTGTAAAAATTAATTAAAATTGAAGATTTCCCGACTTACGTGCCCTTAAAAGCTGTTTGACGACTTGCTCCCCAAAAACATTTGGACAATTGGTAAATCTCTTTGTAATCAATTTTCACATTTGCCGTACAGTTTTTGCTTGCCCCGGTGAAACATCCGTCAAAAAGTACGAGAGTGCCGAAAAAGGGAACAAAAATTTGGCACAAAAATAAATATTCATTAATTACGGCGTTTTTTCGGAGGATCTTCTTTAGGGTTTTTGTCCGGGTCATTTTCATAGAAATGGACCTAAAAATTTCGAAAAATTAGCAGTTTGGTGTAATGTTTGCACACCATGGCACAATGCTTCACATAGTCATAGTATTTGTTGCCACAGCTTGGCATCATTTAGAAAAACTTGTTTAAATATATTAAAAAGCATTTTTATTAATTTTTACAAATGCAATTTTTTGCAAATCCCTCAGACAAATCCGCCGACTTTCATTGAATGTGCCAAAAACGATGCCAAATTTCTGGTTAGGCACTTGACCTTTGTACTAAAACATGGCACAGCTTAACAGCTTTTACCGTATCCAAATGCCTACCGTACACGCACAGTACTCTTCCCCCGGTGCCATGCCATTGCTCGCTTTTGTCCCCTTATAACATGCGTAGCACGTGTTTTCTCCGCTGCTCAGTTCATTGTCAACGAAAAGCGAAGCCATGGCGGGCGCAAATGGCGCGGCACGAAACCCTTCTGTTTGACCACCGCCGAGTGCCGGCACTGCTCGTGGAACGGAGTGCCATCGATGGGACGGCACAATTCGTCGGCGCCATCAAAGCATTAAATTGTGAGGGATAATTAAACATTTAAATTTCAGTGAATTTTAATTTTAATAACCATTGGTCATAAAATTTTTGGAGATAACGGCAAAATAACTGAACATTCCGATGGCCATGATGAAGATGGAAAAATTCGGATAGAACATTTTGATGAGCAAATATTTATTTATTAAATTAATTATTTAAAATATATAAAATCATTTTTATTTTTTATTTTTGTTTATTTTTGCAATGGACGGACAATCCAAAACATTTATTTGATGTTAATGCATTTTTTTGATGGTTAAGCAAATCGAGTGTTATAGCAGTAAAATATGATTCACTCTTCTGCTGCTGCTCTCTTTGTCGGTGGACCAAATTTTCGAACATTTTTAGTTATTACTTTTTGGAATTTAAAAAAATTTTTTTGAAATTTGGGATGACAATAGAAAACATTGGGGATCTATCGAATCTAGACAAAAATGGACGGGACTTCCAAATTTGGCCGGGAAGGCATTTGAACAAATCAGAATTTTACGAAAAAACAAAAATTTTATCGGTTTAAGAATTTCAGGATTTTCTTATTTTTACTTTTCAATTTTTGTTTAGAATTCATGCTTCTCTGTCCAATTAATGAGTTATATATATATTTTTTAAATTGTTTGTGCTGATTACGCTGGGACTATGTCCAGCAGAATGATGGCAATGATGCGGGCCAATGGGCTGGTGACCGTCGATTTGTCGTTGGTCCATCACAGAAATGAAAATAAATTTAGCATCGATTTTCGATTAAATAGGTGGCCAAAAAAACAAAAAAAAAAAAAGAGAAATAATATAGGCTTTTTGAATATATAAAATCCTGAAATCTGTGGCTTCATTATATCATCATGACCTAATTACAAATTTTAAGTGAATTTTGACATTTCTGAGTGAAAAAACAAAATTTTTTAAAATTTATAGGCACAAATTACTAATTGCATTAATTAAGGTTAATTTATTTGACGAAACTTTTTTTTGTACATTTATTATTAAGCAATAATTCAGAATGATCTTACATTTTTCACAAAAATGACTCGTTTGACCAATTTGAATGTGTTCGTCCATCCAAAATTTTTAGTAAAAATTCATTTGGATTATATGATTTGGCATTGATTAAGACACCCAATTAATTCATTACATAAACAAGACCACAAAAAAAGACATGACCATAAAAAATATACATAGACAAAGAAAAGACATTCTGAAAACATAAAAGAGCAAACCCACTCTAAAAGCACAAAAAAAAAGTTAAACGCATTCTGAAAACCCAAAAACGAAGAAAACGCATTCTGAAAACACAAAACAAAATTGAATGCATTCTGAAAACAAAACCAAGTTAAACGCATTTTTGAAAACAGAAAACCAAGAATAGTATTCTAAAAACACAAAAAAACAATTGAAAACACAAATAAAGAAAACGCATTCTGAAACCAAATAAAACCAAGAAAACGCATTCTGGAACCACACAAACTCAAGAAAAGGCATTCTGAAAACACAAACAAAGAAAAGGCTGGCTTTCTGAAAACCCAAAAGAGCAAACCCACTCTGAAAAATACATAAAAAACGCATTCTGAAACCAAACCAAACTAAGAAAACGCATTCTGGAACCACACAAACTCAGGAAAAGGCATTCTGAAAACACAAACAAAGAAAAAGGCTGGCTTTCTGAAAACCAAAAGAGCAAACCCACTCTGAAAACACAAAATAAAGAAAGCGCATTCTGAAACCACAGAAAACCAAGAAAAGGAACAAATCCAAGTTAAACCTATTCTGAAAACAAAAAACTAAGTTAAATGTATTCTGAAAATACAAAAGAGCAAACCCACACAAAAAGCACAAAAAGAAAGTTAAACGCGTTCTGACAACACAAAAACGAAGAAAATGTATTCTGAAAAGACAAAACAAAATTGAATGCATTTTGAAAACACAAAACCAAGAAAACGCATTCTAAGAACACGAAAGAAACCAAATGAAAACACAAATAAAGAAAAACGCAACGCATTCTGAAAATACAAAACAAAGTTAAACGTATATAAAACACAAAACCAAGAAAAAGCATTCTGAAAACACAAAACCAAGAAAAGGCATTCTGAAAATACAATACCAAGAAAAGGCATTCTGAAAACACAGAAAAAAGAAAACGCATTTTGAAAACCCAAAACAAAGAAAACGCATTCTGAAAACAAAACCAACTTAAACGCATTTTGAAAATACAAAACAAAGTTAAAAGAATTCTAAAACCAAGAAAAGGCATTCTGAAAATACAAAACAAAGCAAACGCATTCTGAAAACAAAACCAAGTTAAACGCGTTCTGAAAATACAAAACAAAGTTAAACGGTATTTTAAAAGCCCAAAACAAAGAAAAAGCATTCTGAAAACCAAAACCAAGAAACGCATTCTGAAAATACAAAACATAAGTTTATCGCATTCTGAAAGCTCAAATAAATAAAACGCATTGGAAAACCACACAAAACCAAGAAAAGGCATTCTGAAAACACAAAAAAATGAAAACGCATTTCTGAAAACAAAACCAATTTAAACGCATTCTGAAAATACAAAACAAATTTAAATGCATTCTGAAAAAAAACCAATTTAAACGCATTCTGAAAATACAAAACAAATTTAAATGCATTCTGAAAAAAACTAATTTAAACGCATTCTGAAAATACAAAACAAATTTAAATGCATTCTAAAAACACAAAACCAAGAAAAAGCATTCTGAATCTATTGACGAACACTTAAGGTTATTTTTCTGCTCATAATTTTCTCATAATTTACCTCTAATGAAAAACGGAAATTTTGGCGATAATTTTACCGTGTCGTTCAATAATAATTAATAGTATCGTCGTTAAATAGAATGATCAAAGGCATTTTTAATTTCACATTTTATTTCTTCAATTTCAAGGATTCTTTTTTTTAATCTTTTGAATTTTCAAAAATTAAATTTGTTTCTTTATCCATGTTTCAAAGAAATTTATTGTTAATTGTACATAAGTCTTATCATGTTCAGCCAGCAGCCTGTCTGGTCATATGCCAACCATTAAACTGATTGTCGCATTTTCTCTTTCATTTCGAAGACCAATTTAGCCAAAAATCCCATTATTTTCCTAATTTCTTCAATATCAAAAAATTGTCATTTAATTTATTTGATTATTTTCTATCGCAACGCCTTCGCGATTTTTTCTTACATATTCTATTTTTTACATATATTTTGAAATTTTTACAGAAATTTCTTGTGAAAATTAAAAAAAATTATTATTTTTTTAAATGTACCCCTAAAAATTGGTATACTATTTATGGCATTTTGTGCTTATTTCAACGTTTACGAAGTTTTTTTTTTCAAAAAATAACAATTTAATAATTTTATTTACATATTTTGACCACTTTTTGTCCATATTTTGCCCTCCCTAATCATCAAACTTTAATTCTCTTTTAAAAAAGGTCCCAAAATGGTCCATTTTGAGCCAAAATTTCCTGTGCCGACTCTGTAAAATTTTTTCTTTAAAAAATCCTTCAAAATGGTGAAATTTGGTGAGTTTTCGAACAAAATCAATTAACAAATAATGACTAAATTTCCAAAAGTTTCCTTGGCGCCGCCTATCGCACCGCCGGAGCTACTCAAATCTTTTGATATAACATTTCATAACTTTGCTTAAAGGCAATCAAATTTTAAATTTTTGGTACATTCGATAGCCAAGCTTTTTTTCTATTTGCTTGCAAAATTTCAAACAAAAATTTGTTATAATTTTTGGCAGAGTACTTATTTCTTATTTTCATACAACTTTTCTAAAGTTGTCCAAAAATTTTTTTGAAATTTTGTAGGATAATAAAGAAAAAGCTGGGCTATCGGATGGTGGTAGCAAGAATGTAAAATCTGATAGCCTTTTATTCTGTCGAAATTCTGATTTTGTAGTTTTTCTATCACTCTTCAGCTAATTGCATAATTATGTACTAATTAAATATGTGCTTGTTTATGTCAAATCGCTTGAGGCAAAGATTTTTCCAATACTTTAATGGATGAACGAACACACATTCAAATTAGCCACGGCACCACCGGTAAGAAAATTGCTCAAATTTAAGAATTTATCAAATGTTGGCAAATTTATATGAAATTGAACATTAACAGCAAATATTTGTGCCCAAAAATTAAATAAATAAAATTATTTGAACACTTTGATTAAGTTAATGTTTTACATTTAAAATTGGGTAAAAAAATTTTTATATCAATTTATAGAAAAAATTTTTCATTTCACTCTGTTAAATGTTTTTGTAAATTTAAATTTTTGATAATTTTTAAAATTTTATTTATCTCAGGAAAAAATAGGCAAAAAGCTAAAAATCGTATCCCATATTAATAAGTTATAGACGCATTCGGTTGTCCATGTTCATCAATTGTGCTCAAATCGGTCGGTTGCCAAAGCAACAAATAATCGCCACTTTCTTTTTTGAATTCGTAGTTGCCATATTTGGGGCGCCACTGAGCAATTTCACCGCTTTTCAAGTCCAATTGGAGTCCGCGCATCTCTTGCACACGGCCCTTAATTAGAGAAATTCCCGATTTACCAAAATATTTTAAAAATGTTGCCCAAGGGAGGCATTATTTGGTGGACGAATCAGAATTTTAGAAATTGACGAAATTTTCTGTTTTGAGAATTTCTGCTTTTTTTTTAATTTAGAGTATTGATTTCGGGTCTATTGAAAATAAATGGAGTCCGCGCAGCTCTTTGCACACGGCCCTTGTTGAAAGAAATGCCAAAATTTAACAAAAAATTTTTGAAGCTGAGCGAAGTAAAACCAGAGCTTCGATATCTGAGAATTTAGCCTCATTTTGTGGTCTTTTAGAGGGTCAAAGAGGATTTTTTTGGAAAATGAGGATTTGCGGAATTTTGTGGTCTTTTAAGAAATTTGAGGATTTTTGTGGTCTTTTGAGAAATTTGAGGATTTTTGTGGTCTTTTGAGAAATTTGAGGATTTTTGTGGTCTTTTGAGAAATTTGAGGATTTTTGTGGTCTTTTGAGAAATTTGAGGATTTTTGTGGTCTCTTGAGAAATTTGAGGATTTTTATGGTCTCTTGAGAAATTTGAGGATTTTTGTGGTCTTTTGATAAAAAAGCGACAAAAGTGCATGATTTTTTGAAAAATTAGGTATAATATTTGGCAAAATGTTCGAACTTTTTCTTCAAATCTTAAACATTTTTCGAAAAATCCTCAGTCAAAATCATTTTTTTGACAAAATTTGTTAACAAATCGCACTCAAACTTTCAAATTTTTTCCGGCCGGACCGGACACCCTCCGTCAATGTTCCCAAAAAGTTTTTTGGAAAACTGCGCCACAAAAAGAGCAATAAAAGCAAAAAATTTAAGAGATGTCAATTTATTAACAAAACAATAGAAATCGAATTTTTTATTTTTATTTTTTGGAGGTTTTAAATAAGATTTGTTATAAAAATTACCAATTTTGCGATTCTGGGCCAATTTTTTAAGAAAAATAGAAATTATTGGGGCCCGGCGGAGTTGATAATGTTTTCAAACGGAAAAAAGTGATTTTGTTTGCATTTTTTTATGTTTTAAAAAATGAGGATTTTATGCCAAATGAGGATTTTTTTGAGGTATTTTAGTAGCAAATGAGGATTTTTTATGGCTGAAATCAGGATTTGCAAAATTTTGAGATCGAAGCTCTGAGTAAAACACATCTAGTTTTTTGAGTCGGTGTTTAATAAGGATATTATCTGGTAAAAATAAAAAAAATTTTACATTTATACTTCCCAGGGCATATCAAGCAAGGACTGTTATTTTTAAAATTAAAAAAAATGTTTAAAAATCTCAATGTTCAAAGTGATTTTTTCTTAAATCTATAATCCACCAACCTTATCAGCGTCAAGCCACTTGTACAGCTCGAATTGTGCTTTGCCACATCTATTAAAAACAATCGTCAAAAGTTGCCAATAGAGACTGGACCGGACGGACCCTTGTCTCTGGATTCAGATCCATTGGCACATTTTTGAAAAATGCATTCGGATTTAGCAAATAAATACAAAAAAAAAATATATCAAATCCTCCTTTCCTTAATCCATACCAACGGAATTTCAGATTTCTCTGGATCGAGTGAATCTGCTGATCCGTCCTGATCAGAGTTCAAACATTTTGAGCCCAATCTTCGCGTTTTTTAAATGCCATCATTTTTTTAATTATCGACTCACTCGCCACTCAATGTGATCATTATATTCTCGAAAAGACTTGAAGTGTAGTAATTAATCGGGTCCCAGCAGTGTCGGTTTTTGAACACCACGGGAAAAGTGAACGGTGAAGCGCCACTCGTACCGTACCCATCAGCGGATGCTTTGATTTGGATACTGTAAAAGTAAAAATATTATTTTGAACAGAATCATCCTCGGGAACAACCAACAAAAGGACAGTTGCTACGAATCAAATTGAACATTAAAATTATTCGGATTTTTAAAATTTCTCAGTTGGTGCATACGGAAACAGAGCTTAATTAGAATTCGGTACTAGGACCCGAAATGGAAGTTGTCAGATGATTTTTGAATCGCTCATAATTAATTAAAATTTCCACGATTTTATTTCCTTTAAATCCGTAATTATGGGTTCTTCCTAATCACAATACAGTTATGTTCATCCACTTCTAGTTATCCCAACTAATTTCTCAATTATTTAAACTTTTCCCCACTTACGTGCCCTCAAAAGCTGTTTGGCGACTTTCTCCCCAAAAACATTTGGACAATTGGTAAATCTCTTTATAATCAATTTTCACATTTGCCGTACAGTTTTTACTTGCCCCAGTGAAACATCCGTCAAAAAGTGCGAGAGTGCCGAAAATGGGAACAAAAAATTTGGCACAAAAATAAATATTCATTAATTACGACGTTTTTTTGGAGGATCTTCTTTTGGGTTTTTGTTCGGGTCATTTTCATAAAAATGGACCTAAAATTCCAAAAAATAAATAAACAAATTATTTGAAAATGAGTAGGGATGAGATTTTTAAATGAAAAATGCAACAAAAATTTTCAAAAATTAGTTTCTCATTATCTATCATTTGTAATTGCCTTTTTTGTCGGTCATAAAAAAAAATTATTTCTTCATACAATTTTAAGTAAAAAGTTTATGAAATTTGCAAATTTTTCACATTTTCGCTTATTTGTGGTTGATTAGTGCCAATTTTTGCCATTTTTTCTACCTAAAAATCTCATCCTTACCAATCACAGACCATGGCACAGTGCTTCACACGGTCATAGAATTTGTTGCCACAGCTTGGCATCTGTACAAAGAATGCATGTTTAAAAATATAATAAAATAATAATAATTATTTTTTACAAATGCAATTTTTTGCAATTCCCTCAGACAAATCGGCCGAGTTCGATTGAATGTGCCAAAAATGATGCCAAATTTCTCGTGCGGCACTTGTCCTTTGTACTAAAAGATGGCACAGCTTAACAGTTTTTCCGTATCAAAATTAGGGCTGTGCGAGAAGTAATTTTACCGGGAACCGATAAACGAGACCGAGAAATGACGCCGGGAAACGATGCGAGAACCGAGACTCAAAAAACCCGAAAAATTTCTCGACTCGGGAACCGAAACTCTCGCACAGCCCTAATCAAAATACCTACCGTACACGCACAGTATTCTTCCCCCAGTGCCTTGCCATTGCTCGCTTTTGTCCCCTTATAACATGCGTAGCACGTGTTTTCTCCGTTACTCAGTTCATTATCGTCGAAAAGTGCCGAATTAAGCCATGGCGGGCGCAAATGGCGCGGCACGAAACCCTTCTGTTTGACCACCGCCGAGTGCCGGCACTGCTCGTGGAACGGAGTGCCATCGATGGGACGGCACAATTTGTCGGCGCCATCAAAGCATTAAATTATGAGGGGATAATTAAAACTTTCAATTTCAATGAATTTTTAATTTAATGACCATTTGTTGTGTTGTTTTTGGAGATGACGGCAAAATAAATGACCATTCCAATTGCCATGGCGAAGATTTTAAAATTCGGTAATAACATTTTATGGCTGAATTTTATAAATATTATCAATCGGTAAATTTTTTAAATCATTATTTAATTAAAATTAAATCAAAAATATTTGTTCGTATTTTTGGTGATAATGGAAAAAAACAAAATAATGATTTTAATTTAAAGTAAGCAAATTTGCAGCAAACATAATTCAGTGATGATTCATTCACTTCTGTTAATGGGTCGTTCGATAAATGATTTAGTTCACCAAAACGAATAATTGTGATGTTTATTGACTATATACAAGGAGCTAAAAAATAACATCTTTTTTGATCAATAAATTTGACATTTTTCGTACAAAAGCGGGATTTGAGTTTTTGAAAACTGTGGAACAAAAAAGACAGGAACCAATCCCCGTCGGGATCAGGAAATTGAGTTTTCAATGTGAAAAATGCATGCCTAGTGATCAGGGGTGGGCGAAACTTCGAGCTTCGTGCTTCGAGCTTCGAAAACTTCGCGTTTTTTGGGCTTCGAACTTCGTGCTTCGAGCTTCGTGAAAATGCTCGAAACTTCGAGAAAAATACACCCCTAAAGATTGAGTTTTCATAGTGAAAAATACACCCTTAATGATTGGCTTATGGTAAATTTAAATTTAAATCTCATTATAACTTTTTGCTTGAAATCGTCATTATATTGATGGTCCAGTGGGTTATGCTCTTGGATACATTCTTGATTTTTCGTTAGATCAGTTCCCCTCCAAGTTTTTTTTTGTTTTAATTTTTCAAAATTAACATTTTAAAAATAATATGTAAGTGTAGATTTTTAATATATGTTTAAAATTCGCACCTTTTCACCCGCCCGGCAACGCCTATCCCGCACCCAATTTTTATTAAAAATAGGCTTAAAATCGCAAAATTTTTACATTTTTTGCTTAAATTTGTTAACAAGATACGCTCAAATTTCAAAAATTTTCCCGACGGCGCCCACCGGCGCCACTGGCTCACCGTTCACAAAAAATTTTTTGGAAACAGCGCGCCGCAAAAAACGTTTTTGAGTTTTTTAAACATGGAATAAATTTACCAAAATGCTGATTTTTTACCGGCCAAATGCTGATTTTGAAAATTTTCAGTTGGTAGCCATAAGCAAAATCAAAAAATGGAAAATTTATTAGGAAAAGCATAAATTATTAATTTTTTAAAATTATAGTTTAATTAATTTTTAGTGAATACGAAATTTTTTGAAAAAAAGTTCTGTTAGGGTAAAATCATTTTTTCAAAAACTTCGTGCTTCGAGCTTCGAAAACTTCGCGTTTTTTGGGCTTCGAACTTCGAGCTTCGTGCTTCGAAAAAAATTGGGCTTCGATTCGAGCTTCGGCTTCGAGTACTAAGCCGAGCTTCGCCCACCCCTGCTAGTGATTGGCTTTTGATAAACTTAAAACTAATTTATGTTTATTAATTTTTGCTTTTTACTTTATTCAAATGAATGGTCAATGGGTAGTGTTCTTTGTTCTTTTCATTTTTTTGCTTTGGATCAGTTCCCCTCCAAAGTAGTTGTTTTTCTTCTAATTTTCAAAATATTCCTTGTACGACAAAAATTCAAATAAAAATTTAGCAATTAAAATCGCAAAAGATTTTCAGTTATCAAAAAGCACTAAAAATTTAAAAACTTTCACGGCGGCGCCTAATCGGCACCGCCGGCACCCAAAAGTTCTTGAGTTAAAAACCGTGAATACTCTAAGAAATATAAAAATTTTCAAAATACATTGCAAAAAGTTCATAATATTTATTTTATCGAAAGAGATTGGTTGGTCTCTAGCAGGCTACCCGACTTTTGGGGATTTGCAACTTGGGGACCCGACATTTGGGGACCCGACTTTTGGGGATCCCGACATTTGGGGACCCGACATTTGGGGATCCCGACATTTGGGGACCAGAGTTTTGGGGACCCGACACTTAGGGAACCCGACATTTGGGGACCCGACATTTGGGCACCGAACGACATTTGAGCAAAAGCCACTTAGGGAAACCACGGACATTTGGCGACCCGACATTTAGGGACCCGACATTTGGGGACCGAACGACATTTGAGCAAAAGTCACTTAAAGAAACCACGGACAAACGAAGATGAGAATCTTGCTCATCTCAGATCTTTGCAATACAGACTTATGCGCAATGACTTTGAGAATTGGGACGACCAAAATGGTGTTTTATTCTGTTTTCACATCCCGTTGGCCCTTGGGAAAGGCACTTTAAATAAAAGTTGAAAAAGGGTGTACTGTACATAAAAGTGCATTGTGATTTGAGTATGGGCTCAAAATTCTGCTACCTCCTCGCTATAAGTCCGGAAACAGAATTAATTTTAAAATATTATTTAATTTTTTCTTGCAATGGAATTAACTCTAGCTAAAGCAGACGTAATTTTGTCTAATTTAGTGCTTAAAATTAAATTTTTTAATATTTTTTTTGTTATATTAAAATCCCCAAATGTCGGGTCACTAAATGTCGGGTCGCCAAATGTCCGTGGTTTTCCTAAGTGGCTTTTGCTTAAATGTCATTCGGTCCCCAAATGTCGGGTTCCCTAAGTGTCGGGTCCCCAAAAGACGGGTCCCCAAATGTCGGGATCCCCAAATGTCAGGTCCCCAAATGTCGGGATCCCCAAAAGTCGGGTCCCCAAATGTCGGGTCCCCAAGTTGCAAATCCCCAAAAGTCGCACCACGCTCTAGCAGGTTTGCCAATTGATAATATTTGATATTTAACCGAAATTTTGTGATGAAAAAAAAGTGCACAAAAATAAAACAAAAGGAATTTAAAAAATAATTGCGCAGCACTAATTGTAGAGAAACGAACATTGAATTTGGCCCGCTTTATCGTGGTGCAAATTGATCAACAAATGTTCAATAGTTAAGTAATGATGATAATTAATGTGGTTTTCCCCGAGAATAATGTAAAAGAAATTAAAATAAACAAATTATTGGTAGAATTTGTTGTTGTGAAATCAAAAAGTTAAATAAGGCGCTGAAAATAATGAAACAATATGTTAAATACGAGATTTCTAGATTATTATGCAGAACTATTAAAATAAAAAATTTTCGCAATAAAGTTGAAAATAAATGATAAGTTTTGCTTAAATTTTTGAAAATTTATCAATGAAATTTATGTTAAATATTTATTTTCTTTTCATTTAGCCATAAAATGAATGAGTTTAAAAATGACCAAACAGTTGATCTATATGATCGCGTATATTACTGGACGTGTGTGCTTTGTCTTGGTGCAAATGATTTTTTGATTTTTGTTGTTCAAGGCTCCGTTGGCTCTCTGTTTAACGACGAATTCTACCTGGGAGTCAATTATACGCCGCGCTTTGGTGCGACATTCAACACGATGTCGTATGAAACTTTATTGGCATTTTTGGGGAAACCCGCGCGTCGTCGGGACGGTGAGTTATTGGATTTTAAAATCCAATGGCATCGGAAACTTCAAATTTGTGGGTAAATCCTACCGGAAGGGCTGGGGCGCAACAAAAAATAGAGATTAATAATGATTTAAGTTCAATAATTCCAGTCTGTCCAATGTGCTGGTCGTCTTGGCTCCATGGTCCGGCCGTTTCCATTTTGACATTATTGGAGGACATGGACGATCGGGAATGGAGAATCAAGCGACGTGACTCTTTTTGACTTGATAATTCAAAATTGACCAAATGATTTAAGATTTGGAACGGATTTTTTTTCTTCATTTTGGTGTCAACGTTTGTTACGATAACAGGCTGCTTCGTTTTGGAGAGCATCAGTTTCCATTTTTGTTGGTACTAACCCTAATTGTGTATTGCTTAAATAATGATAATTGGAGATTTTTTAGCAAACTCAGGCAATGGCCGCTCTTGGTCAAGCACATGAAGACCCCAATGTACAAGCGTGAAGCCGTAAAAAAATCATAATTGTTAATTTCATGAAATTTTTCATAGATTGCAAATATTTGGCTTTTTCTGATACAATACCATCAATATATTTGATCATTCAGTAAAATAAAGATTTTTTCTTTTCCAAAAGTTTTTTTGCGTTTTGTTGCAAGTTTTGGCAAGCAAAATGTTGTTGCAACTACATACAGACTTGTTTTGAGGGAAAAACATGATTGGAGAATATTGTCACCGCATTTTTGTTATTTTTTCCGTCTCTTAGTTATATTTTTATTTTTCAGAGGGAGGAAATGGTAGAATTCCTAAAAAATTTGTTTGTCTTTATTTAATTGTGCATGAAAAGCGCAATTCCTAAAAAGCCATAACTCAAATTCTGGCTTTAATTGCGAATTCAGGGAGCACTTCCTTCAATGAAATAGTATTTGGCAAAGACACATTCTTTCATATCTTTCTGTGGCACCAAACTCTTTATGGCACCCATTTTGGCCTATTTGAACCCCGGACCGAACTCAAAAAATTAATAAGTTATTGGTGCGTTCGGTTGTCCATGTTCATCAATTGTGCTCAAATCGGTCGCTTGCCAAAGCAATAAATAATCGCCACTTTCTTTTTCGAATTTGTAATTGCCATATTTGGGGCGCCACTGCGCTATTTTACCGCTTTCCAAGTCCAATTGGAGTCCGCACATTTCTTGCACACGGCCCTTGTTGAAAGAAATGCCAAAATTTAAAAAATTTTTTTGAAAATTTGGGCACGGAAGGCATTTGGAAAAAAGCCAATCGGTGTAAAGAATTTTCAGGGTTTTTTTTTGCTTTTCGGTTTGTGGTTTCGGGTTCGTGTTTCTCTGCATAATTGACTAAAGTAAAATCTAAAATATTTTCTTAATTTTAAAAGTTTTCATACTTACCCGATAATATAAGAATACTAGCGCAGGAGCGCTCGCTTCGCTCGCGCCCCTAGCGCTAGACATAAAAAAAATTCCTTACACTTTTTCTTACTCTCAAATATCTCTCTATCTCTTTCTCTCTCTTTCATTCTCTTTCTCTGTCTTTCTCTCTCTCTCTCTCTCTCTGTCTCTCTCCTTTTGTGTCTCTCTTTCTTTGTCTCCCTCTTTCTAACTATCTCTCTCTCTCGCTTTATTTGTTTCTCTCTGTGAAATCCAAACATTCTAAATGACTTTTTCTTAAATCTATAATCCACCAACTTTATTAGCATCAAGCCACTTGTACAGCTCGCATTTTGCTGTGCCACATCTATTAAAACAATCATCTGTTGCCAATAGAGACTGGGCCGGAACTCTTGTCTCTGGATCCAGATCCGTTGGCATATTTTTGAAAAATGCATCCGGATTTGGCATGATAAATCCAAAAACAAACAAACAAATCCTGGCTGTTCCTTAATCCATACCAACGGAATTTCAGATTTTTCTGGGTCAGATAAATCTGCCAATCCTTCCTGAATGTGATTATTTTATTCTCGAAAAGAGGTGAAGTGTAGTAATTAATCGGGTCCCAGCAGTGTCGGATTTTGAACACCACGGGAAAAGTGAACGGCGAAGCGTCACACATACCGTACCCATCAACGGATGCTTTGATTTGGATACTGTAAAAGTAGAAATAATATTTTAAACAGAATCTTGCTCGGGAACAACCAACAAAGGACAGTTGCTACGAGTCAAATTGAACATTAAAATTATTCGGATTTTAGAATTTTTGTTGTTGCATACGGATCCTCCAGTCTCTGAGAAGGTTGAAAAATAATCACATATGGGGGATAAAAGGAGAAAATACGGTAACCGTAATTTTAACCCTAAATGGAAGTTGTCGGAAAAGATTCTTTTAAAACAATTGAAATTTAACAATTTTAAATATGAATTTTTATGTTTTCCGTAATTATTTGGCACTCCAATGCCGTATTCTGAACCCATGGTCGAAATTGTCGTTTTGAGTGCAGCTAAAAGTTTTTAAAAATTTTGGAAACCAAATGCATAAATAAAAAGAGAGAGATTGAGGAGGAAAGAGGAAAGAAGAGAGAAAGCGATAGAGAAAGAGAGAGAGCAGAGGGGAAAGGAAAGTGAGAAAAAGACAGAGGAGATCAGAATCGCAAAAACTAAAATTGATGATGGTAAATTGCTAATCATAAAATGCAATTTACATAAAAATTGAATTTCCATTCTTTGGCATTATGCCAAGAAGATCGATCGATCAAAAGGTGTTTGATTTGCATAATCTTTGAATAGAAATTTAATTCGAAAACAATCTGTCTAAGAATTTTTTCCACAAAAAGACAAAGTCTTTCCCAATTCAATTCAGTAAAAAAATTATTAGTTTTAACGGCGACATGAAGTTTGGGCACCGGGAAGTTTGGGCACCAGAAATTTGGGCACCGGGAAGTTTGGGCACAGAGGGGGGATTTCAAAAAATAAAACAAAATAAATAAATAAAATGTTATATAAATCATTAAAATTTAGTAACTTTTAGCAACCCTTGTGTCTTAAAATTTATATGTTCTTGAAAATCAAAAAATTTATGTATCGAAACCTGGCAATCTTATTATTTAGTCAATTCTTACGGTTGTTTAAACGTAGAGTTAAACGTGTACTATTTTCTGTTTGGACTTAGACCTGAATACCGGCTTAGTTGGGCCCGAAATAACAAGAACCCGTCTAATTTTGTTTAAACTCATAAACTTTAATTCTTGAACATGCTGACAATGAGCCTTGTAATGTTATAAGTTATAAATAATACATATGTATCAGGGATGGGCCAAATCGAAAAATAAAAAGCGAAATGCGAAAAGCCAAAATATGCGAAAATGCGAAAAGCGAAATGCGAAAAGCGAAATTTTTTTTCAAAAATTTTACCAATAACTTTTGTGGTTGTGATGCAAAAAAAAAAATCTCTGCATTTTCCGGTTCAATCTTTTTCTCAGATCAAAAATGACAAATTCTACCCATTTTGTGGTTAAAATTTCTAAAATTAAGGTAAAATGAGGGTCCGGCGGTGCCGATAGGCGCCGCCGGAAAATTTTTTGGAAATTGTAATAAATATGATAAAAAAAGTTGCAAAATTTTCAAAAAATTTACTATTTTTTCAAAAAAATAAATCGCAAAAGGTAAAAAAAATGCACCAAAAAGTTCAAGATAGAAGCTTTAAACCAAGTAAAAACTCGTTTTTCGTGCATATTAGGCTATAGCAAGTTAGCAAAAAAGGTAATTATTAGAGTTTCACGGGACCGGGAATTTTTGACAAAAACCGGCTATTCAAAAATGTACCCATAAACTTTTTAATTTTTGTTTGTGGGGAGAAATTCGAAGAATTTTTCCATTATTCGTTGAAAATTTTTAAAAATTTTCATTTCGGCGGGGGGCGGGACCTTGGAATTTTCTGAGTCTTAAAATTCTGGATTTTTTAAATAAAATAACAATCTCTTACAATTTTGCTTTTAAATCGCTAATCACTATTTTTGTGGCGATATTTTTTTAAAAAATGAAGCATTCGTTTTAAAAATTAAAATTTTCAAATATATTCATTTTTAGTGGTGGAAATTTCGCATTTCGCGCAAAAAAGCGAAATGCGAAAAGCGAAAATAAGTTTAGCAAAATAAGCATGCTTAATCGAATGAATATTCGTTAAAAAACTTTCTATTTCCTACTTGATTAAATTTTCTATGCTTTTAAATTAGATGGTTGCAATTCATAGACAATTAAAAATATTTTTATTAACTCTTTAATTCAGGGCTTCGATCTCAAAATTTTTAAAATCCTCATTTCAGCCATAAAAAATCCTCATTTGCCACTAAAATACCTCAAAAAAATCCTCATTTGGCATGAAAATTCCTCATTTTTTTAAACTTCATAAATTGAGAACAAAATTAGTTAACTGTCATATTTTTCGTTTTAAACAATCAAATTCATCAATTCTTGTCATTTATAAGCATTTTATGGAAGTCTGAGCACGAAAAATCAAAGTTGCACTTCACTTGGGCCAAGGCTTTCACTGTGTCCATGTGTAATGAATTTCGTTTATCTGTCCACTGATGTGAGACCCACAAAAAATTGTTTTTTTTTTTTTTTTTTTTTTGTGCGCGATTTTTCCAAAAAAACTTTTTGGGAACATTGGGAGGAGGGGGTCCGGCAGTGCCGATAGGCGCTGCCGGAAATTTTTTGAGATTTTGAGTGCGATTTGT
This sequence comes from Heterodera schachtii, assembly GCA_023374025.1. Lineage (NCBI taxonomy): Eukaryota > Metazoa > Nematoda > Chromadorea > Rhabditida > Heteroderidae > Heterodera > Heterodera schachtii. Next base: position 88,741 of record SIJG01000202.1, read on the forward strand.
TAACAGATTTTGTCAAAAAAATGATTTTGACCCCCTCTATCGAATTCCTCTTTATTTTTTTGAACAAAATTATCTAAAGGAAATTAATTAAACTTTATTGAAAAATGAGGATTTTTCGAAAAAAAAGTTTAATATTTGAGTAAAAAGTTGGAACATTTTGCCAAATATGCCTAATTTTTCAAAAAAGCATGCTTTTTTGTCACTTTTTTTATCAAAAGACCACAAAAATCCTCAAATTTCTCAAAAGACCACAAAAATCCGCAAATCCTCATTTTCCAAAAAAATCCTCCTTGACCCTCTAAAAGACCACAAAATGAGGAAAAATCCTCACATATCGAAGCCCTGCTTTAATTTGGTGCCCAAACTTCCCGGTGCCCAAATTTCTGGTGCCCAAACTTCCGCCCCCCGTTTTAACATGTAAAATTTTAAAATTTTGGCCTGGAAGGCATTTGGACGAATCAGCAGATTTAAAAAATTTCTCGGTTTAAGAATTTTCAGGATTTTTTTTTTGCGTTTTGAGTTTTCGTTTTGGATTCATGCTTCTTTGCGCACAAATAAGCAAAAAGAAGCTAATGTCGTTTCCTTAATCTTTACTCGCTAAATTTTCTGTGCCCAAAGACTCTGCGATTTTCCGTTGAAAGAAATGGAAAATGTAATTATACATAAAATAATGCAAATTTATTTAAATAATATATTTTTTTCATTTTTATTGCCCTTAGCACAAATTATCATCGTATTTTGCTTTTTTTCTTAATCATCCATCCACAGGCATTCAAACGAGGCACAAAAATGCTAAATGGCAATTGAATTTTAATTACTATTAATTCAATTACTTATGTTTTTTAATTCACATTTTTGAATAATAAAATAATTATTGGATTATTTTTCATTATAAATTAGAGTTTTCACTGTAATTAAAACGATTGGGTTAAAATCTTTAATTTTATAATTATTTTTATCATAAGGCTTCCATTTAATTGAAAAATTAATGAAAATTTTTGCGATTTAATTAAACATTTAAAAAACTAACAAAATACTTAATTTTGATTATATCTTTTTTGTAAACGAAATTAAAGCATGTTTTTTAGCCTTTTATTTCTAAGCAATAATTCAAAAAAATTTCACATTTTCCACAAAGTTAATTTTAATAAAAGAAAATTCAATTAATTATTAATTAATTATTCAATAATAATACACTGATTTTGTTTTTGAGATGCCTGTGCCAAAATTCGCCACAAAAAAAATCGCATTAAATCTGATGGGCCAAAAACTTAGGCTCACACAGAAGGAATGCATAAAAAGATACGCAATTTAAAAAAATCATTTAGGAAATCAAAAATGCAAATTTATTTAAAATATAATTCATATTACAATTTGAACGTTTTCGATCGAATAAACATATATAATAAAGTGATTTTTCATTAATAAATAAATTAATGAAAATAAAATACAATAAAACCCAAATAAAAGAAAAATTAAAAAACGGGATTTTAATAAATTGAAAAATTCAAAATAGTTAAAAGACAAAAATAAAATGATTTATTGTTTAAATAATTTATGATTTTTAAGTTGCTAAATTACTATTTCAATTTTTGATTTTTATTGTTAAATTACTTTTATTTTAAATTTAAATTTTCAGTTTGCCCCCGAGGTGCTGACGGAAACAATTACATGCGTGCCATTGACTGGTGGGGTTTGTGTGCTGGTTTTCGAAATGTTGGTCGGCGAGGTAAATAATGTCAATGACAAAAATTCTTAATAAATTTTAATTGAACCATTTTAAGCCATTCTTCTCCGATTCGGACGAGGAAGAAAATTTCGACTCATTTTCAGACAGGAAACGGCGTTCTGTTGTATTCCGCCCATTTTTGTGGAGTTGGAATTAAGCTATTTTTGTGGTCTTCGTCATTTTAGGAATTCAGCCATTTTTTGGGTCTGAATTACGCCATTTTTGTGATTTCAGCGTTTTTTGAGTTGGAATTTATTTTTAAAATGCAAATAAAAAAAATGATTATCCTTATTTCATCAAATGCGGGATTTGTGGGATAAATCTTAGGGATCCCGTCCCGCAGTCCCAAATACATAGCATGGCCCGCAAGATCGGTGCTAAGTTTCAAAACATTCAATAAAGTTTCAAAAAGTTATGACCAAAATGTTCGAGAACCTTAAAATTTTGAGTTTTTTGGCCATAACTTTTTTGAAAGTTAAAAAATTTGAAATTGTGCAGGCTGAGGAACATTTAGGCTACGGAATGTTTTCCAAAATTAAGAATTGGTTAATTTTGAACAAAGATATGATTATTTTATTTGAGTGCGGTCCAGGGTTCAAATAGGCCAAAATGGGTGCCATAAGGAGTTTGGTGCCACAGAAAGTAAAGAAAGAATGTGTCTTTGCCAAATACTATTTCATTGAAGGAAGTGCTCATAAATTCGCAATTAGCCAGCATTTGAGTTATGGCTTTTTAGAATTTCGCTTTCCATGCACAATTAAAAAAAGACAAACAAATTTTTTTAGGAATTCTACCATTTCCTCCCTCTGAAAAATAAAAATTATAACTAAGAGAATTTTGGAAAAAATAACAAAAATGCTTTGCCAATATTCTCCAACCATGTTTTTCCCTCAAAACAAGTCTGTATGTAGTTGCAACAACATTTTGCTTGCCGAAACTTGCAACAAAACGCAACAAAAACTTTCGGAAAAGAAAAAATCTTTATTTTACTGATGATCAAATATTGATGGTATTGTATCAGAAAAAGCAAAATATTTGCAATCTGCGAAAAATTTCATTGAAATTAACAATTATGATTTTTTTACGTCTTATGCTTGTTGTACATTGGGGTCTCCATGTGCGTGGCCAAGAGCGGCCATTGCCTGAGTTTGCTAAAAAAATCTCCAATTAGCATTATTCAAGCAATGCGCAATTGGTGTTATTACCAACAAAAATGGAAATTGATGCTCTCCAAAACGAAGCATCCTGTTATCGTAACAAATGTTGAACCCATAATGAAAAAGAAAATCCGTACCAAAACTTAAATCATTTGTTCAATTTTGAATTATCAAAATCAAAAAGAGTCACATCGCTTGATTCTCTACTCCCGATCGTCCATGTCCTCCTAAAATGTCAAAATGGAAACGGCCGGACCATGGAGCCAAGATGACCAGCACATTGGACAGACTGAAATGATTGAACTTAAATCATTATTAATCTCTATATTCTTTGTTGCGCCCCAGCCCTTCCGGTAGGATTTACCATCACAAATTTTCAGTGTCCGATGCCATTGGATTTTTAAAATCCAATAACTTACCGACCCGACGACGCGCGCGTCGTCCCAAAAATGCCAATAAAATTCCGTACGACATTCGCATTGAATGCCGCACCAAAGCGCGGCGTATAATTGACTCCCAGGTAGAATTCGTCGCTCAACAGAGAGCTAACGGAGCCTTGAACAACAATAATCAAAAAAATCATTTGGGTTTTCTACCGGTATACACCAAGACAAAGCACACGCGTCCATTAATATACGCGATCGTGTAGATCAAATGTTGGAACAATAAAGCTTGGATTGGCTCCGGCGTTGGTGCCGGTGATTCAGGGCGTTTTTAGTTGTGGCCGCGTTCAGTACGATGAATTGTGTCGGCATGGTGCTGAATTGGATCAAAGTCCAGCTGAAATGGGGCCAATTAAAAGCCGAGTGTCTTTATTATTGAAAATACGGCATTTGAGTAATACAGTAATCACTACTGACTAACATCAAACAGCGGTGAGTGAGTGTCAAGACCGACCCGAGTGAGTGTCAAGACCGACTCTCCTTGAATTTCATGAATATCCCATATGGAAACGGAATTTGCCGGGAATTTGGTAGGTCCGGTCCCGTCATATGCGGAAAATGCAGGAGTACACTGTATTTTTAAAAACTAGATACGGTAGTACTTAGACATTTCTGAGAATCAACTAAATTTTAGAATTGGTTCCTATAACAATTTTAGCAAATTTTTTCGGTGAATTTAAGCCCGGACCTCACTCAGGCCAGGCCTCCGTCTAAAAAATTCAATCCTATATTTTTTATTTGCTAATTTGAATTGCTGTTCGTCCCAGTCAGTCCAAAGCTCAATCACGACAACATATTTCAAGAAATGTTATGTTGTTCCGGCTCCAAGTTTTCAGGAATTTAATCCCAGACCTTCAGGCCTCGCTCGGTCATAAAAATATTTGGGAAATTTAATCGCTACCGCCCAGTTCAGTCGCGAACTCTGTCCCGGCTATTAGCAATTGCACAAAGCAAACACACAACACTCACCCTCTTCCGCGTGCTTCTTGTCCGGGAAGCGATCACCGCGGCCCTTCGGTTCGTAGTCCGCCCGTGCCACAGTCTCTGTCGCCAATTGGACCTCGCCGCGAAAAATGTGGAAATAGGTTGGCCGCTCCGCTTCCGCCCGCTCTCCGCCGGCGCCTTTGAATGCAATTCGGCTGACCGATTCCGTTTCATTGCGTCCCTCTCTCTATGAATAAATAAAATTAAAATAAAATAAAACATATTTGGAAGCTGGATTTGATAGCATAAACAGTGATCAATGCGGACTGATCAGGGACTTTTAAATATTGATTACTTTTCGAATTTTGATAAGAAATTTGTTTTTTGTTACTTGTAAAAATTTCATAATGAGCAAGCCGGCTTAAGCCCTTACAATACAATATTCTTGGCCCAGGAAATGAGCAACTTTTAAAGCAAAAACTTTACCAACAAACAGCACCTTTCAATTGTCGCCCTCCTCCATTTTCATCAGGTGCTCTTCCGCTTCCCGTTTCACTGCGAGGTCCCTACCTTTGATAGTTGGAAAAATTAAAAAAGTCTTCTAAATTAAAAATATTTCTGTCAACTTACAATGCTCGGCCGCATTGAGCTGCGCCTGCAATTCCGCGACTTTGTCATCTGCTTCTCCACATTATTGTTTGTACTCGTTAGCCATGTTCTCTCGGTCATTTACTACCTTCTCCAATTTATTCCACATATCAATTTGGGTGTGAAGTGACTAAAATGAAAATATTTAATAATAATAAATAAAAAAATCGACTTTAATAAAGCAGTCCCGTAATTCCGGAATTTGGTCAAACGGCGTAAGGCCGTCCTCATTCATTCTTGAAAATAATAATTAAATAAATCAAAACTAAGCCTAAAACTTTTTGCCCTATCAGATTTAGAAATAATTAGTTTTAATTAATGAGAAAAATAAAAAATTTTAAAAATAAAATAATGATCCAAAGATACGGTTGGATGAATCATTTGCCCTTGGATTTGTTTGCCAATGTTTTCTCTCCCCGCCCGCCCCCTTTTGGTCTTTCTTAACACATCCCTCGGGGCTATTATGTATTTTGATGAATAAACATAATATTTTTGCAGATGTGGAGGCTGCCAAACGCGAAAGAAAACAAATCGGAATTGCAAAAATTTTTTGGGGGTGGGCATAACGGACCAACAGTGAGGAAACGGTGCACGGCAATGGCATAAATTCAATGCATTTTTCGTGGCACATTCGATGACAGAATCGGCACTTTGATGCTCAGCGATGGCATTGGTGCTGCCAAACACGACCACATCAACGCTTGACCGACCAGAAATGGTGGCATTTGCGCGAAGACATGCTTTTACCTGAAATTGACCGAAATTTACAATTTTTATCAACTTCTAATCAGCAAACTGTTTTTGCACCAAAATTCTTAAATTTCCAAAAACAAAGCATCAAATATTCGAAAATAAAACTTCCGATCTTGCTGTGTATCTATCATTAGTGTTCATTAGTGAGCTAATGATCGAAATTCGGCTTTTAGATTGTTCATTTCTCGGGCCAATAAATTTCTCAAGATTAGGGGTTAATCGCGGCCACAGCTAAAAAACGCCCTGAATCACCGGCACCAACGCCGGAGCCAATCCAAGCTTTATTGTTCCAACATTTGATCTACACGATCGCGTATATTAATGGACGCGTGTGCTTTGTCTTGGTGTATACCGGTAGAAAACCCAAATGATTTTTTTGATTATTGTTGTTCAAGGCTCCGTTAGCTCTCTGTTGAGCGACGAATTCTACCTGGGAGTCAATTATACGCCGCGATTTGGTGCGGCATTCAATGCGAATGTCGTACGGAATTTTATTGGCTTTTTTGGGACGACGCGCGCGTCGTCGGGTCGGTAAGTTATTGGATTTTAAAAATCCAATGGCATTTGACACTTCAAATTTGTGATGGTAAATCCTACCGGAAGGGCTGGGGCGCAACAAAGAATATAGAGATTAATAATGATTTAAGTTCAATCATTCCAGTCTGTCCAATGTGCTGGTCGTCTTGGCTCCATGGTCCGGCCGTTTCCATTTGACATTTTAGGAGGACATGGACGATCGGGAGTAGAGAATCAAGCGAGGTGACTCTTTTAAAATTCGGAGATGAATTATTTTTGATAAAATTTCTATTTCATAGGGGTGTATTTTTCTGAAAATTTTTGGATCGATTCTTAGGAGTGTATTTTTCGTTTTTATTACATTTTTGTTAATAAATTTTTTAAAAATTGCTGTAAATATTAAAAAAACATCAAAATGACGAAACAGTGCAAAAAAAGCACCAAAATGCCAAATAAGCACCAAAATCAAAAATAGAAAAATCAGCAAAAATCAGCATGAAAAAAGTGGAGTTAGAAGCTTCAAACCAAGTTAGAAATACGTTTTTTATGCCTATTAACACGCCCAATTAGCAAAAAAAAAACAGCATATGCTGCAAAATGAGTACTCTAATCATTATGTTTATTCATCAAAATACAAATAGCGCCGAGGGATGTGTTGAGAAGGACAAAAAGGGGGCGGGCGGGGAGAGAGAAAAATTGGCAAACAAATCAAACGGCAAATGATTCTCATCCAATCAGGATCTTTGGATCATTATTTCATTTTGAAATTTATAATAAAATTTCATTTCTGTTGCCGGCGCCACACGGGTCACAGTTTAACAACCACGGAGCCGGGAGGTGAGACAAAAACAAAAAACAAAAGGTCTTCAGGTCGGGTCCCCCCCCCCCCCCCCCCGAAATTTTTTTCTTGATACGCCCCTGGTTACATATGTATTATAAACAATAATTTGATCAATAAAATAAAAAAAATTTTTTCTGAAAATTTGTTAGAAGCATTTTTAAAATAATATGATTTTACATTGATGATAATAGGAAATGGCAATTCAGACTAAGAACCAAAAAAACAAACATCAACATCGGCCTGAGAAAATAGACGAAGCCCATTAATTAGAGCACAAGGGGACTTTTGTTTTTCAACCGCCCTTAAAGGGGGCTTATTCCAGGAGGGTTCAAATTCAAGTTTGAAATATTGTAGATTTTTATGTGTGATTTTTCTGAGATAAGCATTTAAGACGCATGAAAACCTGAAAAAATTCAGGCAACGAACCAATAAAAACCATCGACCTGAGTATAGACCGAAACTTAAATGCTTTAGAAGTCACTTTAATTAAAAAGTAATTAATAAAAAAAGTCGTGCGAAAAACTTTACTTGCATTAATCATGAAAAATATACCAATTGCATTAATTAAGGTTAATTTATTTGATGAAACTTTCTTTTCTGGACATTTATTATTAGCAATAATTCAAAATGATCTTACATTTTTCACAAAAATGACTCATTTAACCAATTTGAATGTGTTCGTCCATCCAAAATTTTAGTTAAAATGCATTTGGATTATATGATTTGGCATTGATTAAGACACCCAATTAATTCATTACCTAAACAAGAGCATAAATAAAAAGTTAAACCCATTCTGAAAACACAAAAGAGCAAACCCACTTTGAAAAAAAAAACAAAATAAAGAAAACCGGTTCTGAAACAACACACATTCTAAAAACCCAAAATCAAGAAAAAACACATTCTAAAAACACGAAAGAAACCAAATGAAAACACAAATTAAGAAACGCATTCTGAAACCAAACAAAATCAAGAAAACGCATTCTGAAAACAATTCTGAAAAAACAAAACAAATTAAACGCATTTAAAAACACAAAACCAAGAAAAGGTATTCTGAAAACACGAAAGAAACCAAATGAAAACACATTTTGCGATTTAATTAAACATTTAAAAAACTAACAAAATACTTAATTTTGATTATATCTTTTTTGTAAACGAAATTAAAGCATGTTTTTTAGCCTTTTATTTCTAAGCAATAATTCAAAAAAATTTCACATTTTCCACAAAGTTAATTTTAATAAAAGAAAATTCAATTAATTATTAATTAATTATTCAATAATAATACACTGATTTTGTTTTTGAGATGCCTGTGCCAAAATTCGCCACAAAAAAAATCGCATTAAATCTGATGGGCCAAAAACTTAGGCTCACACAGAAGGAATGCATAAAAAGATACGCAATTTAAAAAAATCATTTAGGAAATCAAAAATGCAAATTTATTTAAAATATAATTCATATTACAATTTGAACGTTTTCGATCGAATAAACATATATAATAAAGTGATTTTTCATTAATAAATAAATTAATGAAAATAAAATACAATAAAACCCAAATAAAAGAAAAATTAAAAAACGGGATTTTAATAAATTGAAAAATTCAAAATAGTTAAAAGACAAAAATAAAATGATTTATTGTTTAAATAATTTATGATTTTTAAGTTGCTAAATTACTATTTCAATTTTTGATTTTTATTGTTAAATTACTTTTATTTTAAATTTAAATTTTCAGTTTGCCCCCGAGGTGCTGACGGAAACAATTACATGCGTGCCATTGACTGGTGGGGTTTGTGTGCTGGTTTTCGAAATGTTGGTCGGCGAAGTAAATAATGTCAATGACAAAAATTCTTAATAAATTTTAATTTGAACCATTTTAAGCCATTCTTCTCCGATTCGGACGAGGAAGAAAATTTCGACTCATTTTCAGACAGGAAACGGCGTTCTGTTGTATTCCGCCCATTTTTGTGGAGTTGGAATTAAGCTATTTTTGTGGTCTTCGTCATTTTAGGAATTCAGCCATTTTTTGGGTCTGAATTACGCCATTTTTGTGATTTCAGCGTTTTTTTGAGTTGGAATTTATTTTTAAAATGCAAATAAAAAAAATGATTATCCTTATTTCATCAAATGCGGGATTTGTGGGATAAATCTTAGGGATCCCGTCCCGCAGTCCCAAATACATAGCATGGCCCGCAAGATCGGTGCTAAGTTTCAAAACATTCAATAAAGTTTCAAAAAGTTATGACCAAAATGTTCGAGAACCTTAAAATTTTGAGTTTTTTGGCCATAACTTTTTTGAAAGTTAAAAAATTTGAAATTGTGCAGGCTGAGGAACATTTAGGCTACGGAATGTTTTCCAAAATTAAGAATTGGTTAATTTTGAACAAAGATATGATTATTTTATTTGAGTGCGGTCCAGGGTTCAAATAGGCCAAAATGGGTGCCATAAGGAGTTTGGTGCCACAGAAAGTAAAGAAAGAATGTGTCTTTGCCAAATACTATTTCATTGAAGGAAGTGCTCATAAATTCGCAATTAGCCAGCATTTGAGTTATGGCTTTTTAGAATTTCGCTTTCCATGCACAATTAAAAAAAGACAAACAAATTTTTTTAGGAATTCTACCATTTCCTCCCTCTGAAAAATAAAAATTATAACTAAGAGAATTTTGGAAAAAATAACAAAAATGCTTTGCCAATATTCTCCAATCATGTTTTTCCCTCAAAACAAGTCTGTATGTAGTTGCAACAACATTTTGCTTGCCGAAACTTGCAACAAAACGCAACAAAAACTTTCGGAAAAGAAAAAATCTTTATTTTACTGATGATCAAATATTGATGGTATTGTATCAGAAAAAGCAAAATATTTGCTAATCTGCGAAAAATTTCATTGAAATTAACAATTATGATTTTTTTACGTCTTATGCTTGTTGTACATTGGGGTCTCCATGTGCGTGGCCAAGAGCGGCCATTGCCTGAGTTTGCTAAAAAAATCTCCAATTAGCATTATTCAAGCAATGCGCAATTGGTGTTATTACCAACAAAAATGGAAATTGATGCTCTCCAAAACGAAGCATCCTGTTATCGTAACAAATGTTGAACCCATAATGAAAAAGAAAATCCGTACCAAAACTTAAATCATTTGTTCAATTTTGAATTATCAAAATCAAAAAGAGTCACATCGCTTGATTCTCTACTCCCGATCGTCCATGTCCTCCTAAAATGTCAAAATGGAAACGGCCGGACCATGGAGCCAAGATGACCAGCACATTGGACAGACTGAAATGATTGAACTTAAATCATTATTAATCTCTATATTCTTTGTTGCGCCCCAGCCCTTCCGGTAGGATTTACCATCACAAATTTTCAGTGTCCGATGCCATTGGATTTTTAAAATCCAATAACTTACCGACCCGACGACGCGCGCGTCGTCCCAAAAATGCCAATAAAATTCCGTACGACATTCGCATTGAATGCCGCACCAAAGCGCGGCGTATAATTGACTCCCAGGTAGAATTCGTCGCTCAACAGAGAGCTAACGGAGCCTTGAACAACAATAATCAAAAAAATCATTTGGGTTTTCTACCGGTATACACCAAGACAAAGCACACGCGTCCATTAATATACGCGATCGTGTAGATCAAATGTTGGAACAATAAAGCTTGGATTGGCTCCGGCGTTGGTGCCGGTGATTCAGGGCGTTTTTAGTTGTGGCCGCGGCCTTAATTTGCCTTTTGTATTTTCGCAGAAATTTTTGCCACAATTATTAAAGTATTGCCATATATCTCTTCGCCAGAATCTCCGTCGGCACTTTGCGCTTCCCACTTTTGCGCGCGACAAATTCAGTACGATGAATTGTGTCGGCATGGTGCTGAATTGGATCAAAGTCCAGCTGAAATGGGGCCAATTAAAAGCCGAGTGTCTTTATTATTGAAAATACGGCATTTGAGTAATACAGTAATCACTACTGACTAACATCAAACAGCGGTGAGTGAGTGTCAAGACCGACCCGAGTGAGTGTCAAGACCGACTCTCCTTGAATTTCATGAATATCCCATATGGAAACGGAATTTGCCGGGAATTTGGTAGGTCCGGTCCCGTCATATGCGGAAAATGCAGGAGTACACTGTATTTTTAAAAACTAGATACGGTAGTACTTAGACATTTCTGAGAATCAACTAAATTTTAGAATTGGTTCCTATAACAATTTTAGCAAATTTTTTTGGTGAATTTAAGCCCGGACCTCGCTCAGGCCAGGCCTCCGTCTAAAAAATTCAATCCTATATTTTTTATTTGGTAATTTTAATTGCTTTTCGTCCCAGTCAGTCCAAAGCTCAATCACGACAACATATTTCAAAAATTGTTATGTTGTTCCGGCTCCAAATTTTCAGGAATTTAATCCCAGACCCTCAGACCTCGCTCGGTCATGAAAATATTTGGGAAATTTAATCGTTACCGCCCAGTTCAGTCGCGGACTCTGTCCCGGCTATTAGCAATTGCACAAAACAAACACACAACACTCACCCGCTTCCACGTGCTTCTTGTCCGGGAAGCGATCACCGCGGCCCTTCGGTTCGTAGTCCGCCCGTGCCACAGTCTCCGTCGCCAATTGGACCTCGCCGCGAAAAATGTGGAAATAGGTTGGCCGCTCCGCTTCCGCCCGCTCTCCGCCGGCGCCTTTGAATGCAATTCGGCTGACCGATTCCGTTTCATTGCGTCCCTCTTTCTATGAATAAATAAAATTAAAATAAAATAAAACATATTTGGAAGCTGGATTTGATAGCATAAACAGTGATCAATGCGGACTGATCAGGGACTTTTAAATATTGATTACTTTTCGAATTTTGATAAGAAATTTGTTTTTTTGTTACTTGTAAAAATTTCATAATGAGCAAGCCGGCTTAAGCCCTTACAATACAATATTCTTGGCCCAGGAAATGAGCAACTTTTAAAGCAAAAACTTTACCAACAAACAGCACCTTTCAATTGTCGCCCTCCTCCATTTTCATCAGGTGCTCTTCCGCTTCCCGTTTCACTGCGAGGTCCCCTACCTTTGATAGTTGGAAAAATTAAAAAAGTCTTCTAAATTAAAAATATTTCTGTCAACTTACAATGCTCGGCCGCATTGAGCTGCGCCTGCAATTCCGCGACTTTGTCATCTGCTTCTCCACATTATTGTTTGTACTCGTTAGCCATGTTCTCTCGGTCATTTACTACCTTCTCCAATTTATTCCACATATCAATTTGGGTGTGAAGTGACTAAAATGAAAATATTTAAAAAATAATAAATAAAAAAATCGACTTTAATAAAGCAGTCCCGTAATTCCGGAATTTGGTCAAACGGCGTAAGGCCGTCCTCATTCATTCTTGAAAATAATAATTAAATAAATCAAAACTAAGCCTAAAAACTTTTTGCCCTATCAGATTTAGAAATAATTAGTTTTAATTAATGAGAAAAATAAAAAATTTTAAAAATAAAATAATGATCCAAAGATACGGTTGGATGAATCATTTTCCCTTGGATTTGTTTGCCAATGTTTTCTCTCCCCGCCCGCCCCCTTTTGGTCTTTCTTAACACATCCCTCGGGGCTATTATGTATTTTGATGAATAAACATAATATTTTTGCAGATGTGGAGGCTGCCAAACGCGAAAGAAAACAAATCGGAATTGCAAAAATTTTTTGGGGGTGGGCATAACGGACCAACAGTGAGGAAACGGTGCACGGCAATGGCATAAATTCAATGCATTTTTCGTGGCACATTCGATGACAGAATCGGCACTTTGATGCTCAGCGATGGCATTGGTGCTGCCAAACACGACCACATCAACGCTTGACCGACCAGAAATGGTGGCATTTGCGCGAAGACATGCTTTTACCTGAAATTGACCGAAATTTACAATTTTTATCAACTTCTAATCAGCAAACTGTTTTTGCACCAAAATTCTTAAATTTCCAAAAACAAAGCATCAAATATTCGAAAATAAAACTTCCGATCTTGCTGTGTATCTATCATTAGTGTTCATTAGTGAGCTAATGATCGAAATTCGGCTTTTAGATTGTTCATTTCTCGGGCCAATAAATTTCTCAAGATTAGGGGTTAATCGCGGCCACAGCTAAAAAACGCCCTGAATCACCGGCACCAACGCCGGAGCCAATCCAAGCTTTATTGTTCCAACATTTGATCTACACGATCGCGTATATTAATGGACGCGTGTGCTTTGTCTTGGTGTATACCGGTAGAAAACCCAAATGATTTTTTTGATTATTGTTGTTCAAGGCTCCGTTAGCTCTCTGTTGAGCGACGAATTCTACCTGGGAGTCAATTATACGCCGCGATTTGGTGCGGCATTCAATGCGAATGTCGTACGGAATTTTATTGGCATTTTTTGGACGACGCGCGCGTCGTCGGGTCGGTAAGTTATTGGATTTTAAAAATCCAATGGCATTTGACACTTCAAATTTGTGATGGTAAATCCTACCGGAAGGGCTGGGGCGCAACAAAGAATATAGAGATTAATAATGATTTAAGTTCAATCATTCCAGTCTGTCCAATGTGCTGGTCGTCTTGGCTCCATGGTCCGGCCGTTTCCATTTGACATTTTAGGAGGACATGGACGATCGGGAGTAGAGAATCAAGCGAGGTGACTCTTTTAAAATTCGGAGATGAATTATTTTTGATAAAATTTCTATTTCATAGGGGTGTATTTTTCTGAAAATTTTTGGATCGATTCTTAGGAGTGTATTTTTCGTTTTTATTACATTTTTGTTAATAAATTTTTTAAAAATTGCTGTAAATATTAAAAAAACATCAAAATGACGAAACAGTGCAAAAAAAGCACCAAAATGCCAAATAAGCACCAAAATCAAAAATAGAAAAATCAGCAAAAATCAGCATGAAAAAAGTGGAGTTAGAAGCTTCAAACCAAGTTAGAAATACGTTTTTTATGCCTATTAACACGCCCAATTAGCAAAAAAAAAACAGCATATGCTGCAAAATGAGTACTCTAATCATTATGTTTATTCATCAAAATACAAATAGCGCCGAGGGATGTGTTGAGAAGGACAAAAAGGGGGCGGGCGGGGAGAGAGAAAAATTGGCAAACAAATCAAACGGCAAATGATTCTCATCCAATCAGGATCTTTGGATCATTATTTCATTTTGAAATTTATAATAAAATTTCATTTCTGTTGCCGGCGCCACACGGGTCACAGTTTAACAACCACGGAGCCGGGAGGTGAGACAAAAACAAAAAACAAAAGGTCTTCAGGTCGGGTCCCCCCCCCCCCCCCCCCCGAAATTTTTTTCTTGATACGCCCCTGGTTACATATGTATTATAAACAATAATTTGATCAATAAAATAAAAAAAATTTTTTCTGAAAATTTGTTAGAAGCATTTTTAAAATAATATGATTTTACATTGATGATAATAGGAAATGGCAATTCAGACTAAGAACCAAAAAAACAAACATCAACATCGGCCTGAGAAAATAGACGAAGCCCATTAATTAGAGCACAAGGGGACTTTTGTTTTTCAACCGCCCTTAAAGGGGGCTTATTCCAGGAGGGTTCAAATTCAAGTTTGAAATATTGTAGATTTTTATGTGTGATTTTTCTGAGATAAGCATTTAAGACGCATGAAAACCTGAAAAAATTCAGGCAACGAACCAATAAAAACCATCGACCTGAGTATAGACCGAAACTTAAATGCTTTAGAAGTCACTTTAATTAAAAAGTAATTAATAAAAAAAGTCGTGCGAAAAACTTTACTTGCATTAATCATGAAAAATATACCAATTGCATTAATTAAGGTTAATTTATTTGATGAAACTTTCTTTTCTGGACATTTATTATTAGCAATAATTCAAAATGATCTTACATTTTTCACAAAAATGACTCATTTAACCAATTTGAATGTGTTCGTCCATCCAAAATTTTAGTTAAAATGCATTTGGATTATATGATTTGGCATTGATTAAGACACCCAATTAATTCATTACCTAAACAAGAGCATAAATAAAAAGTTAAACCCATTCTGAAAACACAAAAGAGCAAACCCACTTTGAAAAAAAAACAAAATAAAGAAAACCGGTTCTGAAACAACACACATTCTAAAACCCAAAATCAAGAAAAAACACATTCTAAAAACACGAAAGAAACCAAATGAAAACACAAATTAAGAAACGCATTCTGAAACCAAACAAAATCAAGAAAACGCATTCTGAAAACACACAAAACAAAGAAAACGCATTCTGAAAAAACAAAACAAATTAAACGCATTTAAAAACACAAAACCAAGAAAAGGTATTCTGAAAACACGAAAGAAACCAAATGAAAACACAATAAAGAAACGCATTCTGAAACCAAACAGAATCAAAAAAAACGGATTCAGAAACAACACACAATCTTAAACCCAAAACCAAGAAAACACATTTTAAAAACACGAAAGAAACCAAATGAAAAACGGAAATTTTGGCGATAAATTTTACCGTGCCTTTCAATAATAATTAATAGTATCGTCGTTAAATCGAATGATCAAAGACATTTTTAATTTCACATTTTATTTCTTCAATTTCAGGGATTCTTTTTTGAATTTCTCAAAAATTAAATTTGTTTCTTTATCCATGTTTCAAAGAAATGCATTGCTAATTGTAAGTCCTATCATGTTCAGCCAGCAGCCTGTCTGGTCATATGCCAACCATTAAACTGATTGTCGCATTTTCTCTTTTATTTCTAATTGTAAGACCAATTTAGCCAAATATCCCATTATTTTCCTAATTTCTTCAATATCAAAAAAATTATATTTAATTTATTTCATTATTTGATATCGCAACGCCTTCGCGATTTTTTTTTACATATTTCCATTTTTTACACATATTTTGAATATTTACAGAAATTTCTTGTGAAAATTAAAAAAAAAATTATTTTTTTTTTAAATGTACCCCTAAAAAATTGGTATACTATTTATGGCATTTTGTGCGTATTTCAACGTTTACGAAGATTTTTTTTCAAAAAAAATAACAATTTAAAAATTTTATTTACATATTTTGACCACTTTTTGTCCATATTTTGCCCTCCCTAATCATCAAACTTTAATTCTCTTTTAAAAAGGTCCCAAAATGGCCAATTTTGAGCCAAAATTTCGCTTGTTCATGTCAAATCGCTTGAGGCAAAGATTTTTCCTATATTTAAATGGATGAACACACATTCAAATTAGCCACGGCACCACCGGTAAGAAAATTATTCAAATTTAAGAATTTATCAAATTGTTGGCAAATTTATATGAAATTTAACATTAACAGCAAATATTTGTGCCCAGAATTAAATAAATAAAACTATTTGGACACTTTGATTTATTTAATGTTTTACATTTAAAATTGGGTAAAAAAAATTTTTATATCAATTATTGAAAAATTTTTCATTTCACTCTGTTAATGTTTTTGTAAATTTAAATTTTTGATAATTTTTAAAATTTTATTTATCTCAGGAAAAATAGGAAAAAAGCATAAAATCGTATCTCCATATTAATAAGTTATTGACGCGTTCGGTTGTCCATGTTCATCAATTGTGCTCAAATCGGTCGGTTGCCAAAGCAACAAATTGCCATTTTCTTTTTCAAATTTGTAATTGCCATATTTGGGGCGCCACTGCGCTATTTCACCGCTTTTCAAGTCCAATTGGAGTCCGCGCATCTCTTGCACGCGGCCCTTGTTGAAAGAAATGCCAAAATTTAACAAAACAAAACAAAAATTTGAAAATTTGGGCACGGAAAGCATTTGGAAAAAAGCCAATTGGAATTTTAAGAAGGGAAAGAATTTTCAGGGTTTTTTTTCTGCTTTTCGGTTTCGGTTCGTGCTTCTCTGCACAATTGACTGAAGTAAAAGCTAAAATATTTTCTAAATTTTAAAAGTTTTCATTACTTATGTAAGAACCGATAATATAAGAATTATTATCGGGTAAAAATTAAAAAAATTCAAAGTGATTTTTTCTTTAGTATATAATCCACCAACCTTATCAGCGTTAAGCCACCAAGGTAGCTCGTATTTTGCCGTGCCGCATCTATTTTTTTTTAAATGTCAAAATTTGTCTATACTTGTTGGACCGAGTCATAATTTTGGTTGGTTTTTTGGTCGTTACTTAAAAATCATCAAAAGAAATTTTTTACAAAAAAAAAAAAATTGTTCATGACTTTGCTCAACATTAACGAATTTTAAATTCCTAAGATCATTCGATAGGCCTGATTGTCCAATGTTTTTCTGCAAAATTTCAAAAAATTTCATTAACTTTCAGAAAATTATGGCCAGAAATGGCCTGTTGAATGTTCAACTAAAAAACTTGGTTTTCCGGAAACAATTAGTGCTACCAAATTGTATCAAAAATTAAAAATTTTGGTTGCTCATGAGCTTTTATATATCCAGAAACTCTGCTGATCCGTCTTGATCAGATTTCTAAAAATGTGTAAATTTTACGAGTCCAAACTTTGGTTCTTTAAGATGTAAACATTTTTCAATTTTATAGACTCACTCGCCACTCAATGTGATTGTTATATTCTCGAAATAAGGTGAAGTGTAGTAATTAATCGGGTCCCAGCAGTGTCGGTTTTTGAACACCACGGGAAAAGTGAACGGCGAAGCGCCACTCATACCGTACCCATCAACGGATGATCTGATTTGGATACTGTAAAACATTAAAATATCATTTTAATCAAAATCGGCTTCGGACTCGCAATAGTTTTACATATTAATTATTGTATGAGCTTCCCTAATTTCGGATTGTCCTCAACTAAAATCCAGTAACGTCCATCTCTGGCACCCCAATTATTTGATTGCGTTAATCCGCCGTAATTAACGAGTTTAAAAAAACCAGTAATGTTCAAAGTTGCATTATAAATATTTTAATTTTAGCTTGCAAAATTTAAAACTCGTTTTATAGGAATAAAAATTTTTTATACATAATTATGGTATGCCCTCCTTAATTTCGGATTCCTCCTTGGCACCCCCAATTAATCTCATAATTAAGTAATTTATTCAAATTTCTCCGACTTACATCTCTCAAAAACTTTTGATTGAGGACAATCCGTAATTACCAAGGATAAAAATACAAAAATCCGCAATCAAAAAACAGTTACGTTCATCCACTTCTGGATTAGCACACCAATTAATCTCTTAATTCATTCAAGTTTTCCCGACTTACGTGCCCTTAAAAGCTGTTTGGCGACTTGCTCCCCAAAAACATTTGGACAATTGGAAAATCTCTTCTTAATCAATTTTCACATTTGCCGTACAGTTTTTGCTTGCCCCAGTGAAACATCCGTCAAAAAGTGCGAGAGTGCCGAAAATTGGAACAAAAATTTGGCACAAAAAATATTCATTAATTACGACGTTTTTTCGGAGGATCTTCTTTCGGGTTTTTGTCCGGGTGATTTTCATAAAAATGGACCTAAAAATAGTAAAAATAAATAAATTATATGATATTGTCACACCATGGCACAATGTTTCATATGGTCATAATATTTGTTACCGCAGCTTGGCATCTTAGCAAGAAATGAAATTTAAATATAATAAAATAATTTTTTTATTATTTTTACAAATGCAATTTTTTGCAAATCCCTCAAACAAATCGGCCGACTGCGATTGAATGTGCCAAAAATGATGCCAAATTTCTCGTTAGGCACTTGTCCTTTGTACTAAAAGATGGAACAAATAGTAACAGTTTTTTACCGTATCCAAATGCCTACCGTACACGCACAGTACTCTTCCCCTGGTGCCATGCATTGCTCGCTTTTTTCCCCTTATAACATGCGTAGCACGTGTTTTCTCCGCTGCTCAATTCATTGTCATCGAAAAAGCGGCGAATTAAGCCATGGCGGGCGCAAATGGCGCGGCACGAAACCCTTCTGTTTGACCACCGCCGAGTGCCGGCACTGCTCGTGGAACGGAGTGCCATCGATGGGACGGCACAATTCGTCGGCGCCATCAAAGCATTAAATTATGAGAGATAATTAAAAATTTAAATTTCAATGAATTTTTAATTTTATTGACCATTTGTTCGGTTGTTTTTGGAGGTAACAGCAAAATAAATGACCATTCCAATTTCCATGGCGAAGATGGTAAAATTCGGTAATAACATTTTATGGGCTGAATTTTATAAATATTATCAAGCGGTAAATTTTTTAAATCATTATTTAATTTAAAATTAAATCAAAAATTATTTGTTCGTGTTTTTTTGGTGATAATGGAAAAAAACAAAAATAATGATTTTAATTTAAAGTAAGCAAATTTATGCAGCAAACATAATTCAGTGATGATTCATTCACTTCTGTTAATGGGTCGTTCGATAAATGATTTAGTTCACCAAAACGAATAATTGTGATGTTTATTGACTATATACAAGGAGCTAAAAAATAACATCTTTTTTGATCAATAAATTTGACATTTTTCGTACAAAAGCGGGATTTGAGTTTTTGAAAACTGTGGAACAAAAAAGACAGGAACCAATCCCCGTCGGGATCAGGAATGGGCAAAATTTCGGCTTCGAAAACTTCGGGTTTTTGAGCTTCGAACTTCGTGCTTCGACTATTTTACCCGAAGTCTCGAGAAAAATACACCCCTAAAGATTGAGTGTTCAATGTGAAAAATGCACGCCTAGTGATTGGCCTTTGATAAACTTAAAATTACTATATGTTTATTGTTGCTTTTTCCGTTATTCAAATGAGTGGTCAATTGGTAGTGTTCTTTGTTCTTTTCTTTTTTTTGCTTTGGATCAGTTTTGAATTAATAATTGTTGTTAAATCAAGCAGTTAATTTGGCGACATGAAGTTTGGGCACCAGCAGAGGGAGGGATTTTAAAAAATAAAACAAAATAAATATATAAAATGTTATATAAATCATTAAAATTTAGTAAATTTTAACAACCCTTGTGTCTTTAAATTTATATGTTCTTGAAAATCAAAAAATTTATGTATGGAAACTTGGTAATCTTATTATTTAGTCATTTTTGCGGTTGTTTAAACGTAGAGTTAAACGTGTACTAGACAAATAATACATATTTATGCATTGATATAGAATTAAGGTAATGAGTTTAGCAAAACAAGCATGCTTAAATCGAGTGAATATTCGTTAAGAAAACTTTCTATTCCTAACTTTTTTAATTTATTATGGTTTTAAATTAGATGGTTGCAATTTATAGACAATTAAAAATATTTTTTATTTTTTAAATCCTTAATTTGGTGCCCAAACTTCCCGGTGCCCAAATTTATGGTGCTTAAACTTTCTGGTGCCCAAACTTCCCGGTGCCGTTAAATTATGGTTTGTAAATAATGAAACAATGTGTTAAATACGAGATTTCTAGATTATTATGCAGAACTATTAAAATAAAATTTTTTGCAATAAAATTGGAAAATAAATGATAAGTTTCGCTTAAATTTTTGAAATTTATCAATTGAAATTATGTTAAATATTTATTTTCTTTTTGTTATGCCGATGAGTCCGAAGAGAATAAATAATAAATATTTATTCCAAATTAAAAGGGACAAGGCACACAATTGATTGGCTCAAGCGAAAGGAATCACAATAAAAATGAAAAATGGTGGTGAACAACGAGGGGAGGGAAATGGGAGGATATTTAAGGACAAATGGAATGGGGTCAAATGATGACGTGGCAAAGGGGACAGAATGCCAAATACAATTTAAATATGACCCGTCCTAACACTTTTCATTTTTAACCATAAAATGAATGAGTTTAAAAATGACCCAGCGTTTGATCTACACGATCGCGTACATTAATGGACGCGTGTGCTTTGTCTTGGTGGACACCGGTAGAAAACACTAATTATTTTTTGATTTTTGTTGTTCAAGGCTCCGTTGGCTCTCTGTTTAATCGGACACTGAAAATTTGTGATTGTAAATTCTACCGAAAGGGCTGGAGCGCAACAAAAAATAGAGAATAATAATAATTTAAATTCAATCATTCCAGTCTGTCCAATGTGCTGGTCGTCTTGGGTCGATGGTCCGGCCGTTTCCATTTTGACATTATTGGAGGACATGGACGATCGGGAGTGGAGAAGCAAGCGACGTGACTCTTTTTGATTTTGATAATTCAAAATTGAAAAAATGTTTAAGGTTTGGAACGGATTTTTTCTTCATTTTGGGGTCAACTTTTGCTACGATAACAGGATGCTTCGTTTTGGAGAGCATCAATTTCCATTTTTGTTGGTAATAACCTCAATTGCACATTGCTTGAATGATGATAATTGGAGATTTTTTAGCAAACTCAGGCAATGGCCGCTCTTGGCCAAGCACATGGAGACCCCAATGTACAACAAGCACAAAAACGTAAAAAATTATAATTGTTAATTTCAATGAAATTTTCGCAGATTGAAAATATTTTGCTTTTTCTGATACAATTACCATCAATATTTGATCATTCAGTAAAATAAAGATTTTTCTTTTTCGAAAGTTTTTGTTGCAAGTTTCGGCAAGAAAAATGTTGTTGCAACTACCTTCAGACTTGTTTTGAGAGAAAAACATAATTGAAGAATATTGGCAAGGCATTTTTGTTATTTTTTTCAAAAAATTCTCTTAGTTATAATTTTTATTTTTCAGAGGGAGGAAATGGTAGAATTCCTAAAAAAATTTGTTTGTCTTTTTTTAATTGCGAATTTTGGGAGCACTTCCTTCAATGAAATAGTATTTGGCAAAGACACATTCTCTCATTATCTTTCTGTGGCACCAAACTCTTTATGGCACCAATTTGGCCTATTTGAACCCCGGACCGAACTCAAACAAAAAGTCGAAAAGCAAATTAAAATAATCATATCTTTGTTCAAAATTAACCAATTCTAAATTTTTGATAACATTCCGTAACCTAAGTGTTCCTCAGAACTTCAAAATCGTATTTGGTGGATGAATACATTCAAATCAGCCACTACACCACCGGTAACAAAATTGCTCGATTTAATATTTTAGTGCAAAATCGGTGACAATTTAAATGAAATTTAGTTCAGAAAGAAAAAACAGAATGCCAATAATTCAGCCAACAATTTAAAAGAAAATAAATTAATAAGTTATTGATGCGTTCGGTTGTCCATGTTCATCAATTGTGCTCAAATCGGTCGGTTGCCAAAGCAATAAATAATCGCCACTTTCTTTTTCGAATTTGTAATTGCCATATTTGGGGCGCCATTGCGCTATTTCACCGCTTTTCAAGTCCAATTGGAGCCCGCGCATCTCTTGCACACGGCCCTTGTTCAAAGAAATGCCAAAATTTAAGAAAAAAAAAATGTTTTTTTGAGAATTTGGGCACGACGGCGTTTGGAAAAAAGTCAATCGAAATTTTAGGAATGAAAAGAATTTTCAGGGTTTTTTTTTTTTTGCTTTTCGATTTGTGGTTTCGGTTCGTGTTTCTCTGCATAATTGACTAAAGTAAAATCTAAAATGTTTTCATAATTTTAAAAAGTTTTCATACTTATCCAATAATATAAGAATATTATCGGCTAATAATAAAAAAATTTTACATTTATAATTCCCAGGACGTATCAAGGACTGTTATCCTTTTATAAATATAACGCGGGGGAATTTTGTATTCCGGCCATGCATCAAGCGAATACGCAACGGCATGCCGCGAGACCGTGCGCGTTCGAAAGCGCGCAAAATTTGCCACAAAATGGCTCGTGTGAAATAATTGAGGACAAGCAGAAATGTTCGAGAAAAGCGAGATTGAATAGGATTTTAAGCCTAAGAAATTTAAATTTAAAAAATAAAATTTGTTTTTTTGGGCGTTTGCATAGTCGTTTATGGGGTAGTAGGGGGCGCTGATCACAATGTTGGCGGAATTTTTTTTTTTGGCCAAGTCTGCGAAAAGTTATGGCCAAATCATTGCGCGTCCGGGATTGCGGCGCGTCAGAGTTATGGCCAAACGTGACAAAGTGTCTACCAGCGGACAAAGTGTCTACCCAGGGGACAAAGTGACTACCCAGCGGACAAGTGTCTACCAGTGGACAAAGTGACTACCCAGCCGACAAAGGGTCGAAAACATTTTTGGGGGGAGGGGGTGGCGCGAAGCGCCCTCCCTAAAATGGGGGGGGGGGGGACGGCGGGGGGGGGGGGGGGGTGGCGCGAAGCGCCCTCCGTAAAGGGGTGGGGAGGGGGGGGGGGGGGGGGGGTGAGAAGTCCACGCACCTTTCGGTAGCTGCTACTGCCCAGCCAGCATGGTACGGGCGGCGAGGCCGGCGAGCGGGGGGGGGGGGGCGGCACCCCCCCCCCCATCCAAACACCCAGCGAGAAAAAAAACTGTTTTTTCTAATAATTTTTTTATTAATTCAATAACTTTTTCAAAATTAAACGCGCTTCCACGTATGTTCCGGTAGCTGCTACTGCACTAACAACCGCGACGGTCTACCCCGCGGCGGTTCACCGTTTATAAACGGCTAGGCTCGGCACTCTAAACTGAACTGCGCATGCCCTCAGAGCCGCCTAGTTATTTTTAAAATTAAAAAATATTCAAAAAATACTAATGTTCAAGTGACTTTTTCTTAAATCTATAATCCACCAACCTTATTAGCATCAAGCCACTTGTACAGCTCGAATTTTGCTGTGCCACATCTATTAAAACAATCATATGTCGTCAATAGAGACTGGGCCGGAACTCTTGTCTCTGGATCCAGATCCTTTGGCAGATTTTTGAAAAATGCATCCGGATTTTGCATGATAAATCCAAAAACAAACAAACAAATCCTGGCTGTTCCTTAATCCATACCAACGGAATTTCAGATTTTTCTGGGTCAGATAAATCTGCCAATCCTTCCTGAATGTGATTATTTTATTCTCGAAAAGAGGTGAAGTGTAGTAATTAATCGGGTCCCAGCAGTGTCGGTTTTCGAACACCACGGGAAAAGTGAACGGCGAAGCGCCACTCATACCGTACCCATCAACGGATGCTTTGATTTGGATACTGTAAAAGTAGAAATAATATTTTAAACAGAATCTTGCTCGGGAACAACCAACAAATGGACAGTTGCTACGAGTCAAATTGAACATTAAAAATTATTCGGATTTTAAAATTTTTTTGGTGCATACGGATCCTATAGTATCTGAGAAAATTGAAAAATAATCACATATGGGGGATAAAAGGAGAAAATATGGTAACAGTAATGGATTTTGAAAAACGTTCTAATTTAGTTCTCAACGATTAAATTTCTTTCAAAATAGATTTTGATTGCGAATAACCCGTAATTACCAAGGACTCAAATACTAATCCGTAATTATTAAAAGTTTCTTTCAAAACGATTGAAATTTAACAATTTAAAATATGAATTTTTATGTTTTCCGTAATTATGGGTTATCTGAAAAAGTGATACAGTCACATTAATCCTCTTCCGGATTCCAACTAATCTCTTAATTAATTCAAGATTTCCCGACTTACGTGCCCTTAAAAGCTGTTTGGCGACTTGCTCCCGAAAAACATTTGGACAATTGGTAAATCTCTTTGTAATCAATTTTCACATTTGCCGTACAGTTTTTGCTTGCCCCGGTGAAACATCCGTCAAAAAGTGCGAGCATAAAAATTGACCTAAAAATTCCAAAAAAAAAAAAAAAACATTTTATTTGAAAATAAGTAGCGATAAGATTTTCATATGAAAATCCAACCAAAGAATTTCAAAATTTGCCCCCCCCCCTAAGACTGACAGATTCTCAATTATTCATCCATTAAAATTTGAGTTTTAGAAACCGGCGCGATTTTCATTACTAATTTTAATTATTAACAATTTTCTCATTATCTATCATTTGTAATCGCCTTCTTTGTCGGTCATAACCAATTATTTTTTGATTAAATTTTAACTAAAATTCCTTTTTAAAAATTTTTTTAATTTACACATTTTTGCTTATTTGGGGGTAATTAGTGCCAATTTTGCAATTTTCTACCTAAAAATCTCATCCCTACCAATTACAGACCATGGCACAATGTTTCACATGGTCATAATATTTGTTACCGCAGCTTGGCATCTGTTTAGAAAAACTCGTTAAATATAATGAAATAATTTTTTTTTATTTTTACAAATGCAATTTTTTGCAATTCCCTCAGACAAATCCACCGACTTCCATTGAATGTGCCAAAAATGATGCCAAATTTCTCGTTCGGCACTTGTCCTTTGTACTAAAACATGGCACAACTTAACAGTTTTTACCGTATCCAAATGCCTACCGTACACGCACAGTACTCTTCCCCCGGTGCCATGCCATTGCTCGCTTTTGTCCCCTTATAACATGCGTAGCACTTGTTTTCTCCGCTGCTAAGTTCATTGTCGTCGAAAAGCGGCGAATTAATCCATGGCGGGCGCAAATGGCGCGGCACGAAACCCTTCTGTTTGACCACCGCCGATTGCCGGCACTGCTCGTGGAACGGAGTGCCATCGATGGGACGGCACAATTTGTCGGCGCCATCAAAGCATTAAATTATGAGGGATAATTAAAAGTTTAAATTTCAATGAATTTTTAATTTTAATGACCATTTGTTGGGTTGTTTTTAGAGGTAACGGCAAAATAAATGACCATTCCAATGGCCATGGCAAAGATGGAAGAATTCGGATAGAACATTTTGATGATTATTTATTAAATTAATTTTTTAAAATATATATATAAAATTAATTGATATTTGTTTTTGCAATGGACGCACAATCCAAAAACATTTATTTGATGTTAATGCATTTTTTTATGATTAAGCAAATCGAATGTTATAGCAGTTAGATAAAATGATTCACTCTTCTGCTGCTGCTCTCTTTGTCGGTGGACCAAATTTTCGAACATTTTTAGTCACAACTTTTTGGAATTTAAAGAAATTTTTTGAAATTTGGCGTGATAATAGAAAACATTGGGGAACAATCGAATCTAGACAAAACTGGACGGGAAAAATGCGATAATTCTGATAATCCTATCCTTTATATAGCCATAAATCGGGCATAAATTTATTAGAGTCCGCGCATCTCTTGCATAAGGTCCTCATTGAAATAAATTCCAAATTTAATAAATATTTTTAAAATTTTGGCCGGGAAGGCATTTGAAGAAATCAGAATTTTACGAAAGAAAAAAAATTGTATCGGTTCAAGAATTTCAGGATTTTCTTATTTTTACTTTTCAATTTTTGTTTCGAATTCATGCTTCTCTGTCCAATTAGTGAGTTTTATATATTTTTTAAAATTGTTTGTGCTGGTTAAGCTGGGACTATGTCCAGCAGAATGATGGCAATGATCCGGGCCAATGGGCTGGTGATCGTCGATTTGTCGTTGGTCCATCATAGAAATGAAAATAAATTTAACATCGATTTTCGATTAAATCTGCGGCCAAAAAAACAAAAAAAAAAGTGAAATAATATGGGCTTTTTGAATATATAAAATCCTGAAATCTGTGGCTTCATTATATCATCATGACCTAATAGCAAATTTTAATTGAGTGAAAAAACAATTTTTATTAAAATGTATAGGCACAAATTACTAATTGCATTAATTAAGGTTAATTTATTTGACGAAACTTTCTTTTTTGTACATTTATTATTAAGCAAAATTCAAGAATGATTTTACATGTTTCACAAAAATGTGACTCGTTTGACCAATTTGAATGTGTTCGTCCATCCAAAATTTTTAGTAAAAATTCATTTGGATTATATGATTTGGCAATGATTAAGGCACCCAATTAATTCATTACATAAACAAGACCACAAAAAAGACATGACCATAAAAAATATACATAGACAAAGAAAAGACATTCTGAAAACATAAAAGAGCAAACCCACTCTAAAAGCACAAAAAAAAAGTTAAACGCATTCTGAAAACACAAAAACGAAGAAAACGCATTCTGAAAACTCAAAACAAAATTGAATGCATTCTGAAAACAAAACCAAGTTGAACGCATTTTGAAAATAGAAAACCAAGAACAGTATTCTAAAAACACAAAAAACCAAATGAAAACACAAATAAAGAAAACGCATTCTGAAACCAAATAAAACCAAAAAAACGCATTCTGAAAACACAAAAAAGCAAATCCACTCTGAAAAATACATAAAAAACGCATTCTGAAACCAAACCAAACCAAGAAAACGCATTCTGGAACCACACAAACTCAAGAAAGGCATTCTGAAAACACAAACAAATAAAAGGCTGTCTTTCTGAAAACCCAAAAGAGCAAACCCACTCTGAAAACACAAAATAAAGAAAGCGCATTCTGAAACCACACAAACCCAAGAAAAGGCATTCTGAAAACCAAACCAAGAAACGCACTCTGAGAATAAAACCAAGTTAAACTCATTCTGAAAATACAAATAAAGAAAACCCATTCTGAAACCACAGAAAACCAAGAAAAGGTCTGAAAATACAAAACTAAGTTAAACGTATTCTGAAAATACAAAAGAGCAAACCCACTCTAAAAGCACAAAAAGAAAGTTAAACGCGTTCTGACAACACAAAAACAAAGAAAACGTTTTAAAAGACAAAACAAAATTTAATGCATTCTGAAAACACCAAACCAAGAAAACGCATTCTAAGAACACGAAAGAAACCAAATGAAAACACAAATAATTGGAAGGTCCGGTCCCGTCATGAGCGGAAAATGCAGGAGTACACTGTATTTTTAAAAACTAGATACGGTAGTATTTAGACATTTCAAACACACAACACTCACCCGCTTCCGCGTGCTTCTTGTCCGGGAAGCGATCACCGCGGCCCTTCGGTCCGTAGTCCGACCGTGCCGCAGTCTTCGTCGCCAATTGGCCCTCGCCGCGAAAAATGTGGAAATAGGTTGCCGCTCCACTTCCGCCCGCTCTCCGCCGGCGCCTTTGAATGCCGTTCGGCTGACCGATTCCGTTTCATTGAGTCTCTCTCTCTATGAATAAATATAAAATAAAATAAAACATATTTGGAAGCTGGACTTGATAGCATAAACAGTGATCAATACGGACTGATCAGGGGCATTTAAATTCTGATCACTTTTCGAATTTTGATAAGAAATTTGTTTTTTTGTGATTTGTAAAAATTCCATAATGAGCAAGCCGGCTTAAGCCCCTACAATACATTATTCTTGGCACAAGAAATGAGGAACTTTTAAAGCAAAACCTTTTAACCAACAAACAGCACCTTGCAATTGTCGCCCTCCTCCATCTTCATCAGGTGCTCTTCCGCTTCCCGTTTCACTGCGAGGTCCCGACCTTTTACTTCCTTCTCCAACTTATTCCACATATCAATTTGGGTGTGAGTGACTAAAATGAAAATAATTAAATAAAAAACCGACTTTAATAAAGCAGCCCCGTAATTCCGGGATTTGCTCAAACGGCGTAAGGCCGTCCTCATAATGTTTGGTGCATGTTGTCAAATTATGATCATGTCTTGTTTATGATCATGTATAATGAATGCAGGGGCGTATCTAGAAACAATTTTCGGGGGGGGGGGGGGGGGGGGGGGGGGGGGGGAAGGACCCGACCTGAAGACCTTTTTTTTTTGCTATTTACCCAATAAAATTTTTTTCCCCGCTGCTGGGTAAAAACTCCACTTTTTCACTAAAAATGATCCAATTTTGGCCGTTTTAAGGCAAAAAACTTGTAAAAATAGTGGAAAATGAAGGCCGGCGGTGCCGATAGGCGCCGCCGGGAAAAATTTTCAAAATTTGAGTGCTATTTGTTACGAAAATTGCCTATAAAATTTTTAAATTTTCGTTTGGGGGGGGGGGGAGAATTCAAAAAAATTTTCTATTATTTGCTGGAAAATTTTAAAAATTTTTCATTTCGGGGGGGGGGGGGGAGGAATTCCCCCCTTCCCCGCCCCCCCATAGATACGCCCTTGAATGAATGCATGGAGCCCAAAACTTTCATTAAAACTTCCTCATCGATAATTTGGCTCTTTGATATTATCCCACTTTTTGACCATTTGCCCCGCTTTTGGTCATTTTCACTTTATTTAGCAATTTTCACCTTTTTGGCATTTGTCTCTAATGAATAAAAATGTGCTAAGTCCAATTAAGCAACAAAAAAAAAGAAACAAATGTAAATTTAAGCAAAAAAGAAAATTTTCCTGATCAGTGATAATTATATAAAATCAAGGCGGAATTGCAACTCCAACAACTCAAAAGGCTGTTTACCGGTTGTGAGGAAACGGTGCACGGCAATGGCATGAATTCAATGCGTTTTTCGTGGCACATTCGATGACAGAGTCGGCATTTTGATGCTCAGCGATGGCATTGGTGCTGCCAAACACGACCACATCAACGCTTGACCGACCGGAAATGGTGGCATTTGCGCGAAGACATGCTTTTACCTGAAATTGACCGAAATTTACAATTTGTATCAACTGCTAATCAGCACTGTTTTTGCACAAAAATTCATATTCGAAAATAAAACTTCCGATCTTGCTGTGTATCTATCATTAGTGTTCATTAGTGAGCTAATGATCGAAATTCGGCTTTTAGATTGTTCATTTCTCGGGCCAATAATTTTCTCAAGGTTAGGGGTTAATTAGTTGGTTTCATCACCTTTAATTGCCCCCCTTTCAGCCGGACCTTGATCCAATTCAGCACCATGCCGACAACATTCATCGTGCTGAATTTGTCGCGCACGAAAGTGGGAAGCGCAAAGTGCCGACGGAGGAGGGTGCTGAGCATACTCCGGCGAAGAGATTTATGGCAATAATTTAAATAATTGTGGCAAAAATTTTGCGAAAATACAAAAAGGCAATTTAATGCCGCGGCCACAACTAAAAAGTCCTGAATCACCGGCACCAACGCCGGAGCCAATCCAAGCTTTATTGTTACAACATTTGATCTAAACGATCGCGTATATTAATGGACGCGTGTGCTTTGTCTTGGTGGACACCGGTAGAAAACACTAATTAAGCCGCGCGTCGTCGGGTCGGTGAGTTATTGGATTTTAAAATTCCAATGGCATTGGACAATTTGTGATGGTAAATTCAAAATTGAACAAATGATTTAAGTTTTGGTACGGATTTTCTTCTTCATTATGGGGTCAGCATTTGTTACGATAGCAGGGTGCTTCGTTTTGGAAAGCATCAATTTCCATTTTTCTTGGTAATAACCCCAATTGCGCATTGCTTGAATGATGATAATTGGAGATTTTTTAGCAAACTCAGGCAATGGCCGCTCTTGGCCAAGCACATGGAGACCCCAATGTACAACAAGCATAAAGACGTAAAAAAATCATAATTGTAATTTCAATGAAATTTTTGCAGATTGTATTTTGCTTTTTCTGCTACAATTACCATCAATATTTGATCATTCAGTAAAATAAAGATTTTTTTCTTTTTCAAAACTTTTTTTGCAAGTTTCGGCAACCAAAATGTTATTGCAACTCCATTCAGACTTGTTTTGAGGGAAAAACATGATTGGAGAATATTGGCACCGCATTTTTGTTATTTTTCCGAAAATTCTCTTAGTTATAATTTTTATTTTTCAGAGGGAGGAAATGGTAGAATTCCTAAAAAAATTTGTTTGTCTTTTTTAATTGTGCATGGAAAGCGAAATTCCTAAAAAGCCATAATTCAAATGCTGGCTTTAATTGCGAATTTTGAGAGCACTTCCTTCAATGAAATAGTATTTGGCAAAGACACATTCTTTCATTGCTGTCTGTGACACCAAACTCCTTATGGCACCCATTTTGGCCTATTTGAACCCTGGACTGCACTCAAATAAAAAGTCGAAAACTCAAAAATTTAAAGCTCTCAAACCTTTTGGTCATAACTTTTTTGAAACTTTATTAAATTTTTTGAAAATTAGCACCGACCTTGCGGGCCATGCAATGTAATTGGGACTTGGGACGGGATCCCGTAAGATTTATCCCACAATTCCCGCATTTGATGAAATGCCAATATGACAAGGACATTTGCTGCTCATGGGCATTTGTCTCTGTTAAATAATCCGGCATTTCAATTTTCTTTTTTGAAAATTTATTGGAAGCATTTTAAAAATAATAGGATTTTACATTGATGATAGGAAATGGCAATTCAGACTAAGTACCAAAAAAAAACATCTACATCGGCCTGAGAAAATAGACGAAGCCCATTAATTAGAGCCCAAGGGGACTTTGTTTTTCAACCGCCCTTAAAAAGGGGCTTATTCCAGGGGGGTTCAAATTCAGGTGGGGAACATTGTATGATTTTTCTGAGATAAGCATTTAAGACGCATGAAAATCTGAAAAAATTCAAGCAACGAACCAAAAAAAAAACCATCGACCTGAGTACATAGACCGAAACTTAAATGCTTTAGAAGTCACTTTAATTAATGGAAAGAGAGAAATAATCAAAAAAATATTAATTTAACTGTAAGTTTAAGTGTGCTACATTTAAACAAAAGACTTTTGCCAACCGAATGGAAATTAATTATTGAACTGTTGGAAAGAGTTGCCTTTCTCTTACAATTAGCCAAATTTGAGACGAAAAACATAAGAAAATTGTCGCTAGTTCTACCATATTTCACTTCACAAAACGATATGTTTTTTCCCAAATAAAAATGCATTTTTTTTTCTTGGGCATATATAAACATTCAATTATTATTATATTTATTTCGTTTTTGTATTTTTTTTTAATGTTGTGCGAAAAACTATGAAAAAATGAAATTAAGCATGCAAGAATTTGTATCAAGCATTGGATATTGCTGCTCGATTAGTCTCGGTCATCGACCTCGAAAAGTCGTCAAACACTCGAGGCTCAAAATTTTTCATTTCTACTCCGAAAAATTCGAAGCAACATTTTTTATTCTGACATTGATCACTTTGTTTTTAAAAAAGTGAAAATTCTTGCTCTTATTTTTTTTTGTCACTTCAGAATAATTTATTGAAGACACAAATAAAAAAAAATTTGTGTCGAGAATTTCTACGCTTATTAGAGCCAATTAATGTAACAATTATTCCCAACTGAATCAAAAAAGCTTTTTTGACAATTTTCACCACAAACAATTGTACAATATTTCGCCTATAATTTTAATTTTTGCCAAAATGACAAATTTTGCCCCTTTTCCTCCCAATTTTGTGTCCATTTTCATTGGCATCATACTTTTGCCATCACTGTTTTCTACCGTATTCTGCACCATTCAATACCTCAAAAAACAATACGGTGACAATCAGATGAAAATAATCGGATGGGGTAAAATGAATTGTTCATTGGATGGGATTGATTTGGCCACACTTGGATTGGAACGTTCATGTGAAGAATGGCCAGATTTGTGTGAGGAATTTCAAAAATATGTATGGGTAATTATCGCAAATTATGTCAACGAGTTTTCAGCAACCAATTTCTGCGATGGCAAAATCATTGAGGCAAGTTTTAAAGTAAATTATTGGTTTTTAAACATATGACGATCTTCTGGAACCACACAAACTCAAGAAAGGCATTCTGAAAACACAAACAAATAAAAGGCTGTCTTTCTGAAAACCCAAAAGAGCAAACCCACTCTGAAAACACAAAATAAAGAAAGCGCATTCTGAAACCACACAAACCCAAGAAAAGGCATTCTGAAAACCAAACCAAGAAACGCACTCTGAGAATAAAACCAAGTTAAACTCATTCTGAAAATACAAATAAAGAAAACCCATTCTGAAACCACAGAAAACCAAGAAAAGGTCTGAAAATACAAAACTAAGTTAAACGTATTCTGAAAATACAAAAGAGCAAACCCACTCTAAAAGCACAAAAAGAAAGTTAAACGCGTTCTGACAACACAAAAACAAAGAAAACGTTTTTAAAAGACAAAACAAAATTTAATGCATTCTGAAAACACCAAACCAAGAAAACGCATTCTAAGAACACGAAAGAAACCAAATGAAAACACAAATAATTGGAAGGTCCGGTCCCGTCATGAGCGGAAAATGCAGGAGTACACTGTATTTTTAAAAACTAGATACGGTAGTATTTAGACATTTCAAACACACAACACTCACCCGCTTCCGCGTGCTTCTTGTCCGGGAAGCGATCACCGCGGCCCTTCGGTCCGTAGTCCGACCGTGCCGCAGTCTTCGTCGCCAATTGGCCCTCGCCGCGAAAAATGTGGAAATAGGTTGCCGCTCCACTTCCGCCCGCTCTCCGCCGGCGCCTTTGAATGCCGTTCGGCTGACCGATTCCGTTTCATTGAGTCTCTCTCTCTATGAATAAATATAAAATAAAATAAAACATATTTGGAAGCTGGACTTGATAGCATAAACAGTGATCAATACGGACTGATCAGGGGCATTTAAATTCTGATCACTTTTCGAATTTTGATAAGAAATTTGTTTTTTTGTGATTTGTAAAAATTCCATAATGAGCAAGCCGGCTTAAGCCCCTACAATACATTATTCTTGGCACAAGAAATGAGGAACTTTTAAAGCAAAACCTTTTAACCAACAAACAGCACCTTGCAATTGTCGCCCTCCTCCATCTTCATCAGGTGCTCTTCCGCTTCCCGTTTCACTGCGAGGTCCCGACCTTTTACTTCCTTCTCCAACTTATTCCACATATCAATTTGGGTGTGAGTGACTAAAATGAAAATAATTAAATAAAAAACCGACTTTAATAAAGCAGCCCCGTAATTCCGGGATTTGCTCAAACGGCGTAAGGCCGTCCTCATAATGTTTGGTGCATGTTGTCAAATTATGATCATGTCTTGTTTATGATCATGTATAATGAATGCAG
>SIJG01000202.1:126065-145393 GCA_023374025.1 Heterodera schachtii
AAAAATTTAATATTTTGGCAAAATGTCTTAAATTCAAAATTTGAAGTAGAATTTCTGGAAATTTATATAATTTCAACTGTTAAAAAGACCTTAAAATCTATTAAAATAAAAAATTTACAATTATTTATAGAAAACCTCTTAAAATGGATGTAAAATTTACAAAAATTTTATCAGGAAGGGACGCCCGGTAAAACGGGTTTTTTGAACGGGCGGCCCGGGCCAGCCAATTTTTTAAGCTCGATATCGGGCAAAATTCCAGTCTCTAGTAGTAATTAATATTTTAAATTCATTTAAACAGATTTAATAATTACAAAAATAATCACGGATATAAAAATACAATTCAAACATAACCGCAAGTGAATAAAAAATAATAAAAAAATTTTGAATTTTAAGGGAAGATAAAATGGCAACCCATTCAATAACAAACTACGTTTGTAATCATGAGTGGATAAAATAGCTCATGAAAATAAATTGTTATTCGCGGTAGAAATAATAATAAAAATAAAAAATTGGAAAATAGTGAATAAAATTCTATAAATGATTATGCTGTAAAAATTGACAATAAGAATAGTCTTGACTTATTGGAACTTATCGAAACTATTTCATGAAAAGAAAAGAAATTTTAACAAAAATTTGAAATAATAATACAAAAATTAACAAAAAATTTAAGTATATTTTGAATTTACAAATACAAAAAATTTAATTACAAATACAAAAAATTTAACTGAATAATATAATAAAATTAAAATAAAACTAAGTGAGTGGTGAGTATTAGCATATACATGAATCTAAAATATTAAGAAATAAAAGTTAATTCTAAATACTTTTCAGAAAAATATTAATTTAAAAACCTACATTTAATCCAAATATTTACTGTTCCTATATTTCGCAATTTAATACGCAAAATAAAAATATAAATAATTAAAATCTTAAAAATTACACATTAAAAAATTATGAAATAATGAAGTAATGATAAATGAAAAATATTTCTTCAAAAGGTCATTTTGTTTGAAAAATGAATAAATTAAAAAAAAATTTTCTGAAACAAAAAACATAAAGAAATAAATATTAATAATATATTAAAATTATTCAAAAAATAATATTATATTGCAAAAAAGGTTCAAATGAAACGACAGAATGGTTACCACCGGAACAATTGAAAATAAATAAATAACCTTTTAATTTTTCATAATGTGGTAACAAAACAAAATAATGGGACAATGAGTGTTATAAAAAACAAAAAAAAATAATAGTATGGAATCAAATTTAAATTTACTTAGTTTACAATAAAAAAATACAAAATATTCATTAAATTTTTATCAGAATAATGAAAACTAAAAGTATATGTATATAGAAAAAAAAATTCGCCTATAAGAAAAGAAGAAATTTTAGTCACAAGAGCGAGAAAATAAACTAAACTATTAAAATATAATTTCGGTCTATTAACCTGATCAGTAATTGATAAATATATAATATGAAAAGAAGAAAAATTTAATTTATTATTAAAAGAATATGATGTTAATAAAAATAAATAATTTAAGATGGAGCAGTTTTATATTTTATGTAAACCATAAAGAAATTGAGCTATAATGTACATAATAGTAATTTAAATAAAGAATGGAACCATAGCATTAATAATTAATAATTTAATTATGATGGAGAGAACATCCCGACTAAAAAATTAGAAAGAGAATAAACCCAAAATATACATTTTTCAATTTTTATATTTTAATTCTTTCTAAATTATATCGAGAAATTTGTAATGAAAATACTAGCGGTTTTTCAAATATCATTTGCACGATATTTTATATTGGTAAAAAAATAGAAAAAAAAGAAAATGAAAAAATTAATTCCTAAAAAAATAAAAATATTTAGAAAAAGGACCAATAAATAATAAAAAAAATGAAAGAAAGAATTGCTAAGTAAATTTTTTTCTATAATCAGATAAGAATTTTTCATACATGTTAAATGAGAAAAATAGCGGCGGAAGAGGAAGCGATTATAACACATTAAAAACAGATATAAATTAATTTATTTAAAAATACATTTATTATTAAAAAAAGGCGTCGATTTAAAAAAATAAAACGCTTTAAATAATTAAACTTTGCTTTTAGTCGAATAACTAAAATAATGGATTAAATTCACACGATTTAGATAAATGAAAACATTTTTTTATTATAATTATAAAAAAAGCCGAAGAAACCAAATCGAATTTACAAAAATCCTATCAATAAGATGTATTATGAATGTAATTTAATGGGATAATTTAATAAATGAAAAACTTAGTTCAATAATTTATTGTAAAGAATAATTAATATTCTAATGAAACGACAACGAATTTCTTATTTATTCATTAACCATAATTAAATAATGCTATGAAAAATAAAATTTAAAATTTTTCATAATCAAAAATAAATTTAAATATTTGCAGTTAAAAATAAATTTCACAAATATTCGTATATAAATCTTTAGCAAAAAAATAATAACAAATAGTTAAAATATGTTTTAATACATGAAAAAGCTTTGCACAATTTGCAATAAGAAAAGCAGAACCTATATCAATGTAGGTGAGAAAATGATCCGTCACATTAACTAAAAAGGAAAAATTATTTAAGTGTATAATATTCAAACATTATAGAAACAAAAACATTATTTAAAATTATAATTGTTTATGAAACGACAATTAACAATAAAAATGAAAGAAAGAATTGCTAAAAAAAATCACAAAATGCAAATCAAAATTTGAATTCAGCAAGATTACCTTTGAGAAGAATGGGAGATTGGCGCGATATTAAATTAAAAAGAATAATTGGAAAAATGTAAATATAAATTAAAAAACTGAAATAAATAAATATGCAAATATGCAATATTTAATCAAAATGAATTAATATATATTAAGTTATATAAATGCTTTTGGTTCTTAATACCGACACTCTTTGTTTTTTACTAAAAAATAACACAAAAAATGGATAAAACAAATTTAAAAAAACTTTTTAACAAACAAAATAAAAAATATATAAAAATTAATTTATGAAAATTTAGCCAAAAAGAAATGCCATTATATTTCTGATTTTTTTTAAAATAAACATGACTACCTATGCAATTAAGAGATATAAGATCAGATCTCTCGAATGGTATAATAAAAAGTAGGATAAATAGTAAAAAAATATATAGAACAAATAAGTGAATGAAATATAAAAGTTATAATATATTAAATAGTAAATTTATTAATAGAACAAATTTAAAACATAAAAACAAAAATTCAATTCATAATGATGAAAGAAGCATTCTGTTTCTTATCTCACTATACAGCCCAACGCAAATTAACAAATAGAACAAAGATATCAAAAAATAAATAAAATCGATTAAAACATAAAATGAATATAAAAAATTACGCCGCACAACTTAAAATATAATAATAATTAAGAAAAAAAGGATGAAACTACTGCAAAATTATGAGTAAGAAGGCCGACAATGGTAAATATTTGGTCGAAAAATATATTCTATTTATTTATAAAACAAAAATAATAAAATATTTGTCAATTGCTTTTTTGCACTAAATGATTTACAAGTCAAGGGACTGCAAATTGAACAGCAACAAAATAACACAGCAATTTAATTTATACAGAATAATTTTGACTAAAGCCCATTTAATAAATAAGTACCAAAAATAACCAAAATTTGACAAAATAATTAAATTTTCCATAATCTTTTTTTTCTATAAATT
Organism: Heterodera schachtii; assembly: GCA_023374025.1. Lineage (NCBI taxonomy): Eukaryota > Metazoa > Nematoda > Chromadorea > Rhabditida > Heteroderidae > Heterodera > Heterodera schachtii. Next base: position 129,793 of record SIJG01000202.1, read on the forward strand.
TAAATGTATAATTAAAATTTTTAAATAAATTATATTTAACATTGCGTGACGACTATTAATTTATTCTTGCAAACTCTATAATTTTGTAAAAATTCAATTGAATAAATTAAATAAATATATTATTCATTTTTATAAACAAAACTAATTATTAATACGACGCTTTTTCTAAATAAACCAAATTAAATAATCACATTTCTAAGCGACTAAAAAAGGATAAAAATACCTTAAATAAAAACGAACTATCATACCAACATAAGTATTTTTACCCGGTCAGTTATTCAGATCGTTATAAAGCGGGCGAGGGGTTTTTGGCATTTAACATCCAAATTCGGAGAATTAATAGAGAAGTTTAAATAATAAATTCTAAAAAAACAAATAACAAAATTTAAATATATTTTATTATTTTTGTTTAAAGTAAAAATTAGCTAAAAGAACAAAACAACTTAAAATGAAACGCAGTTTAAGCAATAAAGGAGTCAATAATATAAATTATGCGGTTTCGAAATTTCAAAACCAAATTTTTATTTCAATCACGCAGCTTTAATATCCAAAATAAAAATATAAATAATTCAAACTCTAAAATTACATAATAAAAAAAACTTGAGTGGTCGGGCACACCTATCTACTAGATGAAGAAGTATTGATTGAAGGAAATTACTTAAAAAACATAATAAATAAATAAATATATAAAGAAATAATAATATTAAATACAAAATTATACCGCATTAATTTAATTAATAAATAATTGATTTAAAAAAATAAATTAAATGCTTAATTTTTATCCAAAAAATTATTTAGATGAAAACCATTTTTATATAATTTATAAAAATAAAAAAAAATTGTTTATTATTTTATAAATTTAATAATGAACAATTAAAAATTATATATTTTGAGTGCAGCTTTAAGTGGAGAAGTATACGCTTTTTAAACAAAATTGATTATATTTTAAAATTCTAACAGGAAGGATTTAAAGAAAAAAATTAATAAAATAATTGTAAAAAATAAACTAATTCATTAATTAAAAAACAAAATCATATTGGAAATACAAATAGACAGAACAAAATGAAAAATATTTATCACAATATTGGTATTTAAAGTTTAGTGTTTTTTTTTAATTTATGAATAATGAGTAGGGATGATGGGATTTTAATTCGCTTAAAAATTCGACTTAAAAGTCATAAAAAATGCCAAAAAGTCACTAACCAAAAAGACACATAAAAATGCCAAAAAAGCACTAAATAAATCCAAAAAATCCTGAAAAATTATCCAAATGTAATTAAACTCAAAATCCGTTTTAAACATTCTTCGAAGAAAGTAATTTAAAAACGACTATTTTTAACGGAAAAAGATTCAAAAGTGTTACAACGCCAGATTTTTATTTTACTTGTTATTTTTTAGTCCCATCATTTGAGTCCTTATGGTATATGAAATTTCAGTCTGTCTCGAGGATTTATCAATAGGGCTGTCAAAAAATGTACAAAAAGTGGTCCAAATATGTACATAAATATGTAAGAAAATCCCAAAATATGTACAAAAAACCCCAAATATGTAAATAAAATTTTTTAAATGTTTATTTTTTGAAAAAAATCATCGTAAAACCTCGAAATATGTAAAAATATGTAAATAAAAGTCCCAACTTTTGTTCGCAAACACAAAAAAGAAAGTGTTTTTCCTGCTATTTAGAGCATGGAGAAGCCAGGAAAAAAATATGTATTTACATAAAATTGACAGCCCTATTTATCGATCATTAATAGAGAAGAAAAATATTAAAAATAACTAAATTTAGACAGCCATTTCAAAAGGATGGAATACCATTAGCAGGGCTGTCAAAAATATGCAAATGCACATATTTTTTCCTGGGTTCTATGTTGTCTAATTAGTAGGAAAAACAACTCTGTTATCTCTTTCTCCCTCTCTCTCTCTATGTCTTTCCTTTCCCTCTCTGACTCTCTTCTATCAGTCTCTCGCTGACCCCTTAGCAAGCGACACAAAACGACGACGCATCAATCGAACCATTGGCAATTGCCCTCACATCACACCATTTGGCATTTCCACTCCACCATCCGCTGAGTCTCTTCACTTTATTTCTTACGTAATTTACTATTCTTTCGTATCAATTTTTTCTTCAAGTAATTGAAAATTTATATAAAGTGACTAATTTTTGAATTTTTTTCAGTTTTGACAAAACCCAACTCGTACTGCCTACTATTTTTTGATAAAAAAAATCATCATAACTTCTTTTCAATGTTAATCAAAAATAAACATTTTGGTATAATTCATTAGCCTTTAATTTTATCTATTTACTTGCAAAATTAATTTTCGGTCATAATTTTTTTTTTGAAATATAGAAAACCTTAGGGATATAGAATTATACCAAGAAAGTTTATTCGTTTTACTTTGACAAATGTCATGACGATTTTTTTTATCAAAAACATTATGAGTCGAGGCATTAAGAGTTGGCCTGTATGAGTTGAGTTTTAGCAAAACTTGCAGAATTTTGTCCAAACCTTGACTATAAATCCCAATTTAATTTTATTTAATGGAGGAGGACGGACCGGCGGATTATTGTATCAATTATAATATGCGAGAAATGCACACCTTTGCTTAAAAAATATATTAAATTTAATTAATAAAAAATGGAGTTTAATAAATTGTTAATTTCAGGACCAGGCTTTTTGGGTTTAAATAATTAATCTTTTTTTCAGAAAATGGCATTTTACATAAGAAGCACGAATTAAAAATCATTTTTGATCGAAATATAAAAGATTATGTATTACATATTAGGTAACAATATAAAAAATAAGAATTTAAATTAAAAGCTTAAAGTAAAAAAATTTAAATTTATACCATGACCAAAGCAATACGACATAAGATTTAAATGAAACGGCAAGAAATACATTACCTAATATTTTGAAGTGGATTTTTAATGTTTAATCAAATTTAAAATGCGAATAAGAGTTTAAATTAGTTAGTTTAAACAAATAACATATTTAACGAAATTTTTTTATTTGCTGCAAATTTATGTTATTAACTGTTTTCAAAATAATTGTTATATTAAAAATATTAATCAACATAATAATTTCACAGTCACAAAAACTGGGCGAATTTTGAACTCACAACGCGCGAATGGGTCAATATAAAGAAATAGTATTCAATGCATACAAATTAAATATTATATAAAATAATTTAAAACTTAATTTTTTTTTCTAAATAATATAAAGAATCTAATAAAAAAGATAGTTATCTAAATTTTTATTAAGAAAGTTTGTTCATCAATTTTTTATATTGGACCACACTCGACAACACGAACCAGAACCTAGAGAGAATTATGGTTCTAAAAATTTATTTTTCAATTCATGAATATTATTGTGTTTATTTTAAATTATATCAGAAGTTTTAAAATAAATAATTTAATTAAATAATTACTATTTTTTCAATTATAATTTGAAAAAAAATATTGTCTGTTTAAAAATATTCATTTAATTTACGAAATCCATAGATTTCCTAATTATTTTTAAAATAAAATAAATACAAATAAACTTTGGTCACATTTAAAAAATCAAAGCCAAATTTACTGATGTTTTGATAACAAACAAATATAGACATTTACAAACGATAATAAATAAAATTATTTAAGATAAATGAAATTTAATAATTTAATGTCAAAAAATTCAATATTTAAATAAAATGTGATAATGTTGTATTTATTAAAAAATTAACAACTTTTCAGATTTTAATCAAAAACAAATCAACTTCACTTCTACAATGTAATATGCAACCATATCGTATAAAATGTTTTGCATATTAAGGCCAAACTAAAAATAATAAAAAATTAAGCGAAATATGGAACTTTTTAATAGTTTTTCAAAAAATGAATAGATATTATTATAGAAAATAAATTAATTACATATATTTCATACATAAATTGAAAAGGACGAGCAGAAAAAAATTCTGTCGCGCAAGCGAGAAATGATCCATTGCACTGAAACCAAAAATTAAATCTTTATTTTAAAATGAATGCTTATTTTAATAAAAAAAAATAAAGTACTTCTATAATATAAAAAATACCCAATAAATAAATAAATAATTTATGATATAGATTTAATCTGACAGATTGCAACTGCCGGATTTTGATGGTCAAAAGGGAAATTGGCCATCTTTTTGGGCGATATATTCTCATATTGTTCATAGATTTCTTTAACGTATCTCCAAGATATGGATAAATATATAAAATTAATATAAAACATAGAAACTAAAATGAATAAATTTAAACTAAGTAAATAAAGTATTAAATAAAATTGCAAATATTCAATTATTGAAAAATTTATTTCATTTGAAAGTAATTAATTCATAAATAAATTATTACTAGGGATGCGACTTTTAGCGACTAAAAATCCAGAAATTGTTACCTAACTAAAATAGTGAATAAAAATGCCAAAATAGTGACAAAATAATGGAAAAAATTTCCGAAATAGTGACGAATAGTGACACGCCAAAATAATGAATTTTAACAATTTTAGTGACAAAACGCCAAAACCGGTAGTGACACCAGAATCGAAAATTTTTTGAGCTCCTTTCTTCAAAACAATTGAGTAAAAAATATAAAACTTGAAAATCGAATCCCTAATGATTACAACAAAAATCAATCATTAATAGAGAAGATAAATAATAAAAAGAACTAACTTAATGTCAAGAAATTCAATATTTAAATAAAATGCGATAATGTTTAAAACATGTATATAATCAATATTTATTTCTTAAAAAATTAATAACTTTTCAGATTTTAATTTAAAAATAAGTCAGCTTCACAATTTTGTAATTTATATAATTATTCAAAAGTTCGAATAAATAATTGCTACAATGTGATATCCAACTATATCGTTAAAATCTTGTTGCATGTAAAGGCTTAACCAAAATAATTATAATTATAAAAAATTGAAGTTTACTAAAATGCATAATATTTAACTTATTAAAAAAAACCCCCACTAAAATTGTTATTTATTATTTACTGATTTCCGAATTTTGGCTCGTTCTAGACAAGAAAACGATTTCATTATAACATATAAAATGTTTGTAGCTGGAACAGTGATGCGTTCACGTAAAAAAAATACGAAAAAATGAAAAAAACAGCATAAATAATCAAAGAAATATTAAATTTTCATTGATGAAAAACCTAAAATTTAACATACAACCAAAAGTAACCGAATAATCAAATATGTTTAATATGAAACATTCAAGAAGGAAGTTAAACATTAATATGCATAAAATAATGGACTCAGCTGTTAAATAAATTTAAAAAAATTATTTTCTTAAAATACTACAGTTAAAAGAGATTTCTAATAACAATAAAAGACATGTAAAAAAAATATATACATATTAAAAAATTATAATATTTAATATAAATAGAAGAACGCGCTATAAAATTTAAAAAAAAGTAAATTCTCTTATCTCATAAAATCGCAATTTTTAAAAATCACAAATCAACTTATTACGAGCCGTTTATGAATGGTTTTATCTTTCTAAGAAATTTTTCACCAAAATGACAGTTTTCGCAAATTTTGAGTTATATGATTAAAGAGCCCAAATTAACATAACATTTTTTTTATGTACGACACGAAAAATAATCATAAAATTCAAAAAAAGAAAAATTGCAGTAATTGGTTTTAACCCAAAAAAGGTTTTGAATAGACAGTTTATAAATATATACGACTTTAAATATAACTTTAAATATATAAAAATTATAGAATTGAAAAAATTTATAATTCAATAAAAATAAAAAGCTTAACAAGAAAATAATAAAATTTTAAACGTTCTTGTGATGAGGCAACCGACATAAAAAAGAAAATAATTTATTAAAAAAAGTTCAATATATTTAAAAATAAATTCATAAATAGAGTGAAATTTAAATATTTGAAAAACAAAAGCATTTATGATTGAAGAATGAAATATTATAATAAACAAAATACAAAAGGATTTTTAATTCCAAACCAATTCACAAAGCCAATATAGGATCTAAAATCCAATACCTAAAAATTTCTAGATATAAAATGAAGACACTTCTTTTTAAAAATAAATGAACATTTTATAAGTAATAAAAACATATATTTCCATCGCCGTTTAAGAATACGATATTTTATAACGAGGAAAAAGAATAAAATTGCAATCAATAATAATAGGAATTCAAGATAAAATTAAAAAGTTTTAAAATTAATTTTTTTCATTTGATCAGAGCTTAAAAAGAACCATAATTGTTTTTTAAAACAATTTTCACCGAGCCTGATGAAGAAAAATAATGTTTTTATTTTTATCGATTATAAAATACTATTTATTTTTTAGCGGAAAGCAAATTGAGATTAATTAAATAATGATTAGAAAAAAAATACAATAAGCAAAGAAAAAATAAATGAAAATACTTTAATTAAATCAATAATTGAATGAAATTTAAAATAAATATCAGAAAAAACTAAAAATTAAAAGAACAATACTACACAAACCTGTTCGGAGATAAAAAATGCAAATGTTTTTTCAGATATTTCTTATAATTTAGTGCTAAACGATTGATGCCTTGTAAATAATTTATCTAAATAAAATTTCCATGCCTAATATTTTTTTTTAAATAATAAAATTTCCAATTTAAAAAAAGGTTTAGAATGAAAGAAATTATAAAATTTATAAAGGTAAAAAAATTGCTTTATATACATATATTTTTATTACTACCTAACCCTACCCTAGCTAAGGAAAATCTTACACCATCATTCTTCTTCAAAGGAATTAGTAAAATTTACACAAATCATCAAATTAATTGATTAATCTACGACTAATAACATTAGTTTAAAGTCAATCTTAAAAAAACTAAAAATTTATCTTAAATTAGCAAATGAAAGTTCGTTGGAGAATCCAAATTGAAAACAAAAAATACAAGAGAAATAAACTTCGACATACATATACATATAAATATGTCATTGTTTATTTAGTGAACAAAAATTATGCGGATTATATCAACACTATGGATTATTTATAAAGAAAAAAGAAAAAATTATAAAGAATCAAAAACTAATTAATGATAAAAAATATTAAATTAAAAAAAAATAATCTGAGAAAATTTTTTAATCATAATATGTTATGTGAAACATTTCAAATAAATAATGTATTAAAGATTATGTGCTCAATATATAATTATGATATTTTATAAACTAAAAATGATTCTCAACCAATTAAAAATAACGAAAAAATTTAATTATTTAAAATAAGAAAAATATACACCAAAATAAATGAAAATTATAATCGCTTTACCTAATTAAATAAGTATTAACAACTTTCTTCCCAATGCGCTGCTGAGTTCAAAAACCATCATATTGGTGAAATGAAGGCCATTTCACTCATCACTGGCCGGCCAACTTCTAATTGCGTTCAAAGGGCAAATGACCCGTTCAGCACTGACTGTAATCTCGAGTATTTATTTAGCCAAATTAAATAATTGAAAGAAAATAATATGTAAATACCTAAATAATAAATAAGAATTCGAAAATTGAAAAGAGAAAGGCAAACAAGAAAATAGTAAAAATAGAAAGATAAAGAAACGGAAATGAAAGATTAAATACATCTTAATAACATGTATAATAAAAATGGAATTCTTTCAGACCCTGCCGAATGCCTATTTAAAAAGTCGTGTGCCCAAGTTGCAAATCCCAAAATTATTTTTTATTTTTACTAAATATTTCTTTTTCGTTAAATTACTACCAATGCATTTTAACCATATTTTAGCATTAGTTTTTAACGATAATAAAATAGATTTAAAATAAATAAATTTCTAACTGATCAACTGTAAGTTTTCTGTTTTTTCTTATTTTGTTGCTCATTAGCTATTCAGCCAGTCTACGACTCGCCCGTCGGAAAACCCGATCACTCTTTTTGATCGGTCCTACGCATTTATATTTAAAAAATTAATTCATAAATACAGCAAATATCAAAATCTAAAAAAAAAACAAAAAATATTTTTGGAATAGTTCAAATAATATTATTTTAAATAAGTTATCATATTTTTTTTACCGAAAATTGCTCTATTCTGTGAATAAACTCATAAGAAATAATTAAACTTAATTAATGATAAATAGGTTATTGTATTAAATAAAATATTTTCGTTTATTTAATTATAAAACATAAAGTGAATCAATTTTAAACAAACCAAAATTTACAAAAGATTTTTGGAATTTAAGTAAACAATAATGCCAAAATTTAACATTTTAAATAAAAATACTGCTGAGCAAAAATGAAAGCTTAATTCTGTCTCGAGCGGAACTCGAGAAATAATCTCTTGCATTGAACCAAAAATGAAAAATTATTAAATTGCTTCATAATGCTCAAATATAAAATATATATATGCACCAATCTAAACCATTTCTTATTTCACTCGTTTCGTGATTTGAAAATTTATTTTAATATGCGAATGTCAACAACCTCATTAGTCAGCCAATTGATAGTTTCGATTGAAAATTAACATTTTTTTCTGTTAAACTAAAAACAATAATAATAATGATAATTAATAATGCTATCTCATGTGAAATAGGTACAGTAGAGTTGATAGAGGACGTCACGCTTATTAAAATTTTTTAAATTGATTATGAGTTATATAAAATATTGTTTTTGTATTCGATAAATGCGCAATAAAGAATTTAAATAATAAATATTTTAATTATTTAGATCCAAAATAAATACTTCTGTATTTGGAAAATTATGAAGTTTTAATCATCAAAAGATAAAAATTTTTAATTTTTATAATCACAAATAAATTCGAGTCAGCGATAAACCAAAAAGAGAAAAACGATGATCCTACCAATTCTAATGTTTGACAATGTTAAAAAAATAAACTTTTTTATAAATAATTAAAAAATCCATCCATAATAATAAAAAAAATCTTGCGAAGAAATATATTATCGAAACCAATTATCACTACAATATCGATTCCTTTGATCGAGAAGAAATCATTTATAAATTTGAAACAAAATTATTATACATTATGGAATTGCCATTTTTCAATAAATTAAATGAAATAAAATGATAAAATACATAATATCGAAAATATTTATAAAAAAATTAAATTTAAAAATTAATAAACTTTTTGAAATTCTTGTAAGAAAAACCAAATAACCTTAACGGCACTGTAATGGAACATGGATGATGACGATAAAACGATTTTATACAAAATCATTAAAAAAGAAAGATCTTATATTAATTTTATTATTCATGGATTAAAATAAATAAAAAATTAACATTAAAATAAATGAAAAGCACTATTATTTTAATATTAGATATGAAAAGCACTTAATATAAAAATACTAATAACTAAAAAACCGTACTTCATTTATCGATAATCAAAACAAAAACAATTTGCCTCGGGAGTGAAATTAAAAGAGCTTAAAATTCTCGAGAATTTTCGGCTTTATAATATAAATACAAAAATTCCAAAATGAGAGAAAATTGCTCAAATTTTAAAAAGCTAATTTATAAGCTATGTAAGGGTTTAATTTACCCTAAACAAGTGATTCAAAGAATAACGAATATAATGATTTTCAGAAAATTGTCCCATCTATGGAAAAATTGTAAGACGAGAGAGTGTTCGAGGATTAGTTAAAGAATATTATAAAATATGCAAAAAACTTATTAAATAAAACAATTTGAAAAAGTTAAATATCACCAGAAGATATTCAACAACTCATCAGAATCTATTCAAAAAAAATGATTTTTTCATTTCTTGAATATTTAAAATTTTTCTAAATTATACCAGAAAAATTTAAAAATAATTACCTATAAAATTAATTAAAATAATAATCTCTGTTTTTAAAATGCCATTATATTGCAAATATATAATAGATAACATTTAAATGGTCTAAAATAAATAAATAAAATATTAAAATTTCTACCGTAAACATAATTGGATACATTGACCAGAACACAACGAACCTTATTTGGTAACACATCCGATTCAATTTGATAAATTAATAAATTAAAAGAAACAGCAAAAGAAAATTATTTAAATTAACATTATTCCATCAAATAAAAAATTAGATTAATTTTAATTAATCATTTTGAATTAAAAAAATTATAATTTTCTTAATGAGTCTCATTCGTAAAAAATCATCAATTAAAATAACCAACACATTTTTTGCAGAGAACAGACAAATAAGTTGTGATTTTTGATTCATGTATATCAAAAAGTTTTAAAATAAATAAGAAATTTACAGCAAATAAAATCGAATTTGCAATAATTTTAACAATAATTATGTATTATGAATATGTTTAAAGGGAGATGGTATTTTTATAAATATAATTGAATGAATATATTTTAGAATTGTAACAAGAATGATTTAATGAAAATAATTCAAAATTGATACTATAATAAATTAAATTAGAAAGGTAAAGAAGAAATTTTAATCTCTTTTGAAATCATTTATTTATTGATACCAAAAATGATTAAATGAATAAATGTCTGGTTTTTTGAATGGTATAATGATAATCGAACCTAGTATATATAATAATTGTAATAAATAATAATATTCCAATTTATTTAAAAAAGTCTATGCAAAATAAAGCAAAATTTAAATTTAAAAACAAAAATTAAACTATCTTTTATTGTATTATTATACTATTTTAATCAATTATGTACATCTTTTAAATTGATGTTTTAAAAATTTAATCGATATTGAAATAAAGTTCCTTATAAGCAAATTTGCTTCAATTATGAAATTACGAAGCAAGAAATAATGAATTGCGCGAACGTCCTGGACAAGTGTACCTTAACAAAAAATCCTGCCTTGAACATTGAAAATGAATATTTTTCTAATTGAAAAAGTCATCATAGTATTAAATGTAATTATTCAAGATAAATTTTTTAATAAATAAAATTTTTAATACGTTTTTTATATTTTATAATTTAACGCTATGCTTAAAAAATAAAAATTAATTCTTAAATAATAAAGTAAAAATTGGTTATCATTTACTAGTATTTGATAACTTGTTGACGGGAAACGGCAGAACAGCATGCCTAACCAAGAATCTCTTGCTAAAAATAAATACTTTTATTAATAAATTATATATAAATTATATTATACTGATAACAAAGTATTATAAAACATAATTTTGACAAAATAAACATACATATACATACACCGTATTTCCGATATTATAGCCCGCTCTAAAGATCTATCTCTCATTGTAGTAGGCGAGAATAAAATTTTACTATAATTTATTATCTCGCAAACAGATTAATCAATTTTTCGTAAATTAAAACTGATATAATACAAAAATGATCAACTCGAGCAGGTGAGAACTGGGAGGTATCATGACCTAATCATAAATCAATTTAAGAAGCGATAAATAAAAAACAAGTTTCAAAATAACAAACTAAAACCTAAAAAATATTACTATTAATGAAACTAACATACAATTAATTTAAGCCTTCCAAAACGTAATATAAAAAATTATAGAAACGACTATTAATGAATACAGATAAAAACCTTTTACCAAGTACAAGTCCCATTGATCCAAGGGAGTGTCAATTAATGGAAGCTAGGTCCCTGCAAAACGGCCTTGTTCCCCTAAATTTATTAATTAGTTTCTATTCAAATGAAAATTTAATGTATCGAATAAATTATTTTATTATTCTTCAACAAATCATTTATTTGTATTTATTTTAAAAAATTATAAAAAAATAAATTAAATATAGAAAAACCGTAAAAAATTTATTAATTCAGGAAAATATTTGTAGAAAATTATCCAATTCAATTTTAGAAACATGGTACCTTATATCATTAAAATTCAACAAAAATGGACTATAATGTAAAAAAGAGAAGAGAAAAATTTAAAGAAAAATATTAAATCTTTTAAAAATATTTAAGTTTTAAAATTTACTCTTCTCTATATATAAAATATTCTTTTCTTAAAGATTAGACTTCCGTATTGTAAAAAAAGTCTTCGTCCATCAAAGCTAAAATTTTCTTGTTTTATTTCTTGTCATAGTCTCCCTTTTTATGCATTTCATGTTTTAATAAAATATTATTGATTTTCTTCGATTATTTTTCATTTTTATCAAATTTTAATATTCATGGCATAAAATTTAAAATATATTTTATTTTATTTGAGATATCTCGAATTTCTTAAAAAACATCATTTGAATGATTTGATGAAATAATCTTTTCAAACTAATTAACATGTTCTTTCAGTTCATCTTGTGAACAGCCAAATGATAATTGTAGATCTCGAGCAGGCTTTTGAGAATCTTATTTTCTATTTTTTTTTAAATTTAAAACCAATAATATTTGGACCATTTAATTTCAAAAGAAAATATTTCTGTTGGATTGTTCTTAGAAACCATAACTCAGTGCAGTTTAATTTCATTAATTGATATTTTATTTTTTCTGATTAATTATTTGTTTCCTACAAAATACGGTATTATTATAAATGTAATTTTAAAATGTTTAAATATTTAATATTTTCATGAAAATTTATAATATACCATAATTAACCTTTTATGTTTATGATATTAGATGAAGAAAAAATTTCAAAAATCCTCTGGTTTTAGGATAAAAAAAGGATGAGTGCACTTTCGTTTTTTTACATTTATTTCATAAAAATAATAAGTATTATTTTGATATTTCTGTTTAAGCAATGTTTTTTATTTGATTAATTCAATTAATTAAATTAAAAAAATCCCTACCATTTTTGTGGAATTATGTTTCAATAATTTCATTCATATTTTCTTAGTTTTTTTTAATCTTATGTTCAAGTGCTCTTAATATTGTTTTGTGACTAATTAGAATTTAAAAGGTATTAAATTGGTTTTCTTTAAATTCTTATTTAAATTCTTACTAAATTGTTTTTTTAATGGAAGTGCTTTTAATAAACTCCATGTCCATCACGACTCATTCCACAGTTTGAGTTTTTCGTCTATTTAGAGTAATCGAAATAACACGGAATTGAACCATTATAATTTTAATTTATTTTTAAATCATTAACTTTTTTCTTTTAAAATTGGTTTATAAGTTAAATTATTTTTAAGAAATATTTATTTATTTTTTATGAAAAATTTATTAACTTTTATATATTCATATTAAATGCATAAACTTTAATAAAATATTATGAACTGCAAAAAATATGTTAATTTTAATTTTTTTATTATTTAATGTAATTAAATTACTAATACCAAAGTAATTTGAATGAGTAAATTTCTTTAAAATATGTCAATTATATTTCATTTAATTCAACCACTTCTCTACTGTGGATAGATTTGTTGTACTTTCCACTGTTGTATTCTTATATAAAATGTTTATTTTCGTATTTTAATTGGATATTAGCTTACAAAATTATAGTTTATTATCAATAATAAATTTGGTTATGTTATTAATCAATGTTAATAAATTTATTTCTTTTTTTCATAAAATGCTTTGATTTCTATGCATCATCTTATTATATTTTCTATAAATTACGAATTTTAATATACACATTGTATCAAATTATTTTAAATTTAATCTTGTCATTTAGTCATCCACTAATCTTTTCATTTAGCATCTTGGCATATTTTATTGCAATGTAAACTTATCGTAAAATTGTATTTAACATTTATTTAATTTTCTATTATTTTGTTGTATGTTTAGTCGGTAATTTATTTTAATATATTTTGGTATTTATTTAATTATTTCTATTATTTTGTTCTATCTTAAGTCGGTAATTTGTTTAAAAATATTAAAAATACTTTCACATTAACTTAATTCTACATTACATTAGGAATCTCAAAAAATTGTTTTAATAAAAATAGTTTATATAAAAATCATTTGAGAAAATTTTCATTTCAAATAAATATTTAGTTTTTTTCCATTTTTGTTATCTTATAATATAATTATTTAATTATGTTTTTGATCAATGTTTTTTAGATACCTTTTAATTAAAATTTCATTGATGATTTGTTGCTTCACAATGTAAAATTGTAATACTGAGATTTTAAATTCTTTTAGAAAATTTTTACAAAATTTTTATTAAAAATACTTCTTTTGCACCAAAAAAAATTTAGATATATATATTTTTAAATTGCACAACCATATATTGTTTTTATTCCAAGTTGTTTCCTTTATTATCATGTAAATATATTTTTATAAGGAAAAAATTTATTTCAATTATTTTTATTGGATCGACTATAGAAAAGACAATTTAATTTATAATAAATCGTAATTATTTTTCTAATTTATTTTTAGCAGCACTCTCGTTCATCATAGTTTTGAAAGTGGTCTTATCGAAAAATTCGTTTACTCATTTTTGTTGAAATTTTATTGAATTTTTTAAATTTTAATTTCATTTACTTTAGATTAATAACATTTTGATATCTATTAATTTTTACATTTTTTAAAAAATATCTTATTTTAAATTGCGTCAACATTTTCGCAATTATTATACCATATAACTTCTTTAATTGATTTTATGATTTATGTGCTGTGAAAACTAAAACTTTCATTTTAAATGCTCAATAGTTTAAAGGTAGCTTATTTTTTGTTTTTCTCGTAGTCTATTTTTTTTTTGCCATATATATATAAACCGTTTTTTGTCTTTCAAGTTGCAATTAGTTGATTTTTAAATATTTTTTCTTGTTTCCGGTCAACCGTCAAAGTAACAATTCATTTGTCCAGGCATTGTTTTATCCAATTAAAGTGTATTTATTCTGTTTTGTCAACAAAATTTTTTTGTTTGCCGTTCATTTAAGTGGACAAAAATGACCACATTTAAAGAGATTTATAAATATTATTTAAAAACAAAATGAATACATTATTTATCATTTTTTCGAAGTTTTTTAATTGTAAATTAAGTTTTTACCATTAAAGAAAATGTTGTATTTAATTTCTTTTATAAAAAAGTTAATAGACAAATAAATATTTCTATTTTTATATGTTTATTTTCCAAAGAATATATATATATATATATATTTTAGTATTATCTCTTTTCGTTTGCAGTTGTTTCTTTTTTCTTGCATCTTTCGACTCACTATTTTTAATTTTATAAATAGTTATTTATTTATTTATTTCTAAAATAGTTCTGTTTAATTATTCTTTTTTATGTTTTATACATTTAATTAGTTTATATAAATTTTTTGAGTAAACTTCACTCAATGAAATCCAGGTGTTACTCAAATGATATTTTAAGAAAAAATTTATTAATTAAATTTTTAAGGGATTTGTTGCTTCAAGTTATAAAATTCTAAACTTGAACTTTCAAATAATTATCAGATTAGTAATAACATTTTAATCATTGATCTTTTCCTATATGTAAATGCTTTAAACATTTAAATTCTTTTATTTTAATAAATTACTTTTTTTGAGCAAATATTATTATCAATATATAACCTTTCATGCTAAAAAAATAAGATTTCGATAATTGATATTAGTTACACGTCAACAAAAATTTGATTTTCAAAAAATTCTTAAATATAAATAATATTCTAACAATTTTTTATAAATTTTTATTATTTATTATTTTGAGTTTTATTATAAAAGATTATTTAATGATTTTACTTAATTATTAGAATTTAATCTTTTGAAAAAACCAACCAATACAACTAATT
>SIJG01000203.1:0-144265 GCA_023374025.1 Heterodera schachtii
AAATCGTATGGGCTCAGCTCAAAAGATAATTATTTTTTTTAATTCATATTTCTTTCTTTTTTTGTTAGTAAATTTTTGTTTAACTTTTTTAAAATGTTTATTTTTTGATTAATATTCTCTCTCATCACTTATTTCTTCTTAATTTATGTCGTTTGAATCTCATTGTGTATTCTCATGAATCTACAGTCGGTTGGACATTTTTCTTCGTTATAATATAACAATATCCGATGAGCCCTTCCACCTCTCCCAAATTCCACTTCATCTTCATAAATATTTGCTTTGTATATTAATTTTTTTTCTCCAATTGATGTTTTTAGCTGAATGTATTGGAGTTTACAACGGGGATTGGATCAAAAATTTTAAGAATTAGATTATTAAATAAAAACATCAGATTTCGTAGACCAAAACTAGAAGATTTTACAAAATTTCAAATCTGTTATTTTAGCAATTTATTCGATCCAAATTTTTAAATATTTTATATTTTTGCCTCTCATTATCATTATATTTATTTGAGCCGCGTTTTTCAAAAAAAAAACTTCCATACAATTTCAAAAATTAAATTAATTTACGAAATCACTAAAATTTGGTCTCCAAAAATCAGAACATTGCTGACAAATCGGGACATTTTTGTTTTAAGATTTTGACTCTCCAAAAAACCCAGATCCGAATTCGAACAAAAAGTCGAAATTCAAATTAATTTCAAAATTCACAATTATGCAACTAATTTTCAAAATGTACGAAAAATCATAACAAAATAAAAGCAATTAAATTTTAAAAATCGACGAAAAATGTTGTCATGTGACTTATAATTTGAAAAACATTAGTTAGATGACCATAAAAGAGATGGTTTAAGATAAATTATAACAAAAATTAAAAAATGTTAAGAAAGCACACAAGAAAAGAAAAGCTGAAAAACAAATTTTAAGTGTAATTTAAAATTAACAATATCATTCAATAAATACGTAATATTTTAAAAATAAAATCATATCCTAATCCTGCTACATAATACAATTAAAAAATTAATTTATTGTAAAAAGTTAATCTTCGACTAATCTAAAAACAATTAGGCACAATAAAAAGCAATTGATTAAATTGACTTCAGATTCAAATAAAGTGACCAACATTAATTAAAATTTATCTTTTTTATAAATTAATACAACAAGAATTAAAAATTAGTAATCAAAATTTATATAAGAATAATTAACAAAGAGACGACTATTAAAAATGCTGAGCGATAAATTTTATTTTATAAATTACAATGTTTCCTTTTCATTTAAATGCATTATAAAATAAAAAAATAATATTTTTTAGGAACAATTATTCTAAACTATATAAAAATTATACAAAAAACCAACTGTAGCAATATACAATATTTTAATAAAATAGAATACTCCAGGTCTTGATTTGATTTCCAAAAAGTAAATAAAAAACAAATAAATTATATTAAAAAAGAGTATTGGTAAATTCCATTTGTATTATTTATAATTCTTAATTATGAAAATAAAATAACAATAAATATCTGTAAAATATAAAAATTTCTGATTTTGATAAAATAAAAGTGTTTAATATTTATGATATTTAGGTTAACAAATATAGCATATCAAAATCACGGTAATTAATAAAAAAATTAATTATAAAAAATAAAATTGTTATTAATGTGTATACACAAAGATAAATTATTCTTAAGCATGCCTGCAAACTTAAAAAAATCAAATATCACTTCTTCCTGCCGAGAATATTTTTTTATATTTGTGGAAATATATTTTATTAAAATATTTTGTGAGTGTAAATTTTAAAAATTTGGTTAGACACATTGCTAGCTAAAACAATACACAAAATCTTTTATCTGAGCGCCGTTTTACTAATTGTAATATGTTCAAGAATATAAATAAAATTATAGTACTAAAAAACAATTATTGAAATATCAATTTTTGATGTTAAATAACTACAAAATTTCATAAAATAACTTATTTATTTATTACAAAAAATAAAAAGTCTTTATATTTAATTAAATAATGAAACAAAGATAAATAATTTTCAATTCAACATGAAATAAAAGGAAGCAGAAGTGGATTTAAACGAAAGCGAACCGATTGCAAGAAATGAATCGAAATGTTTCAATGAATATGAACAAAAGATATTTTATTTAAATTATAAAAATATTTTCTAAAAAAATTAATAGAAATATAAAAATTAAAAAATAATAAATAAAAAGTCAAAATTATAATTCACAATAATTGCATATCGTTCAGTTCAAAAGTTATATTTTTATACTTATCAGCTAACATTGGAAATAATATGAGAATTGCAAAATTAATTAAAATAATAATTTAAAAAAAGCTGCAACAACATATTGTAAAATTTATTAATTAATCCGAGTTTCATAGATAAGTTGAAGGATAACAATTTTATCAAATTTTAAAGTCAAATACAGAAAATGAAAGTGAATAGAATTGTTTACCGGGTTTCTTTTTTTGATAAATTGCATTGGCAAATGAATGATGCATCGCTTATTGAATTATGACAAAGGCAAAAGAATAAATAAACTGAATCTTAAAGTAAATATAAATCCGAATCAATTCATCCTAATCATGCAATATTTCGTCGGAAAATTCTGCGACTCAAACCATCAAACATTTGCAAATAAAAATATTAATGATAAATATTTATAAAACAAAAATTTACTTGGAAAAATTAAAAATTAAAATAAAAACAGCCAATACTTATAAAATTCTCTTCTACGCCTAGTAAAACAGTCATCTTAAATTGTTATGTTAAAATATTTTGATGTTAACAATAAATTACACCCTAACAAATACTAAATAACTTCAAAATGATAAAACTTAAATGACGAAATAATTAAGTTAACAATTAATAAAAACAGATGCACGAAGAGATTTTAGTAAAAAATATTAATAAATGAAAATAATAATTTAAATTATTTATTAAATGTGAAAATGAACTAAACTATAAGCATCAATAAGCACTTGCTACGCGAATATATGAAAGGAAATTAAAACGAATGTAGAAGAATATTTCTTTCTTCACAATTGTGGATTGATTAAATATTTTTAATGATAAAAAAATGAAATAAACAAAAATTAATAATACAAAAATCAATGAACCATAACAAATTATAAATCTTGCGGTAAAATTTTTTAAATAATAACCCAATTCAAAATTAAGTTTAAAAAAATTAAATAAAAATTCTACATTTAATATTTATTATTTGTTAAGCCTGAGTGGCTATAGGTGAAATTGTTTTATAACATGCGAAAGAAATCAAATTAGAACGTACAACAAAGAAATGAGGGCTCGGGCAAGAAGATGACGCTGTAAAAAACTAATAGCAAGAAACGAACGCTAAATATTAATAATAAATAATTCAAATAAAATAATATACAGTGAAATTTTTCATCATAAACAGTTAATATTATATTATTATAATATTTTAATCAAATGAATAAAATCTTGATTTAAAAGAAAAGATTCAGCGAAAATTAATTTGAAATAAGCAACGGAAAGCCAATAATGAAAAACCAAAAAAATATTTAAGCAATATTAGATAAGGATTATTTATCAAAAATATTCAAAAAAATTTTAATAAAAATACAGCCTAATTATTAGAGCACTTAACGAGATCATATAAGACAACAATCTGCATTTTTTAATAATAAAATTTGTTATAGAGTAAAATTTAATTAAAACGATAAAAAGTCGCTTATTGATATAAATTATGCATTAATTAATTAATAATGGTCAAAATATTAAGTGAAAGAATGCGTATGGGCGTCTTCAGCACGTAAATTGTCATTTTTAAAACAAAAAATAAATAATTTAAATCTATCTTTAAAACATTTTTAAAATAAATTTGCACTCTATGAAAAGCTAAATTTAACAACAAAACAAAGGATAAACTGATATTTCAAAGAATGATATTAAAAAAATAATAAAAAAGCGTAAATAAATTCGATGCAAAAAATATGGATAGAATTAAAAACATAAAAAAGTTTTTCATAATGTAGTACTTACTGTAAATATAAAACTGGAAGAATCCTCATCATTTTTCAGCGAATGTTCTTCATAATCCATATATCCACTATACTAATTTGGTGCTGTACGTACGTACCAGGGATGTGCCGAGCCAGACAAAATCCGATTCCGATTAAATCGCCGATTCCGATTATGGCCAAAAATCCGATACGGTTTTAAAACCGATTACGATTATGGCCCAAAATCCGATTAATTGCGATTCCGATTACGATTCCGATTTTTTTTAAATAATTTTTTTCCAAAAATTTTATTCATAATCAAATATTTTTGCTAAATAACAAAAAACTTGATTATATCGGTGAGAATTAATCCGGCACTGCTTTGTGAGAAAAATTTAATTTCAGTCATTTTAGGGTTGTAAATTACCTATATGGACTATAAAAAGGCAAATATGGACATAAAATATGGACTAAAAAAGCCCAAAATATGGACTAAAAAGCTCAAAAATGGCCAAATATGGACCAAAATATGGACTAAAAACTGCCAAAATATGTGTTTTAAATCCTCAAAAATTCCAAAAAGGTGTCTGTATTCAATATTTGCTCTAATACACTTAAAAAAATACAATAAACAACCAAAAAATAGATTTAAAACATAAAAATGCAAATTTTTTTATTGTCGTCCATCGTAAAAAAAAGTTTGTCAAAATTTCAAAAAAATTCTCATTTAAAAAAATGAATGGTTCACAAAAATGGCAAAAATATTTATTAAAAATGACGACGAAAAGTCAAATTTTCCGGATTTTTTGGGCTGTAATTTTTAAAAATTCCAAAAAGTCCATCTTTAGGGGTGTATTTTTCGCTTTTTTTTTTTGCATTTTTATAGTGAAAATTTGCCAAAAATGGTCGAAATATGGACTAAAAACACAAAAATGGAGAAATATGGATTTATTCCCAAAAACCCCCAAAATATGCATTTACATGGACTAAAAACCTTCACCAAATCAAAAAATTTTAATGCAGAAATGCTATTTTTGAGCCCCTTTCTTCATAGCATATGCGCAGAAAAAATATGTTAATCCACCATATAATTTACAACCCTAGTCATTATGTTAAAATAAGATTAAAACATTCGTTTCAGAAAACATTTTTTTTTCAAAATTCATTGGTATTCTCGCTAAAAAAAATTCCTTCAAAAGGTCAATTCTTAGGGGTGTAATAATCGGATTTCAAGGCAAAATCCGATTACGATTATCCGATTCCGATTATGGCCCAAAATCCGATTTATTGCGATTCCGATTACGATTACGATTCCGATTCGGCACATCCCTGGTACGTACGCCCCGCCCCTTTTTTATAATAGACTTTTATTAAAACGAATTCCTTTTTGTTTACCTTTTATTTTGCATTTAGAATTACGAGAAAAACAAGGATGATAGAGCGAGAGAGAATAGGTAAAGTGAGAAAAACAAAGAAAGGAGAAGAGGTGAGGGAGAGAGAGGTGAGCAAGATGAATTGAAAAGATAAGAGGAGAGAAAAAGAAAGAAAGAGGGAGAGAGAGAGAGAAAAGGGAGAGAGAAGGAGAGAGAGAAATGAGAGAGAAAAGAAGAGAGAGAGGGAGGAGAGAAAAGGGTGAGAAAAGCAGAGCGAAGAGGAGAGAGTGAGAGAAGAGAGAAAAATAGAGAAGAGAGAGAGAAAGAGAGAGAGAAAAGAAGAGAGAGAGAGAAAGAAAAAAGGAGAGGAGAGAGAGTGAAAAATAGAAAAGAGAGAGAGAGAAAGAGAGAGAGGAGAGACAGAGAAAAGAGAGAGAAAGGCAGAGAGAGAAGAGGAGAGAGTGAGAGAAGAGAGAGAGAGAGAGAAAAATAGAGAAGAGAGAGAGAAAGAGAGAGAGAAAAGAAGAGAGAGAGAGAGAAAAAAAAGGAGAGGAGAGAGAGAGAAAAATAGAGAAGAGAGAGAGAGAGAGAGAGAGGAGAGACAGAGAAAAGATAGAGAAAGGCAGAGAGAAAAGAGATGAGAGAGAGAAGAGAGAATGCGAAAAATAGAAAGGATACGAGGAGAAAAGAGAGAGAAAAGCAAAGAGAGAAGAGGAGAGAGTGAGAGAAGAGGGAGAGCGAAAAATAGGAAGAATTAAAGGAGAGAAAAGGGATAGAGAGGGAGAGAGAGAGAGAGAAGTTAGAGAGAAAAGAAGAGAGAGAGTGAGAAGGAGAGACAGAGAGAGAGAGAAAAGAGAGAAAAAAGAAGAGAAAAAAGAAGAGAGATAGGAGAGACAGAGAAAAGAGAGAGAAAAGCAGAGAGAGAAGAGGAGAGAGTGAGAGAAGAGAGAATGCGAAAATGAAAGGATACGAGGAGAGAAGAGGAGAGAGTGAGAGAAGAGAGAGAGGATAGACAGAGAAAAAAGAGAGAAAAGCAGAGAGAGAGAAGAGGAGAGAGTGCGAGAAGAGAGAATGCGAAAATAGAAAGGATACGAGGAGAGAAGAGAGAGAGGGAGAGAGAGAGAGAGAAGTGAGAGAGAAAATAAAGAGAGAGAGAGAGAGAGAAAAGAGGAGAGAAACGGAGAGAGAAAAGAGGAGAGAGACAGGAGAGAGAAAAAAATAGAGAGAAGAGAGAGAGAGAGAAAAGGAGAGAGAAAGGAGAGAAAAGAGGAGTGAGAGAGAGAAGGCTGAAAGGGATTAAAGAGAGTGAGACAGTGATGTTTTGTATCCATAATTATTTAAATAAATCCCGATTCGGGAACCGATGAAATCCCGAGCAATCCCGATGGATTTAAAAAGTCGCTCGGGACGGATCCCGATGTCGGGATCCCGAATTTAATCCCGCTGGATCCCGATCCCGTCCGGTCTCTATGACACACATACTCGAGATTTCTAAAGTCCCGCACAAATGTTACCCAAAATTATTCAAAATAAATGAAATCACAATAGAGCGGTGGGAACCGCGAAGCGGTTCCCAACCGCTCGTAAATTTGACAATTTCTGTGTGTCCGCGATGTTTACGCCTTTTGAATTTGCGCTTATAGACGTTGTGCCAATTTGTTTTGGAAAAATATGAAAAAAAAAGGTGAGAGATTGGGAGGGAAAAAAGAGAAGGAAAAGAGGATAGAGAGAAGGAGAGAGTGAGAGTAAAGAAGAGAGAGAGACTGGGAGAAAAAAAAGAGAAGAGAAGCTGGGAGAGAGAGAAAAAAAAGAGAAAGAAAAGAGGATAGAGAGAAGGAGAGAGTGAGAGAAAAAAAGAGAGAGAGACTGGGAGAGAGAAAAGAAAGAGACTGGTAAAGAGTGAGAGCAAGAGGAGAGAGAGAGAGAGAGTGAGAGACTGTGAGAGAGAGAAAAAGAAGAGAGAGAGTCATCGTTAACTGTTTTTTGAAATTTAACTGGTAACTTTATGATTTCTATA
Source organism: Heterodera schachtii (assembly GCA_023374025.1). Lineage (NCBI taxonomy): Eukaryota > Metazoa > Nematoda > Chromadorea > Rhabditida > Heteroderidae > Heterodera > Heterodera schachtii. The sequence goes on from SIJG01000203.1 coordinate 7,383, forward strand.
GGCAGTAGCAATATTCAAACAATATTATGTTCTCTTTCATAAAGTCGAGAAGAATCCATCCGTCTTTATTTTCTGCGTTTGTCTTATGCATAATTTAGTTTTTATTAATTTTTATATCAATATCAATATGATTTTATTTCTTGACGTCTTATGAAAGTGTCCATTAGATATAATTTAATTGTACTTAACAAGAACAATCAGAAAAATTTTTTTACGAGAAAATTCTATTAAAAAAAGATTTAATTTAATGATTAAAATTTTTTATTCCCATGGCCTCTTACGAGATTTCACCTGTATTTGTTTTTGTAGCTTTTAATAGTTTAAATTTTATTTTAAATTATGTTTTAAAGAATTTAATTACATAATTTCCAACGTCTCAATAATATATATATATTATGTTTTGCGGCGGGCGGTCTTGAAGCGCATTTTAGTTTTTTTATAAATTTTCATATCAGAAATTTTTTCAAATAATTCTTTTCTCAATTATAATATTCATATATATTTCATTTCAGTTATTCAGGGTTAAATTATTGATTAATATTAAGCTTATTTGACATAGTTCAAGTACAATTTTTATTAGATTTTATACTATTTTTCAACATAAAAATATATATAATTAATTTTTTTTGTTTTTTTATTTGAAAATATAATTTTTTTACGAATTATCAGTTGAGTTATTTAAAGTATTTATTATATGTTTTTAGTCTAATTTTAATAGGTTTAAGAATTACCTTAAATTTTTATTCATTTGTTCTGATAAATTATACTGCAATTCAATTATTTATTTGTTTGATCATAATTACGATGTAGCATAATTCTATTAATTTAGAATTATCATATTATTTTCAGTGTTAGTCTTTATGTGATAAAAATATTTTTTTAAATGCATTTTTTGAAATTTTAATATAGCTCATCTGATTAAAATATTTTTTGCTGAAATAGATTGTACTCATTTAATAAAATTATATTAATATTTGTTTATGGTAAAAAATCAGACTCCTTCCTCTTAATGATTAAAGTTGGATTATTTTTAGTTTAAAATTGTTGTCAAAGACTGCCTTTGCCCAACAATTATCTCTCTCTATACCATTTATATTGATAATTGTTTTTCATTTTTATGATATTATTTTGTTTTTAGTGTTATTTTATTTATATTATCAAAGAGAAAAAGCAATCATTTGTTTATCTGTTTGTATATATTAAGCGTATAGAGATTTGATATTACTAGAAAATTTTATGCATTTAATTTATTAAAAAATATTTATTTTTAAAATCTTCAACAAGTTTAATTTTGTTACTTTTTTTAAAAATTAATTTTACCATGTGTTTATTAATAGTTTCAATAGAGATAATTTTTTAAATAAAAAAAATTCTCTTTATTTTCATTCAACAGTGAGAAATTTATTTAAATAAAATAAGAAAATTTAATCAATCGTATTTTAAATTTATTCTCTCGTTTACTAAAGTTTTTCTGCAGCTTTCGGTTTCATTTAATGTAATTTTGTTTATTTAAACCAAACTAATAAATTTTTATGACGAAATAATTCTTTTTTCTTTTTGCTTACAATATGTTTAAAATTTTTTGCTTTTTTCCAATTTGAATAACATAAGTAGTCAAATTAAATTTAGAAAATAATGTTTAAAATTTAAATTTTGTCTTCAAGTCAGATCCTATTCAAGGTGTCGACAATTATTTTTCTCAGATCCATTATTTTTATTGTCAATTAAGTTCATCTTTTATATTATTAAGCTATTTTAAATCGCTTCATTGTATTAAGTTTTGTTCTATTCTTATAAAGAAAATATCTTTTTTTAATTAAAGAATTAAGCAAATTAAAATTAATAATAGGCTAATTTGGTAATATGTGTGCCTCAATAGTGAAAATGTATAAATGAAAAACTAAATACATTTAAATTTATAATAAAAAATCTCGGCAATAAAGTTATTCGTTAATTCTCTATAGTTTTTTTAAGTTAAAGATGCTGTTTTTCCTATAGTTCATTTTTTCAATTTTACCCTTATATTATAATACATTTTACTTTAGTTTATTTTTAAATATATACATTTGTTATCCTGGTTTAAAAGTTATTATTTTTATTCTTTATGAATATTAATATCTCTTTTATATTATCGTTTCATTGTTGAATTGGGATGTTAATTTATAAATCGAAGTGAAATTAAAAGATCACTTAGAAATAATGTTAATTTACTCTGTCAACTATTTATTTTCTTGCAGGATTTTCGGATCGACCTTCAATGCTTAATCTAATAAGTGCACCTCTTGTACAAATGCTGTTGAAATTTTCCATTATAGCATTTTTATTGGTTAAATTTATATATTTTACTTTTAATTTTCATTTTTTAATTAAATAATATTCGGAAAATTAACGAGTAATTTATTTTAATTTAAATATTTATTTTTTCAAACTTGAATTATTTTATTTTTTATACTCTTGAAGTGCATCTCTCTTAATTGATCGAATTGCTTCCTCTCTTCTTATAATTTCAGTGAAACATTTGCTGCTTGTTTGATTATATAATTTCTGATTTGATTTAAACTGTAAAATAATATTATTTGTTCAGTAATCTATTACTCTTCTTCTTGATAATAATATGTTATGATAATTTTTAATATCTTTTATTTAATGCATCAATTATAGAATTTAATAACTTAAATTTAAATTCTATTAAAAAAGAATAAGATTATTTTTAACTATTGTTGACGCCAAAGTTTTGTGCAAATTCTTTGTTATAGTTATTTTTCATTGGTACATACATATTATCTTTTCTTCATTCGTAATATTTTTCATTTATTTAAGTAAACGTTTTTATTTTCAACCATTCGCGCTTGAAGCATGTGTTGTCGTGTCATGAGAAAGATGGCATTTCCAGATCGCAATGGAGTCCGTCCAATTTTCAGCTGTTATTGTCTTATTTTTAAAAAAAGTTAAATAAATAAATAAATACATATTTTAAATGATCAGGATTCACATATTGCTTGCATGTATACGATTTTGCCATGAATATTTAAAAAAAATTTCATTTAGTATAATAATAAACTTTAGTGATATATATAATAAAAATTCATGCGCAGACAACGCTTTAATATTTTTTGTAAGTAGTTTATTTTTTTATTTTTAAAGATTAGTTTAACAATTTTTATATTATTTTTTAAATTTTTTCCCTATTTCAAAATTATTTATTTTTGCATGATTTTTAATAAGTTTGCTCAAGACAAATAATTTTTGAAAGTTCTTCTTCATTTAGGTCTGATAATAATGTAGATTCTCTTGTTTTATTAGTGGATATGAAGAGACTTAAATGCTTAATAGCTTTTTATTTTTCGTTTTTTTTGTTTTAGTAAGTTTTTTATTATTATATACATTCTTTTTCGTAAAATAATTAAACACTAATGTTCATGAACTTTCTTTTGAATTTAAAATTATGTAAACCTTTATTATTTAATTTTTAATTTGAATTTTAATTTATTCTGAGCTTTTGTTTAGCATTTTTCTTGCTTATTAATAATAAATATCGTCTTACTACACAGGAGTTCTTTAAAGTGTTTAGCTTTTAATTTCTTATATTTTCTATGAACTTTTTATTGATACTTTCGACAATTGGTTAGATTTTGTGATTATTTCTAACCAAAAGATTTAGTCCTCTTTTTTCTATTTAATATCAAAATAATTATATATATTTTTTTCAAAATTTACTGTATTTTTCTGAAGAAATTTTCATAAATTTTGTTAACTTTAAAAAAAGTTAACTCTACAAAAATGAACTTATATTTTTTTATAAATCCTTACACTTAAATTTTTAATATAATTTTGACTTAATTTCATTTTTTTCTTTCCTTTGCATTAATTCTAAATTAACAGATTTCTATAATTAAAAATGCTTTATTATTTAGGTTTTTAAAAAATCTGTGCCATTCCGCGCCGGCATTCGAGTGAGTAGGCTCACCACCGCCAGTAAAATTTTTTTCTTTATTTAATTAATTTTTCTAAAATAAAAATGATTTAGATGATTAACAGAAAAGTCCTCAATACATTGTTACATTTTTTGAATATATATTTTTCTCTTTTTTTAATAAATGTTTTTTATTTATTTTTGATTTTACATTGTTGGAAAGCCTTGAATTGTCTTAAACGAAAAATTTTTCAAACATTTCCCTTTATTTTAATTCTTATATTATAATTATTTTTCATTAAAAATGTATATAAAATTACCCTCATATTGTTTTTAACTCATCAAGAATTAATTTTTATCAATTTTTGACTTTTTTTAAATGCAATTTGAAAATAGTCTTTTTAATAGATTTTGTTTACTCTTGCGTTATGCCATAAAACATTAGACGTAACTTGACAATAAAAAAATCAGCTTATTATTAGATTATTTCTATAGTTAAGATTGTGGAATAAAAAACTTTTTTATATGATATTTGATTCCTTAATTAACATTTATTCAGCAAATTATTATTTATTTATTAAATGTTGAGTTCCCATAAATTTATAAAACGAACAAAAATTATTATTTTCAATATTTTGGTCTTTTATTTTAGTTAGTTTTCGGTTTTTAAATGAGTTCATGTCGGCATCCGAAAAACAAAATTCGGCAGCGTGGCGATAAGCAGAATTTTATTTAAGTTAAATAAAATGAGTTAAAAAATTTTTATTTTTCATAACATATTTTTTTTATAAACATATATTACTTTAATTTTCTCGCTCGTATTTAAAGTTATAGAATAATTGGATTATTTCTCTCAATTTATTTACCTTTTCAAGTTTTTGGGCTGGCAGTTTCAAACGAAGTTGCTTCAGTCCTTGAATGCTTATTAGTCTTCTTCTGTATTTGTCCAATTAATTTTCATATTTTTTGATATAAAAGATGAATAAATAAAATTTATTATCATATTTATCAAAATTTTATTATTTTTATGTTCATATTTAGATTTTTTGAGATGCACCAATGATAGATATCCACTTTCATCTCTTTTAAGTCAGATCCATCTTTTTAATCCAATTTCATTTAAAAGTGAGATTATTTAAGCGAATTAGTTAGTTTAAATTTAAATGGTGTAAATCGTTTAATAAATAGAAATTATGTTTTATATTCAATATCTTTTTTAAATTAATTTGAATATTATTTTACGTCGTATTATAACTTTTTTTCTTTAAAATCTCGAGAAATTATTTTAAGTAATATTTTAATTATTTTTCACAAAGTTGAAAATTATTATTTTTATGTTTCTTAATTTTTCCTATTGAAGTCCACTTATCTTTTTTATCCATTCATTTTTTAAATAATTTATTTCATTTTTGATTACCAAGTATTTTTAAACGCTTGTTATTCCGTCATCAATGGGAATTCTGAAAGAAAATATTATATGATGAAGTGATTGGAACTAAAATTAATAAATATTATTTCTTTTCCACTAAATAAGACCTTATCCTTTGTTCTTTTTCATGCTTTATAATAGAATATGGCATTATTTTATTTTGATTGTTTTATGCATTGAGGTGAGGAAAACTTGATTTATTCGGTCAATTCTTTTAAAAAAAATGTTTATTATATTTAAATAGGAATTATTTGTTGTATTGAAATAATATTTTATTTAAATTCATTATTTTAGGTTTATTTGTTATAACTTTTTAAGGTGATATATTTTCGTGCAAGATGTTTAAAGGATTAAATTCGGAAAATTAATAAAAATTATTTCATTTCCACTAAATAAGGCACTATCATCTGTTTTCTATAGCTTTTCGTTATATGGAATTGCATTGTTTTAACTTTATTGTTATATGCATCAATGCTGTGAAAAACTTAACATCCAGACAGATCTGTCTTGGTACACATTTATTATTTTAAGTTTTTATTACTTATTTAATCAATATTGTCTAAAAGTTTTCCCTATTATTCAATTTATTATATTAAACATAATATTTGCCTATTATTATTTTTAGGTATTTAGAAAAAAATGTGATATTGCAAAGCCAATGTTTTGTTAGTTACTCATAGCAATAAATATGTTTTTATTTCTTATTTTTGAAATTTATTAATAAATTTGTGCGTAATTGTATTCAGCATGAAAAACGAAATTTTTATTTATAATTTATAAATCTACATGATAATATTGCATTTTTATACATAATCACACTTAAATATGTTTAGATGTTCATTTAAATTAATTTAATTCTGTAATTTAATCATTTTATTTAAATGCTATCTTAATTTAAGCACATTTTGTTTCGAACTCATCAACGGTAAATTTTTAAGAAGTTAAATTTTGGGTTTTGTTTTACACCTGTTTTTATCTTGCCAAACACCTCAAGTAATCCTTCTAATTACTGTCTGGTTTTTAATTATATTTCTTCTAGTTTTTTCAATAATTTATATAAACATTGCTTGACAGCATTTTAATTTTTCGCTAAAAAAATTCTATTAAATTATTATTTTTGAGTGCCTTTTTTTAAGAAATTGTATTTTCAATTCAAATTTAAAATTCATATTTTGCTTAATTTTTCGGATATGCCTTTTGAAAATTTAAAAGGTAAATTTATTAGGGCTGTATTCTTGGGCATATTAAATTCATTTATATTTTTTTTAAAAATATAAAATTATATCAAAGTAACATATGTTGTGAGACATTTCTCAACATTCAGAATAATAATTATTTTTAATGTTATATGTTTAATTTTTGTTTATTTAAAGTTTTAAAAGTAAAAATTATGGCTGGAATTAAATTGAAATAAAAGAAATTATTCACAATATTTAATGTTAAGCTCTCTTTGTTTTTTTATTACAGTATTAAGCTTGAAATTACAATACAATTTAATGTTTTTCTATAAATTTATATGATTGTTATTTTTTACACTTTAGAATTTTTTTGTTATTTTATAATTTTTGGCTTTTTAATACAGAAGAAATATGATTTTTCTATTCAGTTCATTCTTTCTCAATTAGATCATTTCAAAGTAAAATATTAAAAACTTAAAAAATCTTCTTTATCATTAAAATAAAAATATTAATCAGCTTTATAATGAATTATAATTTTTATAATTGAAATTATAAAGAAAACAAACCTTTTTATAATTTTCATATCACAAATAGAAATTTTCGAATGTTTATTAAATCTTGACAGTTCCACAAGTTATAAAACTAACACGAATGATTATTATAAGACTTCGTATTTTATTTATGTTTTTTAGTTATAAATATTAATGTTTTTTTTATAAGTTATAAAAGAAGTTATTATTTTTCAATTTATCAATAAATTTAAAATCGCACTTCAGTCGATGTTGTGAGCCCCCTTGGCACTTTAATTTTGTTTAGTTAATCTCTAATAATATCAGTATTTATATTTTTAATCAAATTTTTTATTAAAGACATATTTTTAATTTGCATTACGAATTTTCTATATAGACTATAAATTAAAAAGATTATTTAGAAAATATAATTTTTAACTTAAGAAATTACCTGATTGAATAATGTTTCATTTGATTTGATTTGTATAATTATTGGTAAAGAACAATTTTTTACTGAATAACCCTAATCAAATTGTGTTAATTTCTTTTATTGATCTCATAAATTCAGATTCCTTAATTCATTTGTATCTCAAATAAATACATTTAATTAGTATTTTTATATCTCATTATAATTACTTTTAATTGTGCATGCATTTAGTAAATTTTAAATGCTAATAAACTTTTTCTGGCATTTAATTATTTATTTATTGCATTTTTTATTTATTTTTTTAATATATGATGGTGATATGTATTTTCAACTAGTCTTTTAATAAAATCTTGATATCTTCTAAGATTGTCCATTCTAGGTTTTAAATTAATTTTATCTCTTTTAAATGGTTTTTAGGTTTCCTGGATTGTATCGAACAACAATTACCAGCAAATTTATTTTACGGAAACTTCCGTTATATAACAATATTTAGACTAACCTTTAAAAATTTAATTCACGCGAGCTAGTACGTTTGAAAGATATTATTTAATGCTCTTATAAATTTATCAATATTTAGCCAATCTAAATGATTTTTGCTGACAAAAATAACATTCAAAATCTCATTTGACTTAATTTCTTATTTTTAAAGTATATGATGCATTTTAAAGTAATGTTATGGTTTTTATTTTAAATTTTACTGGCCACATAACGGACTTTATTAGGTTAAAGGTTTTGTAAATATTGCTACATTTTTTTTGTTTATTATCAGCTTTTTATTGTTTTACGCTTATATCCATTTAATTACCAATGTTCCAATGTTGATTTTTTTTTAAATTTTGTGTAATTTTTTAAAAATTATTTGCAAAATTGTTTTATAGTTAATTTGTTCCCTTCATTCTATTTGTATTTTATATTTCTTGTCTACAAAAAAAGCATTTGTTCTTTTTCTGGCTGAGCACCGAGTCTCTCGCGGTATTTTCTCTTTGTATCATGAATATTCGTCGTTCAGCTTTTTGTTTCATTTAATATAATTTTCTTGCCAATTAAAAATTTTATAATTAATTTAAATTGCTACAACGTAAATTAATTTATTTTTGATATTAAATTGTATTTTTGGCTTTGTTTTCTTTTATTTTTAAAATATTATTATTTTAAATATTTAAAAGTATATTTAAAAATTATTATTATTGTCGTGCCCAATAAAATGAGCGGTCATGAATCGTCGAATTGTACCGTTATTTAATATAAAATTTTTTGTTCTTTAATTTTATTTGTGAATGGAGCCTAGCAACAAGGTTAATATTTTGTCCCAATTTTAAATTTTTTTTTTTTACAAATATTAGATCCATTTTGTTTTTTATTTATATCCTTCACAATTTTAAAACAACGTTTTCTTTTTTTATATAGTTTTTGGCTTATACTTTTATATTGCAATTTATTTATAAATAGTATAATAACCTGATATTAAATTTTTTATGCGGATTTTTAATTTGACTTTTTCGTTTTTAATAGAGTAATATAACGTCCATTTTTTGCAATTTTTTCAAATATCCAATCTAAAAATAAATTTAAATTTTTAACATCACTTTTTTTTAAGAAATTATTTTTCTTTTCTTTATTCATTAGTTTATCATTTAATTTTTTAATGAATTTTTTCAAATTTTATAAGCATTTTCAAATAAAGAATAAAATATTTTTTGTTCTCATTAGTTTAACTGTTATGAAATTTACTAATTTTTCGTAATCAATTTCAAGGGTAATTTTCCTCGCTCTAGTAGTATCAGTTTCCATTTTCTTTTAAAGTTCACATGTACTTTCAAATTTTGCACAATTGTTTTTTATTTTTTTAAATTAATATCTGAATTTACTGCAAAAGGTATATTTTAATGGATATTTAATTAAATTAAGAAAAGGCCAAATAAATCTAATTTTTATATACAAATAATTAAACTATTAAAGCTATATAAATTTAGTTTATGTTTTTATCTTGCTAAATATAAAATATTTTTTGAATTTATTTAAATTTTTCATATTGTAGATTATTCGTGGTCAAAAAAAAAATTATAAATAGTTATTATAAGCAAATTTAATTCTTGATATTTTCAATCGTATTCGGGGGAGACGTTAACATAATTTAAAATATTTTTATTAGGGGTGCTCATTTATTTTAATTGTAAAGTATGGAATTCATTTGTTCTCGTTTATAAAAATTGGATTTTAACAGATTGCATTTATTGTTCTATTTTTTATTGTATAAATTATAAAATGATTTTTTATACAAAATTATGTTTAGCATCAATCAATACTTTCTATGGATTTTGCCTTCAAATAAACATTTAATTTATTTGTTTAATTATAATTATTTAATTTTAATTATAATTGCATATTTATTTTTATTAATGTTTACTATTGTTATTAACTTAATGAATCACCACTCCTTTTGCTTAGTTAAAATATTTGGGATTAATTGTCAAGCGATTAATAAACTTTTTTTCAACAAATAACTCCTTTTTCCATTTAGATATTATTCATAAACAGAAATTTAAATTATTTTTTTTAAATAATTTAATTTATATACTTTATTCAAAAATTGTAATATCATTTATTTTGTTTTTTTTCTTCATTTATTCTTATTTTTCCTACCATGACCCAACTATCGTGTCATGGATTTCCTTTCCACTCTGGTAGTACATATTTATAGATTCTAAAAAAGCAATATTTATAAACACTTAAATATTTTTATTTTTAAAATTCAGATAAAAAATTGTGTTATGGTTCTTCAAATTATCCAAAACATATAATCTAATATAAAATTTTTATTTTTCCTTGTCATATCAGTGAAAATTTTTCTTGTTATTGTAAAGCTAATAAAATTATTATTTTTTATTTTAGTCTTCTTTTGCTATTAACATAAAATAGCAAGCTCTTCTTTTTAACTTTACTTCTTTTCTTTCTTGATTTGTCGGAAAGTTGTTGTTGTGTACAATGTCAAAGGTTGAGTATATGCCACTTGAAGTAATTTTTTCTAATTTATTTATTTTTAATCATTTTAACAAAAATTTGCATATTATTATTGTTATATGGTTCCATTTTAGTTTTTTTATATTAATATTTTTTAATTTTCCTTGTGGTTCGTTTCTCATCAACTTTTTGCATTTGCTAATTAATTACTTTTTTTGTCCATGTTTATTTTTTTGTATAGTTATTGTGCGATGCATATAATTATTAAAATTCATTATCTCTATTTTATTTTGGGTAGAATAAGTAATAATTTAAAAAATATATTTACTTTTGTTGTAATTTTTTAGTCGTTTTTCCATTCGGTAAATTTTATTTATTAAAAGCTGATTGCTTTTCACTGATTTATTTTTTCTATTTTTATCAAAAAGTTAATAATCTATACTATTTTATATATTATTTATAAATAATTAATTAAACAAATTGAAGCGTCTCGAAATTCGTTAAAGTATGTCGGTGATTTGTGAGCGGCGGTGAATTAAGCTCTTTACTGGTGCAATTTATATGATTGTTTCTTGTTTAAGATCCTTTGGTAAATTAATTTTTATTTAATAATTTCTAGTTTAATTATTCTTTATTTCATTGTTTATTTATGTCATTTTAATAATTCTTAGGAAAAGTAATTATTTAAATTTTTTTTTCTTTTTTTGCAAAAAATTGCATTTTTATAATTTATTTCTGTGTACTTTCTGCATTTGATTATTAAATTAATCATATTAGTATATTGGTGCATTTCAATATATCTTAATTATTACTTTTTGACCTTGAAATAACAGTCTTGGTTAGCTTTGTTAACTATTGTATAATTTCTTATTATTCAATCTATTCTTATCTTATTTTCACAATTTTAAGATATTATATTTATAATTTTTTAAAATTTGATTATAATTTACATGCTTACCTGAAAAATTTAAGCATAAAAAAATTCACGATTTTGATTATGAATTCAAACGTATAAATTCTAACCTAAAAGGTATTTGATATTTTTGTCCAGAAATTTTTTAAATATTTTATTTTGACAAAGTGAAACTTAATTTTTTATCTTCGAAAAAAGAAATAAAGTTTTTTAAGAATCTTTCATTTCTTATTGTCGTACAGTTTTTACATTGGATTTTTATTCATTTGAAAATATTTTGTTCATTGTTTGAAAAAAAATTTGAGTTTATTATTTTTATTTGATGCATATGTTTTCATCGCATTTCGAATTTATCCTTAAGAGTTTTTTTAATTTTTAAAATTTTAATAAATTTCACAAAACGAAAATGTGTGTTTATTTTTTTAATTATTTTTTTGGTAATTCTATTATTTTTAATTTGCTTTTTAAATTAGTTTTTTAATAAATTTTAAATATTATTATTATTTTACTCATTCTCTACAGCACTCAAAGTTCAATTAAATGTACACATTTATTATATCAAAATTTTAAAAAATTTTGTTTTGGTAATGAAATGATTTTTTAAACTTTTCTTTCTGATTAATCCATTAAAGTATCATTCCGGAATCGGATAAGATTATGAAATTTGAAAAAACTGCTTTTATTAATTTTTTTAATGTGCTTTTCTTTAATTATATTTTTTTATAATAAATCAAGAAATTTAATATAATTCTTGTCTTTGAATTAAATTGGTCATCTTTCTTTGGTACTGCAAATTTATTTGATGCTTTCAAAAAAAATAGTTTCTTTAAAATTATTGTTCTAAAACTTATTTCTGTTCATAATTGACATATACAATATGGAATAGCTTACAAAAATAATTCTTCTCGACGTCATATCGCCGTAATTTATTTGGTTAATTTTAATGTTATTTAATAATTAATAATGATTGTTCATTTGGCAATAGTTTTTTATATATTTGCGACCGGTTCGATTCACTCTTTGTTTATTGTACTTCATATTTGAAAAATTAAATTATTTTTGAATCGAAATTTTAAATTTTAAATTAATTATTATAAACTGACCAAAAAATTAGCTTAATTGTTGAATTTTTATGAATTTATGATAGAAAATTAGAATTATGTGTGGGAAGATTTTAATGGGGTTTGTTTATTTGAAAAATTATTGTAATCTGAAGTTTAAAATTAATTCTGTGTTATTCCATATTTTATTTTAATAAATCATATTATTATTAAAATTTATTTAAAATTTCTCCTTGTGTTTAAATAATAGCATATCATATATATAGAGAGTTTTCTTTTGTATTTTAATTTTCTTCATAGTTATTTTGCACCCAAAAATTCCATTATGGTTGTTAATTTTTTCAAAATAATAACAAGAAATGAAAATATTAATTTATGCCTTCTTTATTTAATAAAAAATATTTTTAAAATTATTTTATTTTCCAATTCCTTGGTGAAATTTTCATGTCTCTTCTATTTTTGCATCTTGGTTAGTTACCATCCATAATGTTTATTAATTCGTCTTGTTAAAGCGACTGAAACTTTTTTATGCAGTTCAAAATGTTTATTTTTTTTTTTTTTGCTATCTTATAACGAAAATTATTTTTTATTAAAATTATTGTTAATGCTTCACTTGCCGCGAAATAGTCATAATATCTCTGACTGATCTCGTTCTTTTTAATATATATTTTATTACATTTTGCTTTTTATTTTATTGTGTCATTTTCTAATTCGATCAAATTTGTCTTCTTAGCATAAATTTAAGATTAAATTTATGTATTTTTCTTTATTTACAATTTTCGGCATAATAAATTAATGATTTGTAAGTTCATTTTTTTTCTTTTAATAAATATTCATATAAAGAAGATATATAATTTATTCATGTGTTAAATTATTCATTTTTATTTTGTTTTATTTAAGGTTTTAAAAATTTTTACTTTGTTTTTAATTATTTGTTTCATTTATTTAAAATCTTGTGTCCCCGGTAATCTAGCCAATCTATGTAGTAACACTTTGTCGAACATTTAATAATGCTATGTTTATTGAATAAATGAATCTCTTCACGATTTCATGAATTCCAAATATGGATTTAATTTAGTATTTATATATAACTCTTTAAGCGATTATGTTTGATAATGAAAATTTTTGTATTCATTTATTTACAATAAAAATCTTTTAAAATGCATTTTTCAAATAAAGAGAAATATAGATTCTGTTGGATTATTTTTATTAATATGGTACAATTAAAATAAATGATGCATGTTTAAAATAGTTCAAAAGGCATAATTAAGTCATGATGCTTATTGGGCGCTTTAAAAACATTGATTTTGTTTTTTGTTGCGCGTAAATCAGATTAATAATTATTTATGTATTTTATTTCTAAATTATTAATAGTATAAAAAGAAAGATTGAAAAACCTTTACAAATTATTCGGTTATTTGCTCTTATTTCCAAATTATTATAAAATTTGCAAATGATTTTCCAAACTTTTTTAAGAAGCATTCTTATCAAATATTATATTCTTGGTAGCACTTAATAGCACCAAGAGTCATCTAGTCCATTATTAGTTTATGAATGTTGAAAATTACAGCTAATAAAGGATTTTTGAGGTTATCAAATGATGTCAATAATGTTTAATTAGGAAGCTTAGATAAAAATGTATCATGCATTAAACTTTTCAAATCATTTATGGTCGTGTATTTTATTTTTAAACCTAATAGTTTTGTAAAAATATGCCTATTTATAGAACTTGGTGTGACCCAAAAATTAAAACAAAAAGTTTGTACAAAAATCCGCTTGTTTATAGAACTTGGAGTGATCCAAAAATTAAACCCAATAGTTTTGTAAAAATCACATCTGTTTATAGAACTTGAAGTGACCCAAAAATTAAACCCAATAGTTTTGTAAAAATTCGCCTATTTATAATTTTGGAACGGAGCATATACATAGTTATAAAAAATATTTATGAATAATTTTAAAAATTAATTTATTAACCAAATTTATTTGATTATTAAATCTTGTTTGGTAAATTTGTGCTTTAAGGATATTTTTAAAATTAATTATTAAAATAAAGGAGGAAGTGAAAATTTATTAAGAACATAAAAAATTAAGAAACAAAATCAAATAAACTTTACTTGATTTTTTTTAAAAAAATTCTTGAATTTATAATTTTGGAACGGAGCATATACTAGTTATGAAATTTATTTAAAGTTTACCAATGAATTTTTTTTTAAATAAAAAACTGTGATTTTTTTTTATAAAACTCATCCTCAAGAAATGTTACATATTATTTTTATAAAACTTATATAAAATGTTTTTTTTATTGTTTTATTTAAAATTTCGGAAAAAAAAATTTTTGTATGAAGTTACAAAAACAAACATTTTTATTTTAATGAATTGTCCTTTAATTTGGTTTTTTTGTCAATTATAAATTATTTAAATTTAATTTGAATTTGTTTGACTGAATTGATTTTTATTTTATATTTGTAAAGCATTTTTCTTTTTATTTTAATCAATAAAAGATTTCATTATTATAAATTCTATTTTAACCTGCTATTTCCCTGATAATAATAATTTAAGTTTATTAAAATTTATACAATAAGAAATAATCTTGGTATGCGTTTCATAGAGATTTAAAAAATTCATTTTTAAGGTAAAGTGTTAACTTATCCTTTTTTCAATTAGAGTAGCTATTCATTATCGTCATAAAAGAAACATTTTTGTATATTTTTATAAATAGTTCTTATACTTAAATTAAATATATTTTTGATTTTTAATTTTGCCCTTCTTTTGCATTGCTGCTTTCAAATTTTTCTTTATTTTTTATTTTTATTAACAGATTTTCTACATATAAAAAGGAATGCCTTATTATTTTGAATTTTTAATAAAATCATTTTTTATAATTTTTTTTTTGAATTAGGTTAATAAAGCGAGCAAAATTGAAGTATTTTGTAATTTATTTACTTTAAGATTTTTTCAAATCAGATTCGTTTTGGAAATTATTGTTAAATTTTGGTTTTTACAATTTTAAATTATTTTTTTTAGTGTAACTTTTAAAACTCTCGAAGATCTTATTAAAATATTTTTCTCTATTTCCTTGAGTTGTACGGCCAATTTTCCTTTTTTCTCCTTGAGAAAATGAAAATTTTTCAATGTATATAAGTAATTGTTTTAATTTCAATTTTTAAATTAACTTTTATTAATTATCTGTGCTTTTGATAAGCCCTTTTTGTTAAACCATTGAATATCATAAATATTAGTGTTTTATTTTAATAAGATGAATTGTTTATTTATTTTCATGATTAAGAATAAAAAGTTATTTCAATGGAATTTATCAATAGTTTGTTTTTAATGTAATTTATTTTTTTATATATATTTTTTAAAAAAGCTAATCAAGACAAGAAGCCAGCTATTTTTATTAAAATATTTTAAAATAGTTATAGTTGTTTTTTTAGTGTATAGTTTTTTATAATTTGAAATATTTTGTTTAATTGTTTTTAAAAATATTTAAGTTTTTATTTTATAATGCTTTTGAATGGGAAAAACTTGTAATTTATAAAATAAAATTTAATCGCTCTGCATTTTAATAGTCGTCCCTTCGTTAGTTCTTCTATAACTTTTCATGATTCATTTTTAATTTTTTTTTTTGCATTAATTTTAAAAAGGAAGATGAAATTTATTACCATAACACTTATGGCATATGTCATCAATAATTTAAATTCTTTCTTGCTCAATTTAAATTTTATTACATCGATTTGTTTTTTTAAATTATTTTCAATCTATTTTTGAATGATTTTTTAAATTAATGTACAAGAATTTAGGATTATTTTTCTTAATTTTAATTAGTCATGCTATTAAATAAATGCATTAATATTTAATTTTTTAATGAGATAAATGTTGTTCACTTTATTGAATGAAGTCTGTTGATCAAAAAATACTTTTATTAGTCGAAGATTGAACTTTTTTACAATATTTTGCTGTTTTAAATTCCACCCCCCCCCCCCCGAAATGAAATAAGGACAACAGAAAAAGTTTTATTTAATGGTTTTTGTTCTAATTTTTCATTTGATGTTTTTCAGTTTTTAACATTTATTCGGCTTTAAATTACAAAAAAGGTAACTGTTGTAACTGTTTTCTCATTATTTGAAATTTTTGGATTTATCTTAAAACATCTCTTTTATGGTCATTTGAATACTTATGTAGGGATTTTCGGGGTCGCTGAGCACCAATCATACATCCATTTCGCCCAATTTCGGATGACGGACGCGATTTCGTACAAAAATAGACATTATTAAATTCATAAAATATGTTATATCGTGCATTTTAATCAAGTTTGTTGCATAAAAGTAATTTTGAAATAACTTTAAATTTCGATTTTTTGTTCGAGTTCGGGTCCGTGGTTCGAAATTAGGCGTAATGGATGTCATTTTCGTGATAAATAAAAAAATTTGAAATTTGAAGCAATTTTGCAAAATATTTTGGTTTTTGACTACAAACTCTGATTTTTTGTACTTGGTAATCTGATTTTTAAAATTGAGGAAATATTATTATTGAAATGCAAAATATGAAGATGAATTGGAGTTTGAAAGAGGGGGGAAGTGCCCATTGGATGGGCAATGCCAAATGATGTACTGAGATAATGCCAATGATGCCAACGAGTCAGCGTCGTTTTGTGTTTGGTTTTCTATTGATGCAGCGAGAGAGTGGTGGAGAGAGAGTCGGAGAGCAAAGAGAAAAACTTGAGAAAGAATGAAGGAGAAAGACAGAGAAAGGAGAGAGAGAGACGGAGAGAGAGAGAGCTTAAATTTTGACGTTCTGATTTTGAAAAAAATGTTATTTGAACTGGGAGCCCAACTGGAATAGGGCACCTTTTTAGGCTTTGAAATACTTGCAGTAATTTTTGAGGAAAACTGTCCAATAATTAATATTTATTAATTTCTGCCTCATTTCACGGCTTATTGTTGGACCAATTGCATCATTCTGCTCATCTCAGAACCTGGCATTAGTGCCGCCAACAATGACTTAATTGGCCATGGATGTCCAGCAGGCATTCACCTCCGTTAGCTGATCGCTGATCAACGAGCTCTCCGCTCTAATTGCCACATGGAATTGGATAACAAAAAAGGTAAAAAGAAGAGTAATTTTTGGCAAATTATTTCGTTTTTGGCAAATATTGTGGGGCTTCATTTTTAGACAAATGCCTAAATTTGTTACGTACAGTTAATCACGAAAAGCGCGTTTTTAGCTTGGTTTGGGGTATCTATTGGGA
Source organism: Heterodera schachtii (assembly GCA_023374025.1). NCBI lineage: Eukaryota > Metazoa > Nematoda > Chromadorea > Rhabditida > Heteroderidae > Heterodera > Heterodera schachtii. The sequence continues at coordinate 25,022 of SIJG01000203.1, forward strand.
CTTATAAGGCCTATTTTTGTGATAATTTCGCCATTTTAAGTGCCTATTTTAGAATTTTTCGGAAAAATCCTTCACAAAATGCAATAAAACCAAAAAGAAACCCCCTAAGAAATAAAAAACTTTTTAAAAACGATTCCCTAAAGTAGTTTTTTAATAAAAAATAATCTCTTTAAAAATTGTTATTATCCGAAAAAACAAATTTTATATAATTTAATTTACAATTCAAAATAATCAAACTTAAATTTTTAATTAAAATTTTTATTTAGAAACAGGAAATTTTAGCCATTTTCGCCAAATTTAGGCATTTTGAGTAGAGACCGGACAAGAGGGTCGGTCGGTCGGTTTCGGTATAAAAACCGAAAAAAACCGAAACCGAAAAAAACCGAAAAACTCAAAAATTTCTCGGTCGGTCGGTTTCGGTTAAAAAACCGAAAAAAACCGAACCGAAAAAAACCGAAGAAAAATTTTCGGTATATCGTTTCGGTTTCGGTTTTGTTTTGAATTTTTATATTTTTTCCAAAAAAAGCAATAAAACATTTTTATTAACAGAAAAAGCTAAAGATCACCTCTGAACTAAATTGTAAAGCTATTGAAGCTCTATCGAATGGTGTACTAATTTTGGAAAATTGAAAAAAGGAAGCCAAAAAACATTTTTTTTAAATAGTGAGAAAAAGTGCCAAAATAGTTAAAAAAATCAAAATAGTGACAAATAGTGACTAATACAAAACTTTTAGTATCACTATGATGAAATTACCTTACAAATAGAGATGATTGGATTTTCTATTCATAACTCTTTCAATACCTAATTTAATTCTATGAACTTTTATTAGGTGCGGGTTGAAAAGTTACCCGCAGCTGAGGGTTAGTCAACCGGGTTAAGTTACGTTCAACTCAGGATTGACTCAAAATAAAAAAACCAAAAACACAAAAAATATTTATAAAAATGTAAAAAAAAAATTATGAAAATGTCATCTATTTAAATAAGTAAAATGCTCTTTAAACAATAATCGTATCTTTGTACAAAGAAAAAAATCCGCTTTCAATAGAAAAAAATATAAAGAAAGAAAATGGACAATATTATCTTTTTTGAAAATTAATAACCTAATATTTTATAAAAATGTATATTCTTTTGCATATTTTTTCTGCGCATGTGCAATGAAGAAAGGGGTTCAAATTTTTTAAATAATTTTAATGCTATTTTTTAACTGATTTTGTCTAAAAATAACAAATTTTGAGATTTTGGGCTTATTTTTTTAAGAAAAGATAGGTTTTTGGGGGGCCGACGATGCCGATAGGCGCCGCCGGGGGAAATTTTTAAGAATTTTTAATAAATTTTATTAAGAAAATGGCCAACTGATTTTTGATAAAAGTCGGTCGGTTTTTTCGGTTTTCTGATTATTTCGGTCGGTCGGTTTCAGGTATAAAAACCGAAAAAACCGAAACCGAAAAAACCGAAAAACTCAAAATTTTCTCGGTCGGTTTTTTTCGGTCAAAAACCGAAACCGAAAACCGAAAAAGACTAAATCCGAACATAAAAAAATAGATTTAAAAACATACAAACAATACATAAATTGTAATTAATTAAAATCTTTAATATTTGCATATTCATTTAAAAAATCATTGTTAAAGAATTAGTAAAGCAAAAAATTTAAAAAAAATTAATGTCACAAAAGCTTTTTGTTGGCAAAAAATAACCCTGTTCGACACGAACACAAGGGTATGCTAATTTTACCTATAAAATGAAAAGCTTAATATCGTAATACATAAAATTAAATTGAGATCAACATCAGATTATGTAATATTTTTTATACGATGTCATCTACACAACTAATATTTACTCCATTTAAATTGGATTTAAATTCTGATAAATTAAAAATGAATTGTGCTTGAACCTTCAATTTTAAAAATTTATTTTTATTTGAAAAAAATTTGCATTTGTTTAAATCAAATTAATAATCCATAATCTTATTTATGTAAAAGAAATAGAAAAATTCATGAAAAAATAATTAAAATTGCATCAATAATGAGCTTAAAAGTTATATTTTAAAATAAAATAGAAATATTAATTTTTATTTCATGTTGCTTTGACAACAATAAAACGAAAAGAAGAAAACCATTGAGCTTTATTTGTTTTTAAGCAAAATTTCAAGCAATTATAAATTATTTACTGAAATATACCAAAAACAGAAGCTAATACATTTGAAATCTACATATTTACTTCATCAAAAAATAAACTAAAAGTCTCGGATGACTACCGCAAAGGTTCTTAAAAATAATTAATATAAAAATGATAATAGAACAAAAGATTTAATTTTTTATTAAAATTGTTTTTAATCAGTGAAATTAAACAAATGTAAAAAAAGATACAAAAAAGTTAATACGAAATAAATATTAGCTGTTTTTAATGTTATGACTTATTATGTCAAAATTAAAAAGATATAATGAATTTTGCTAAAAATTATATGCCTTTGTTAATAAATATACAAAATTAATATGAATAAAAATTCTATTATTATGTCCTTGACTTTAGGTAAATTTCTTCTAAAAACAAATTAAAAAATGTTTTAAAATTATATCATTTTTCTATATATAAGCTTTGCTCTTTGAGAATCAAACTCTTCAAAATCAGCGATATCGAAATCAAGTTCTTTTAAATCTGTACAAATAGAAAGGGCATCGGTCATGAATTTATATTATTTAAAAAAAAAATAAGTTCAAGTTCAACTTTTACTATTAAAAATAACAATATTTAATTTTGAATGTTTTTTCTGTCAAAACATCTCAAAGGATAAATACTGATTTTATATATGTAATATTTTAAATTTAATAAACATCATAATCGACTGCTGACTTTGTTTTTTTAGAATTTTGTATTAAAATACAACTTGTTCATAAATATTAAAATATAAATATAATAGAATAAATAGCAATCTACACAGACAAGTGCCCTAATTGCAATTGGCCTTACAAGAGAAATATAAAAAAGAAAAGAATCTTATTATTTTGTTTTAATATTCTTCAAAAAGTTAACGTCCTGCGCGAACTGAGAATGTTGCCTGGTCTGAACATCGAGCTCACCAACATTGTGAACCATTGGAAAATCAATATAAATCCTGAGACAGACCGTCCATGAGTTCGACGAAGTAATAAACACCGCTGTTAATATTGTAAAATAAATTAAAAATTATTGCGAAGAAAATAAATATTCTTGGTTTTATAAGAATAATATACGGCTTTTGAAAAAAAGAAATTATGAACTCCAATGGGTCCGCGAGAATTAAAAGAAAATTGCAAAAATAAATGTTATTATAATTTTAGGAGAAAAATTAAAACTTAAATTCTAAGGAAAAAAAATTCAAAGTTAAAATTGTTTTAGATATAAAAAATAAAATCAATTCACATTATATAACTTTGTTGATAGTAAATTCTAGAAAAAGCATAAATAAACACCAAATTTTAAAATCATGTATTATGCCTTTTACAACATTTTCAATAAGTATCAGGGAAAGTCTTATTTAAATAAAAATTTCACCATATTAATAAATTAATGCAAAATAATTAAATAAATATCTATTATCTATATTCTATGAAATTATTGACTCTATCCCGGTAATGTATTTATTTGGAGGAGTTACACCCAAGCATGTGAACAAAATTTAATTTTCAAATTCTAAAATTAATTTTTTTTTTTTGCAATATAATTATTAAATTGACATATAATATATGTAAATTAAAAAATCAAGAAAACAGCTTAATTATAATGAATGTTGAAACATGAATACTCCAATGAAAAAAATAATTGCATTAAAAAGAAATTAAAATAATAATTAATAGATTTTTTTGCTTAAATTTCATAAGCTTTTGAATATCATCATGAATATCGGTCTGATTCTTGGATGAAGGTCAGATTTTCATTATAACTCAACAAATCACACCTTAAGCCGCTTCTATGAAAGAAAAAAAGCAAAAAGTTATTATTTATACAAACTTTTAATTTTTTTTCCAATTTATTAAAAAATAAAAAAATTAACTTTAAATAAAGTAACAGTATTATAAAACATTAAAAATATTAAAAAACATTTTTCATATGTTTACTTTATAAGGTAAAGATGAAAATGGAGATTCATAATGAGGACAATGATGCAGGAGATGTAGCATTAAGCGGAGGGAGTAAGCTAATTAGAATAATTGGCATTTTTTGTGTCCAATTGGCGTTTTTTACTTATTTATTTCCGTGGCATGATTTTCGTTGAGAAACGCATGAAAAACAAATTTTTAGACAAAATTCTCTTCATTCGATATTTTCAAATTATGAAGAAAAAAATTAAGTAATACAGTACAAAAACTGAGTTAAAATTTTGTAACCAATTTCATGATTTTAAAAATTACATAAACAAAAAAATATTGATTCAATAAAAGAGTGATATTTGAAATGTCTATATGAAACTAACAACACATAATATATAAGAAGGATAATAAATGCTATAATAATAAAAATCAACAAATAAATAAATAATTATTAAAAGGTTTTAAAAATCAACAACTGAATTCTTGAAAAAAGTTTTTATTATAAAAATCTTTCTATAAAATACTATTAATAAATAATAATAAATATTTCATAAAAAGATAATAAACATTAAGAGAGGTCTAATTTCAAAAAATAATAACAAAATGAAACCAAACTGTTCAAATAATTTATGCAAAAATACCCTTTTACTATTGAAAGAAATAAACAACACTAAAGAAACAAAAAAATTAAATGCCGACAAGTAACAGCAAGAAATAAAAAAAAATTATTTTCAAAAATTTCATTTTTTTATAAATTGTGTATGAATATGGTTAGGTAGAAGAAATGAAATTTAAAAATGTTAATTTAAAAATTTTCTCAACTTCTAAACTTTCCTGAGACTAGACTAGAGACTCGACCGCGAGACCGAGACTAAAAACTTGAGATTGAGACATAAACAATTAGGAAAATTATCTTTTCGCTTGTCTTTACTTTAAATCACTCATTCGTTGCATCATAGAAAGCGACACAAAGCGACGCTAAAACGAACTAAAATATTAAAAGACCATAAAATAGATTGGATGATTTTTTTTCAAAACTTCATATAAATTGAATGTATTATTTCCAAATAAAATCATAATAAAATTATAAAATTCGGTTCTTTTCGGTTTTGTGACCCCCCCTGAAATTTTCAAATAAAAAGTCTTTTCTAGGGTAATTTGGGGCGCTGATCACGAATATGACATTTATTTTTCAAAATTCCGAATCCCGAACCCGAATTCGAACAAAAATTCTAAATTCATAAATTACAAGGAAAACATATATCTAGGGGTTTTCGAGGTCGCTGAAAACGATTATGACACCCATTTTACCAAATTCGAAACCCGAACCTTGACTCGAACCAAAAAAACCGAAATTTATTTACGACAACTTTAAAAGGTAAAATATCCATCATATGTCTCAGACTCAAAATTGCATAAAAACACTTTTATAGGTTTTCTTAGGTGCTGAAAACGCCTAAACCGTCAAAAAAACTGGCGGCAAAAGCGTTTAAACCGGTTTTTGAACCTGTTTAAAATTCAGAAATTTGAGTGAAAAGGGAGGCAGCTAAGCTTTTAAAACGGTCAAAATCACACAAATTTGGTATCATTCGAAAGCTCTTGATGATCTAAGTCTAAAAAACAAGGTATAAATTCGAACCGACGCCATCTGAGCACTGGGACAACTGAGTCCCAGTGAAAATGGACGGCGAGACGGAGGGCAGAGGAAGCAGTCTGACGAGCGCCACAGGCGGTTGACTGCGGGGGCCCGAAGGGCCCCCGCCAATCAGTCAACCGCCTGCGGATCACGCGCGGACTTCTTCCGTAGCCCGTAGTCTCGCCCCACCTACTGGCCGCCGTAGTCGAGTGTGCGGCGGTTTTTTTAGCGCAATAAGCTAAATTCAAAAATTTATATTTGAGGTTCTTTGAATCATTTTTGTTGCATATTTTGAATTTTGTCGAGAATAAAAATTTCTTTTTTTTTGTTAGAGTCCGGGTTTCGAATTTGGCCAAAATGGGTGTCATAACCGTTTTCAGCGACCTCGAAAACCCCTAGATATATGTTTTCCTTGTAATTTATGAATTTAGAATTTTTGTTCGAATTCGTGTTCGGGATTCGGAATTTTGAAAAATAAGTGTCATTTTCGTGATCAGCGCCCCAAATTACCCTAGAAATGAGCCTTTATTTGAAAATTTCAGGGGAGGTCACAAAACCGAAAAGTACCTAAAATTCATATAACAAGGCATTTATACAAAATTTCAATATTTTTTAAAATATTTTGTTAAAAAGATTTATTAGCAATTAAAGATTTGGATAAAGAAGACTTGAATATTCTATATATTTATTTAAACTGTCCTTTTGAAAACATTAATAAACTATAAAAGATAAAATAAATAAATAAATCGATGTTATAAAATTAAGTTCATCAAAATCTTCAGTTCTTTTGAAGTATATCGCAAGTAAAATGATAATAAATATTCATTCTACTATTAAATTATTACATTAAGAAACCTAAAAAAGTAAAAAGGACTACTACAAGGAAGAATTGAAAAATAATATATATTTCGAAAAAGAATAAAATAATTTCATACATTAATGAATTAGGATAATAATGAATGTTCAATGCCTACCTGCTGCATGATTAAAGAATCTAAAAATTAGTTATTATTGCCATTAATATTCTTTTATTCTCGCAATGAGTCAAAAATTGACCAAAATACAAAAGAAGCTCGTTCAGTCAGGAGAAAAGAAAAAAAATTTTCATTTTCAGTAGACAATTCAAATATTAAACACAAAGTGCAATATTAAGCATCGACCTTGAAAGCTTATGTTAGATGAAATCTTGTTGAATTAAACAAATAACAATGTATCTATTATTAATTAAGAAAAATGGATATATTTGCTGTTAATATAAATAATAGATGAACAAAAACAAATAAAATTGCCCATATAAATTTATAAAAAATGAACTCTAAAAATAAAATAAATATAAGAACATTTAATTTTTTATGAATAAAATTTTATTTTTCGACTAATTCTAAACATATTTGTTATTCATCTAAATTAATATAAATTTTAAATATTTAAATTATATTCCACATAATGAATCTGAATTACAGCATATAAATCAAAGCTTACAGTTTAAATAATATGTATATTATATGAATATATTTTCAAATCATTTATATCTTATTACCAGTTAGAAAATGAATTAAAATTAGGATTGTTTTGCCTTTCCAAATAACAAGATTCTAATGAATCGCATAAAAATAAGTAGTCAATTAATAAATTATTACCAACATATGCAGAACACAAAATTAATATTTTATGGATTTGATATTAATTAAAACAAAAATAATGCGAAGTTGGTAGTTACCGACCGTCTCCTAATGACAGACAAGGTTTAAAACTGTTAAAAAAATTAAAGCTTATTTAAAAAATAAAAGAATATTTGTATCTACAATTAACGATTAATAAACAGAATCCAAAAATATTATGAATTTAAGCTGAGAGAAATTACATTTGAATTTACAACTATTTAAGACTAAAAAAAATAAAAAGTTACAATGAAGCTAAAAACCATTTTTGAAAGGCCGAGAATTTCATGAATTGTTGGGTTAATCAACGAGGATTTATAATAAGTAGAGAACGACTTTTGAGGTATATGCCTTTTTTCTGCACACTAGTTCCGATATATTAAGCATAAATAACATAATTTCCACTTGGTTTGAGGCTTATACGTTAACTTTTATTATGCCTTTTTAGCCTATTTTCGGATTTTCGTGCCTTAAATGCCTTTTTGGGCATTTTGGTGCCTTTTTTGGCGTTTTTTTTCCGAAAAATTCCATAAAAAATGCAATAAAATCCTGAAATACACTCCTAAGAAATGACTTGAAAAATTTTCGGAAAATACAACCCTAAGAATTAAAAAATTTTCTCAAAAGATCGCGAAAATTCATTTTTTTTCTTGATAAAAAATTTTAGGTTTAAAAATTTTCTTATTCGAAAAGCATTTAAGTTTTACGTGTTTTGCTCCCTAAAAATCATTAATAAAAAAATTTTTAAATGCCTTTTTTCATGCCTTTTTTCAACTTTTTCATGCCTTTTATAGTGCCTTTTTCGCGATTTTTGGTGCCTTTTTAGTCGGTCCCTAATAATAAGTAATATATGCTAAAAATGTAATAATCACATCGAAAATATTCTTCGTTTTTAAATCAGTCTATCAAAGGAACGAATGCTAAATACATTTTTATAATTAAAATTAATTTTTTCTAAAACAAATAATATAAGTTTTATAGATTCAATAGGAATATTTTCAAATTCAACAATTTTTATTATACAAACAAGTTATTCAATTTGTTTGCAAATTTATATATATTTTTGTATTTCACAGAACTGCTATCCATTCTTGGATATTTCAAAAGACATCATAAATCTATGATTGACTAATTGTATTTTTTAAAAATTAAAGTCACAAGTTTAATGGATGAAAAATGTAAAAGCTATATTATATATATCAGGGGTGTTGCAAAGAGAAAAATAAAAAGCGAAAAGCGAAAAAAGCGAAACCAAAATTAAAAGCGAAAAGCGAAAGCGAAATGCCCCAAAAAAGCGAAAAGGCGAAAAGCAAAAAGGCGAAATTTTTTTTCCAAAAATTGTATGAAATTGAAAGAAAAATAGCTTTAAACCTCAAAAAAATGCCAAAAATTGTTTATAAATTAAGAATTGACTTTGAAAACGCTAGAACAAGGTATAATGAGCATTTTTTAGACAATTGTAAAAATATTGATTTTCCAAATTATATTATATGCTAAAACAAAATTTCTTTTTATATAAATAATTTTTTTAAAAATTTTATATAAAAAAATTTCGGTTTTTAAGGGTGTATTGTTAAAAAACTTCAAAAAATCGGTCCTTCTGGATTAATTTTTTGCTTTTTTTTTTTTTTTGTATTTTTCTTGTGAAAATTTCAAAAATGTCCCAAATATGGACTAAAAAAAACAAAATGCATTTATTCTTCAAAACCCCCAAAATGTGCTTTTTTATGCACTAAAAACCTTAACCAAATCAAAAAAGCCCTTCTTCATAGCATATGAAATTCATACAACTTCGAACCCTAGTTATTAAAAATCATACATCTCGATTTGGAAAAGATCATTCATTCCGAGTCAAAATTGTATTATTATTTCAGCATTTTTTTCTAAAGTAAAAGAAAAAGATAGTCTGTAAAAAGGATTATGATTTTAACGTCACCACAAAACAAAAATTTCAACTAACAAACAATAAAAATTATGTTTTCTCAATTATCGTTTAAAAATATTGATGTATCGTGCGTAGAAAACAGTTTTTAAAATTTAAATATTAAACTTTAAAATTTTCTTAATGAAAAGATAAGGCAAAAATTAAAGTTTAAAAATTTTTAACAATTTTATAATGTAAATAGGGAAAGTCATTAAAAAAATTAAATCGATTTAAAAAACACAAAGAAACAAATAAAAATTATTAAAAAATTAAATCCAAAATTACATTGCATTTTTTGAAATGTTGCCATATACACCAACAGAAAACCGATGGAGACTTCGCTTATAAATTTAAAAGGCTATATAATTTAAAAAAAACTAAACAAAGATTTAACAATGAAATAAATTTTATAATGATTAAAAAAGCAAAACAGTTTGTCAACTTTTTTCATTCAATATCATCGTTTTTTTAAACCTATTGAAAATTCAAAAATAATAAGAAAAGTAGGATTAATATATAAAATTTAAAATACATTTATATTAAAACCAAAAAATAATACTGCTATTTAAAATGAAGAAAATATTTAAATTTAGCAAAATAAAGTATAAATTATTTGTTAACATCTTTGGTATATCAATTAAATGTTCAAAAGTAAAAAACAGTTAAAACTTAATTTAACAACAAAAAAACTTGAATTTCAAATTCTTAAGGAATATTTGTTTTATACTTGCATTCAAATTAAGCCTCTGTTTTAAAAAGTATTAACAACTTAAAATTTAAAACATCAGCGAGGCTAATACCTATTTGAGCTAACAATATCTGAACTAAAAAATATTAATAATAAATAAAGATTTTATTTTAATAAATTGAGCAGTCTACTGGCTCGATGTAACAAATAAAGTTTGAAACATGGAGAATTTCAAAAATTTACATAACAAAAATCTGAATTAAATATTTTTTGACAGAGTTCTGTTTTTGTCTTGGTTTTGATTAATTAAACATACTTAATAATAAATACAAACTTTCATACAAAGAAAAAAAGAAGCTAATCATACCAATCGAAACAATTCAAAATCACTCCGTCAAAGCTTCAAGTATGAAATATTTAAATTTTAGAAAAATAAAAAAACAGGATTCGACAAAGAACTAATCGAAAACGTTCGTCCAAGAGAAATTAACATTTAGATAAAAAAATCAAATATTATAAAAAATAAACATTAGAGATTTTATTTTTTTAAATTTTTTTCTTTATTATAACTCAGTTATAGAAAAATATGAAACATTTGTCAAGGATTAAAATTAACATAACTATTTATTAATATTTGATTACTCAGCGAAACATTATTCCAAATATAAAAAAAAATTTAAGACAGAGAAAAGCATAAACAATAAACAATAAAAAATTGATAAATAAAAGATTAATCAAAAGAAATTTCTAAAAAACAGTATAATTTCTTAAAAACAACCAAATTTTTCTTGATATCATTGGATAGCAGTAGAATACAAATTTTGTCTTGTTTGAACAATTATCAAAATTTTAGTGGATTACTATTATTACTTCGGGCTGAGACACTATAATCTGACCAGTATAGTCTGAGCCGAGTTTAGAGCATAATAACTTTTTTATTTGTTGACTAAATCCAACAATAAAGGCCAGACTATAGTGTCCCGCACCCGCAAAATAGGCAATAAAATTTTATACAACGCTTTTTAGTAGGGTTCGGACCCCATGGCGGGGGTGACTTTTTGCGGGGGCGGGGGATGGCGGGGGTCAGAGTCGCGGGGCGGTGACTGGGGCACGATAATTCCGCCCCGCGGGGACGGGGGCGGGGGTTTAATTTAAATTTGTAAACAAAAAATTTTATTAAGAAAAATATTAAATTATGTGGATCAATTTTTTGGAAAAAATTTTCAATTCTTAGGGGTGTATTTTTGTTTTTATTACATTTTTGTTAAAGATTTTTTCAAAAACCCGAAAATAGGCACATTAGGCACAAAAAAGCGAAATAGGCAAAAATAGGCATTATAAAAGTCATCGCAGACACACCAAACCAAACGGAAAATGTAAAATACTAGTATAAAGAAATGTTGTAATTACGATGTAGACTGGAAGAGAAATTATATAGATTCTAAAAGTGAAAAATTACAGGTAAAAAGTTAATAATATAATAAGTAAAAGAAAAATATGTAATTGCCGATACTAAAATATAATTTAAAAAAAGATATAGAAAACAAAAATTGACAAAAAATTAAAAAACAATTATTGTGATTTTTTAAAAATATTGACATCGTCACTCAAATCAACATTTAAATTATGATTGGAGGACTGGTGGATTAGGAACCATGTTGCGGAACGAGAGTAATGATATATTTTCGAAAAGAATGAAAATTGAATAGCTTAAAATTTAACTTAATTATAAATAACAAAAATGATTTAATAAAAACAAAATTATTTTACCTGAGCTTATAAACAATTGAAAATTTTATTGATTAAATTAAACTATTTCCAAAAAACAGGAATTTTCATTTTGATGAAAGAAAATCTAGATTATAAATCATAAATTTCTATAAATGAATACTGAAATAAAAAAGTATTGTAATATAATATAGTAGAACATAAAATCAATTCATACGAATATTAAAAAATGAATTAACAAAAATTATAGAAAGATGTTTCAGCGTAGAAAGGACCATGTTTATATAAAAAATTGAATATTTATAAACTCGATTTTAAAGAAATTTAAAAAGAATTTAAAAAAATCAAATGTATCACAATAAATTAATAAAATATTTTAAAAGAGAAAATAAAAAATTATTCATCTGGCATGCGGTATAAAGTAAGTAAATCAAGCAGATGAACTGTAAATTGTTTAACAGTCTAATAAATCACCCAGTCGATCTGTTGCCAGTTTGTTATTTATTTTAATTCATTAAATAGACTGATTTCGTGTAATATGATGATAATGTAATCATTAAAATATGTGTACAACTCGAGTCGATGATTACGAATACATAGATTTATAATTTACTTTCTAATTTAATATTTTTTAATAAATTTAAATGAATCCATGTTCAATTTATCAAATGGCATGGCCAAAAGCCAAGAAATAATATATTTTAATAAAAAAAACATGAAAATATTTGAATTAATTTAAATTTTAAAATTAAAACTTGTTGAAAGATCGCTTTATTTAAAGAATCACAAAATAAAAAAAAGTACCCAGCCCACTCCAAAATGGTTTTATGCCCTAGCAAATAAAATATTAATAAATATTGATATAGTAAAAACCCAAGTTTTATATACAAAGTAAATCCTTGGCAATTAAAAAAGAAATTTTATTGTAAAAATAAGAAGCTATCAATGCCGGCGTTTCTCATTTAATCATTTTTTAATCAAAGAAATTCATATTATTTGTCAATTTTTCAAAGAAAACTTTTTTTAATAATTAGTAAAAACCACAGAATTTAGAATTTTACCGAAGTTATTTACAATTGATAAGTTAATTAAAAATAGAAAAAAAAAATATATTCAAAATTTTTTAACTAAGTATGGAGGACTTTTTGTAAATAATAAAAAATTTTATCATAAAATTCATATATATAATTTAATAATTGAAGTAAAAATATATTTCAAAAATAATTAGGAAGTTCACATATTTATGTTGAAACGATTAATTTGCAAGGCAAATAATTTTAGAAGGTTTAATATTTCTTTAATAAAAAATAATTATACCTCTTCAACTATTGTAAAAGAAAAAATTGTTAAAAATGATATAATTATTATTATTTCAAGTTTAAAAAGATTAGCGAATCAAAGAAAGAATAAATATATGTAAAAATGACGATTGCAACTAAAATAATTTAAATTTAAATCTACTAATACAAAAATTTAATTAAAAGAAAAATATAACTTAAATTTATATAATAAATTATGAAAATAAAGCACCAACGAAATGTATATTTGAAATAAAATAACGAAATAAAAATAAATGAAAATTAATAAATAATAATTGATACTGAATAATGATGAATAATTAAACTTATCTTTATAATTTAACATTTAAAATTTTTAACAACTGTTAAACAATTAAAATTTTATCCTTTTTTGTCATAACTAAATAAGCAGAATAAAAATTTATTTTTTGAAAAAAAATGCATCATATGAATTAAATAAAAATCAAATTTAAATGAAATTTGTAATAATAATTAAAATAATTTTGTTTTAAAATAAAAAACTAAAAATTCATTCAAACTTTTTTAATGCTGAATGAATAATTTAAATTATTCTAAGTGTAAAATATGTCAAACGAGCTAAATATTGTATAGAATCTAACAAATAATGATATTTAATTAGTGAAAAAAGGAAGACAATAAGGTTCGCTTGGAGCAACTTAGTTTTACATGAAGAGTAGTCCACTTGTGATATGAAGAATGTAAACCTAATAAAATAAAAAAGAAAGCCAAAACAGCAATAGAAGCTTATTTGAATATCATACAAAAATTTAAAACTTGAAATTATTAAATATTGTAGATTGACTTCGGTCTTGCTCGTCATATGCGTGCTGTATACACCCATGCGTCGGTTGGTGTTGTCATTGACATCGAGAGAGAGCCCGATACGAGGAGGAAAAAAACTCCGAGGACAAGAAAATTTTATCACGTGGAAGCAAATATAAAAAATAATAAATTTCAACAAATAAATAAATGTATCAAAATTCAAATTCCAACAATAAATGCATACAGAATTTAAATATTCAAAACCAAAAAAAACAATAAGAGGAATTGAAAGCAAAAATTAAAAAGAAGAAAAGTAAATAAAAGTTTCTTAACAATATTTCCTGAGAAGTTTTTAAAGTAAAAACAGTAAAATGTATGAATAGAAAAAATTAAAAGTCTTATTACCATACTAACAGAAGTAATAACAAACTATTAAAATTAAATATAATAATTAATTAATATAACGAAGGTACAACATCTCATAGGGAAAATTAAAAAAAAAATTTTTTCATTAAAAAATGCAAAAATTGTTGCATTTTTAAGAAAGGTCTATATAATCAAAAATATGTAATCTTCACCTAAAGTATATAAATTTTACAGTAGCCGGGATTTATAGAAATCTGACATCAGTGCATATTCTTCACTCAAGCATGAATATAATCAAAACATCCAAAGCTGCATATTCAAAGGTGACAAATAAATTAAAGCCTTTGCTATTTTAATGAAACAAAAAGAAAAATAGACAATAAATATAATTTCAATAATTCATGGCAACATGAAAAAGCACAAATGCAACTTAAAACGAGAAAAACTGAAAATAAAAAATCAAAGTAAAAAAAAATAAAGTAAATAATAGTGAATAAATTTACATAAACAAATACCGCAACTATTAAATCATATAATCCAAAATTAAGGCCTTTCCATTAACATTTTACTTCGACATCAAACGAAAAGTTCTGGATAAAAAAGAAAAGAAAAACAATTATATGAACTACAGAAAAATTAAAGAATAAATGTAATGAATCTTTAAAATAAAAACTCTTTATATAATTGTTTGCGTTCTTCGTAACGATAAAACGTTGCGTCCGAATATCATGGAACAAGAAGCATTATAATAATTATCATTTATTGATTTATAAATATTTATAGAAAATTAATTTGAATAAAAAGATAAGGTAGGAAATCAAATGATTATTCTCAACCTAATTAAGAATAAAAAACAATCAAACTTATAAAATTAAAATATTAATTATTTTATTTTTAAAAATAAATAAATACTATTTAATTAACATAAAAAAAATTTTAAATTTAATATTCGTATTTAATTTTAATTGAAATAAACTAGCAAAAGAATATATTTCTAAAAATAAAAACTGTCAACTTCTTTTTAAATGATATTATTTAATTTCATACGAAAAAATCAATGATGACAAGCATAGGATTTTATTTATTCATTTATTTAAAAAAAATGTAATTTATACAAATATAACAATTCAGTTAAAATTATTTCATGTTCCACTTTCAATGTTAAACTCATATAATGACATCGATTTTCATGAGTTTTGTTGATTATTTAAGTTAATTCATTTATTAGAAAAAATAATCTCCATTTCGTATAAAAGTTAAAAAAAAGAGCTAAAAGTGAGCAATAAAAAAACATTAAAGTTGCAATATTATAAATTGTTTCATGCTTTATGGATTTATTGAAAATATTAAACTGCACTATATTTATAAAATAAAAAATTTAAAAGAAGTTTCTCCTATAATAAAATTTTATGATAAGTCTCTTTAATAAAAAGAAACGATTGATAAATACCATTTCAATTATTTCATAAATAGTGCAATTGTAAGCAAATAGAATTAAAATTGATGTAATTTTTTAAAACAAATTATTTTAAAAATTGTACAACAGCGATTTAAAAATGCGCGTTAATACTTTTATTTAAGAAAATAAAATAAACATTTTTAATGTCTACATGTACAAAAATAAATAATTTGATGGAATAATATAATAAAATTTAATCACATAAAAACACTTCGTTTTTTCCCGGTAACAGATTTACATTTAAAACATTAGTTTATTATAATAAAATTTTAGCTATTGCACAATATATAAGTTGTGCATTAATATATAACAATACAAAATTTCATTGAATACAAATAAAATTTAATTTAACTAATGATTATTTATAATTTAACATCAATAAAACCATAAAAATAATAATTTATTTCGATATCGAAATTAAAAGCAATAGAATTTACATCAATTAGCGGTACTTTTCGGTTTTGTGACCTCCCCTGAAATTTTCAAATAAAAAGTCATTTCTGGGGTAATTTGTGGCGCTGATCACGAATATGACCTTTATTTTCCGAAATTCCGAACCCCGAACCCGAATTCGAACAAAAAACCGAGATTCACAAATTACAAGGAAAACATGTTTTTAGGGGGTTTCGAGGTCGCTGAATATGGATATGAACTTTATTTTGCAAAATGCATAATGCCGAACCTGAATTCGAACAAAAATTCAAGATTCACAAATTGCAGGGGAAAATATTTTAAAGTGAAACTGGTGCAAATAGGTCATTTTGGTTATTGCGCTAAAAAACCGCCGCACACTCGACTACGGCGGCCAGTAGGTGGGGCGAGACTACGGGCTACGGAAGAAGTCCGCGCGTGATCCGCAGGCGGTTGACTGATTGGCGGGGGCCCTTCGGGCCCCCGCAGTCAACCGCCTGTGGCGCTCGTCAGACGTCTTCCTCCGCCCTCCGTCTCGCCCCACTACTTGCTCCGTCTTCGCATGCTCCCTTTTGCGAAAATTTACTTCATTTTTTAAATAAAACATCGAATAAGTCAAGAGAACCCTTAGGCCTAAACTGAAGCCTAGGCCTTGGCCTAAGCTGGAGCCTAAGCTTAATGGGACGGCGCCTTCGGTCCGACATTAACTATGTGCTCACAACCCTCCGCTCGCTCGAGCGCCCCACTATTTGCTCCGTCTTCGCAGCTCGCCATTGCGACCGCCCCGCCTTTAAAGAATAAATTGGAAATGCCAAATGTGGTTAAAATTTACATATATGTGGAAGGAAAGGCCCCAATCGTTAGTTTCACTTTGCTTTAAATTTTACCTTTATTTCCTAAACCCAAAATGGATTATTACAATTATGACCGATTAATGGCCGAATGTCCCAATGAAATTGAAACAATCAAATTTTTCCAAACCAATGGCCTGCTACATAAAGAACGCTACTGTGATTGCGGTTCGGAAATGCGCGGGAGTACACGCACACAACGGGACACTGTAATCCCTGTGTGGCGTTGTACTTCCAAATTCTGCAAGACAACTAAGGGTTTAAGACCTGCTACTTGGTTCGACAATTCCACTCTTTCATTCCATTCAATTCTGAAATTTATTTATTGGTGGTCGGCTGAGCAGACGTCTGTAAATTTTTGTCGCCATGAAATAAACATGGGGCACGACGCAGTTGTTGACTGGTAATTAGGTTTTAGTAAGTGCCGGGGCATTTCTTAATGGCTCAGGTCCATGTACATGCGCGAGGCATGCGCCGACTCCCTTTTAAAGCACAATGGGCGTGTGGGCGGCCAAGGCCTCACTGTTGAAGTGGATGAGGCTCTTTTTTCTAAGCGCAAAAACAACATTGGCCGAGTTCTCCCCGAACAATGGGTGTTTGGGGGGGTCTGCAGAGAGACAAAGGAGGTGTTTATGGTAGCGGTCCCCAATCGAACCGCCGAGACTCTGCTGGCAGTTATTCGGGAGCGAATTGTGGAGGGCACTACAATAATGAGTGACTGTTGGCGCGCATACAACATGGTCGGTGCAGATGGCACTTACCGTCATCTCACCGTAAACCACAGCTGCAATTTCATCGACCCCTTGAGCGGTAAAGAGGGATTAGATACTGTAGACAGTAAGGGCATTGGAATCTAGGCGCCCACACACAGAACATCGAAAGGACTTGGCGTTCCGCTAAGGCGCGGAATAAAAGGCATTCGGGCACACACCGACAGATGCTGGACAGTTATCTGTGTGAATTTTTGTGGCGGGCAAATGTGAAGAGACGAGAAGTTGATCCTTTTAAGGAAATTTTGAGCACAATTCGTTCATACATGCCACCAACTTAGCCTGCATGCTTTTCTGGGATTATGAAAATATTTTGTTGATTTTCATTTGTTGAAAAAAATCCAATTTGTTAAAGTTCGAATTTTTTATTTGTAAAATGGATGTCATATCCATATTCAGCGACCTCGAAACCCCCTAAAAACATGTTTTCCTTGTAATTTGTGAATCTAGGTTTTTGGTTCGAATTCGGGTTCGGCGTTCGGAATTTCGGAAAATAAAGGTCATATTCGTGATCAGCGCCACAAATTACCCCAGAAATGACTTTTTATTTGAAAATTTCAGGGGGGGTCACAAAACCGAAAAAGAACCCAATTAGCAATTAAAAATTACAAAATGAAGAAAATGAAATTAAATAAAATTAATAAATAATTTTAATGTTTTATCTTATAATAATCACAATCTTCGAAACATATTAAAGGGCCGATCTAGATGGGTCCGAGAGCGTATTGAACGAGAAACGAATGCGTAATTAGAGAAAATTAAAATCAGAAAATCGGATTCTTATAAAAATTAATGAAATAAAATATTATGAAGATAATAAAAGTAATAAGAAAGAAAATATTGATGCTGCAGTTGCAAAGCCAAAACGAATATAAAAAATAGACGAACGTTGCAAGTTGCCACAAAACAGAAATTTCAATGATAAAAAAGAAAACAAAAAATTAATTTATTATTACATCTTTACGTTAAAAATAAGATTTATATACCATGAATTAAAAACAGTTTTTCAATTAAATTGCAAAAATTCAATCAAAATAATCTTCAGAATTTCTAAAGACCAAAAATATTAAATTTAAATCCAAATATATTGAAAATTAATAACGAAGAAAGAATTCAATTTAAGGTATGAATGTTCAGTGAAATTATTATTAAAGCATTAAATTTTTTGATGTAAAATATATAAAGAAGAATTTATTGGATGGGAAAATAATAATTAAAATTATAAATAAAATTTAAAAATAATAAATATATTTAATAATGAATAAAATGAATGAGGAACAACAGATGACAAACACACATATTAATTAAAGAAAAATTTTGCACTAAAATTAGTCATCGAAAATAGAAATAAACTGTCTTAGGTCTGTGCTTAAAAAATATACATCAATTAAAATGAAAATAAAGAAAAGGATAATGCTAATATAGAGCAGAGCAACGAATGCACATGAGTTTTAAATAACCTAAAATATTTTTTCAATTACTTTCGTTCAAACACAAAAAATATTAAATCATTAAAGAAAACTTGCGTTTAAGAATAAATTTCATTTTCGAAAATTAAATGATACAATCAAAATACATTCCTTAAAAATAAATGAATAAATATTAATAACATAAATTAAAAAATATATATATATGAATGGTTCAAAGATATGCAGTTAAACATTGATATAAGAAAAATTAAATTAAAAGTAAAAGAAATTAAAAAAGATCTATGAATTCAACTTTGAAGAAAAAAAAATGGCGTTATGACTCTGTGAAAAAATATAAAAAATGTTTATTTTTCACATAATTTTAATTTTACTAGTTATATGAAATAAATGATTTTTCTTAATTTGTCATAAATTAAATTATTTTTACTACATGAAAGAGTTGTAGAAGAAACTTCATCAAAAAAGGAGGCTGAATCAAAATCACAAAATAAAAAAATTATTTTCATATGTAGATAAATAAACAAAAACCGTTCAAACTTGAATTACCAATCCTATGATTAATAAATTTTGTAAATTTGTTTTTTTACTTTTCAAGGTATATTTATACCAATTATAATTTTTTTAATTTATTTATATTTTCATGGTATTAAGCATAATTTTTGGAAATAAATTTAAGAGCATAAACAGGCGCAACTTTGCCAATGTGTTTGTGGCGCGGGGGTGGCGCCGTGTTTGCTGACGCATTTGTTTATAATATTTGCATTAATTATCATTAATCTATAACACAATAATTTTCCTTAATTAATTGTCAGGATGTTTTTTGTGTACCAAACAATTGTGATGAGAGCCCCTCGGGCGATTCCTTTTTTCAGCCTACAAAATGGGGCCGTTTGACGCCAACGGATTCATCCCCGAATTGCTAATGTTTAAGGTATGAAGTTATTACGAATGAAAAAATAAATTTATAGAACGTAAAGTGGAAAACAAATAATTATTAATTAGTTTAAAAAAATAATAAACAATAAGAAACCCATTCTAATGCACTTTTTATTCATAGATCTTCAGGTATGATCAAAGAACTAGAACATTCAGCGCTTAAAAATACAGTGGACGCTTAAGTGCACTAGAGCAACCAAAAAAAAGCCTAAATTTATACCAACAATTATTTAAGTAAAATTGCGGACAATGAAGACGGATGTACAAAGTATACGTAGTCGAGAGTTCCAAAGTGCCGTATTTCGTCCGGTTTTTGGACGTCTTCCACTTTTCGTTGGATGTGAATCATTTTTGCCAACTCCACAAATGTATTTATTTTATTTTTTGCTTTTAGGGTCGCCCTTTACTTCTTTTCTTACCATGTTTTTCTCAACTCGGCTTTTAAATTGGCAAACATTCGCTCGTCCATGGCTTTTGCCTATATAGTAATATAAAAAAAACAATTTTAATAATTGTAATAAAAAATGATAAAATTTTGTTGCAATTAAAGGGTATCAATTAATTTCAATTCATAAAAAAATAATAACATTCTACTGGAGTAATCTATCTAAAAAATAATAATTCTAAAAGTAATCCATAAATCCAATTTGTTTTAAATAAAAAAATTATAAAATCATTTTACGATCATTGAAATATGAAAAACTGGGTTGAAATCAAAAATAAATAACAACACTTGAAAAAGATTATAACGTTTAGTTTAATCTTGCAATTCTTCTTAGAATTCAAAAAATATTAATGTAAAAATATATGAAAATAAAAAAGATGGAATAAGAATAATTAAAATTATAAATAAAATTAAATAAAATTTAAAAATAATAAATATATTAATAATGAATAAAATGAATGAGGAACAACAGATGACGAAACACACATATTAATTAAAGAAAAATTTTGCACTAAAATTAGTCATTAAAAATAAAATAAACTGTCTTAGGTCTGTGCTTAAAAAATATACATCAATTAAAATGAAAATAAAGAAAAGGATAATGCTAATATAGAGCAGAGAAACGAATGCCCATGCGTTTTAAATAACCTAAAATATTTTTTCAATTACTTTCGTTCAAACACAAAAAATATTAAATCATTAAAGAAAACTTGCGTTTAAGAATAAATTTCATTTTTCGAAAATTAAATGATACAATCAAAATACATTCCTTAAAAATAAATGAATAAATATTAATAACATAAATTTAAAAAAATATATATGAATGGTTCAAAGATATGCAGTTAAACATTGATATAAGAAAAATTAAATTAAAAGTAAAAGAAATTAAAAAGATCTATGAATTCAACTTTGAAGAAAAAAAATGGCGTTATGACTCTGTGAAAAAATATAAAAATGTTTATTTTTCACATAATTTTAATTTTACTAGTTATATGAAATAAATGATTTTTCTTAATTCGTCATAAATTAAATTATTTTTACTACATGAAAGAGTTGTAGAAGAAACTTCATCAAAAAAGGAGGCTGAATCAAAATCACAAAATAAAAAAATTATTTTCATATGTAGATAAATAAACAAAAACCGTTCAAACTTGAATTACCAATCCTATGATTAATAAATTTTGTAAATTTGTTTTTTTTACTTTTCAAGGTATATTTATACCAATTATAATTTTTTTAATTTATTTATATTTTCATGGTATTAACCATAATTTTTGGAAATAAATTTAAGAGCATAAACAGGCGCAACTTTGCCAATGTGTTTGTGGCGCGGGGGTGGCGCCGTGTTTGCTGACGCATTGGTTTATAATATTTGCATTAATTATCATTAATCTATAACACAATAATTTTCCTTAATTAATTGTCAGGATGTTTTTTGTGTACCAAACAATTGTGATGAGAGCCCCTCGGGCGATTCCTTTTTTCAGCCTACAAAATGGGGCCGTTTGACGCCAACGGATTCATCCCCGAATTGCTAATGTTTAAGGTATGAAGTTATTACGAATGAAAAAATAAATTTATAGAACGTAAAGTGGAAAACAAATAATTATTAATTAGTTTAAAAAAATAATAAACAATAAGAAACCCATTCTAATGCACTTTTTATTCATAGATCTTCAGGTATGATCAAAGAACTAGAACATTCAGCGCTTAAAAATCCAGTGGACGCTTAAGTGCACTAGAGCAACCAAAAAAAAGCCTAAATTTATACCAACAATTATTTAAGTAAAATTGCGGACAATGAAGACGGATGTACAAAGTATACGTAGTCGAGAGTTCCAAAGTGCCATATTTCGTCCGGTTTTTGGACGTCTTCCACTTTTCGTTGGATGTGAATCATTTTTGCCAACTCCACAAATGTATTTATTTTATTTTTTGCTTTTAGGGTCGCCCTTTACTTCTTTTCTTACCATGTTTTTCTCAACTCGGCTTTTAAATTGGCAAACATTCGCTCGTCCGTGGCTTTTGCCTATATAGTAATATAAAAAAACAATTTTAATAATTGTAATAAAAAATGATAAAATTTTGTTGCAATTAAAGGGTATCAATTAATTTCAATTCATAAAAAAATAATAACATTCTACTGGAGTAATCTATCTAAAAAAAATTATTCTAAAAGTAATCCATAAATCCAATTTGTTTTAAATAAAAAAATTATGAAATCATTTTATGATCATTGAAATATGAAAAACTGGGTTGAAATCGAAAATAAATAACAACACTTGAAAATAAAAAATGAGTTCAATTTACGTTTAATAATTTAATTGATGGGCAATTCTTATTAATAATTGTAAAATAAAATATTTGTTTGTTTTAAAATTAATTAACTCGTCACAATATTAAAAAAAACATGTTAATAACGTTCGGCAGTTTAAAATTTTCCTATAAAAGAATATTAAATTTAAATTTTGAAAATTTATTTAAAGCAATATTAAGCCTTTGATGTTGTCAATTAATCTATTCAAAAATAAATAATTAGAATTATTAAATGATATATATTAAATAAATAAATTTTAACTTCAATTAAGAAATACTTTTGAACTTAATGCTCCTCTTTTTTATAACTGGAAAAACAAAATTTTAATTTATATGGGTTAATGTGACAATAATAAAGCATAATTTTTTACTTTGATTACCTTCAAATATTAAAAAAATCATATTAGTTCAAATGCTATTTTCGCAATTATCTTTTTAATTTTTAAATTCATCAAATACTAATAAAAAAGCAAAATACAATCATAATTAAAATTTACTTAAAAAATAATAGTTTTTTTTCACCTAATTTAATAAATTTTGTTAAACGCAGCAAGTTGTTGAGAAATATCAAATAAATAGAACGATAAATAAGGAATAATTAAATTGACACAATAAAAAATTAATTCTTACCAGTCTTTTAGCTTTGTAATACTAAAATCAGAATAAAGTTTAAATTCCAAGAAAAATTGTTATGGAACCGTCAAACAACGCAAGAATAAACAAAATATTCGAAAAAGATTTAGTATAATAAATCCTAATATTGTTTGGTTTCAAATTTCATAAAATTAAAGGCATAAAAAAATAAAATTGAATAATGAACATATAAATTATAACAAATGGCTATGAAACAATGGACTTGGATTCTTGAACTGGACAAGAAATAATACTAATTGACTACAAATTTGATCATTTTTATATCTGTGGCAGATTCAAGAAAATGAAAAATTGCATAATATCAAACAAAGTTTAATCAAAAACATTTCTTCATTCAATGACAAATTTATATGCTTTTAAATTTAATTAAAAAAATAAACCATTTTAACTGTAGTGGAAAATATAAAATTAAACAAGCCAAGATTTTAGAAATACAAATTAAATTTTTATTTTAATAATTTGTAAAGGTAAAATTTGATTCAAAATTTCCGTTTATCAAAATAATATTATTTGCAAAATTTGTTAATTAAAAAAAACCTATTACCGATCGTGGGATTTTTGTCTTTTTGTTGCGAATAGTTGGTTTTTGTCAATTTCCAACTATTTTAGCTTGTAAAATTAAAAAAAGTGTTTTCAGCTATTTTGCTAGTGAAAAAAAAATTATTATGAAATACAAAAAGTTTTTTAAATATTTGTAGCGACATAAAAAAAAATTTTATTAATCGTAATAAAAATGATAAATTTGTTGTAAACAAAAGAAAATTAGCAAAATGGTGAAAGTTTGTTTTTATAATAAATAAATAAAAAAAGAAAAATGATATTTTATAAACTTTTCTTTCTTAATAAAAAAAAGAAACGATCAAGAACACTGTAATTTGAATATAAATTAAATATTTAAAAGAGAAACCTCGACATAAGTGTGAATAATTTTATTTAAATAATTTAAAATAATGATGTAATTGACCATAACAATAAAAAATGGTAATTGTGTTCACCAATTGAATATTTAACCAAATCTAATATAATACAAATATACCCACTAGGAAATAATTAATCATATTCAAATATTATTTGTGACATGTCATAAAAATAAAATAAATTAATAGCAATTCGTGACACAATAAATTAATAAACATAAAAATAAATAAATAAATTATTAAACTGAAGAATTATCCCAGAAAAAAAGAGCTGAATGGGATGCAAGATAAAAATTTTTTCAAATAAGTAAACTTTTTTATTAAATAAAATAATATTAAAAATGAATAATTAAACATATAAATAATAAAAAAACTTTCATTCTACGAATTAATGAAAAATAAATTTCTTTATTATAATTTATAACAAAATCAAAACAATAATTATTTCTCAATTTAATAGAGATCAAATTAAAAATGATAATCACGAAAGCAATTTGGACATTACAGTAAGTGCAGTTTTGAGCATGAGTTTTTATTAAAGAAAAATTATCACATTTTTTATATTACACATTTAAAAATACAAAAATTGAAAATCAATACTATTGTAATTTGAATATAAATTAAATATTTGAAACAGAAGCTTCGACATAAATATGGCCAAGTGAATAAATTAATTCAAAAATTTAAAATCAAATTGGAATTGATCAAAAAAATAAATAAAATGGGAATTGTGTTCACCGATTGAAGATGCAAAAAATTAATTAAAACGGATAAAATTTTTTTTTTGAATTATTCCTGAATGAAGATAGATGACTGGATACAAGAAAAAAACTTTTAAATAATTGAAGTTTTCATATTAAAACAATAAAAAATCAATAATCTACATATGATTAATAAAAAAATTTGTTTTACGAATTTAATTAAAAAAATATTTTTTATTATAATTTGCAACAAAAAAAATAGCAAAAAGAATATATATATATATATATAATTAATTTTCAATAATAGAGACAAATTAAAATAGAACATGAATATAAAAATTAAAAGCCCAAGAGGAACTATGGATTTCACGAAGTGCTGTCTTCAACATGTGTTTTTATCAAAGAAATTCATAAATATTTATTATATTACATATTTAAAAGATGAAAAATTGAAATTTTTTTACTCAGAGCCGAAATTTTGTTTATCAGATAATATTTAAAAATCAACAAAAAAAAAAATTAAAAGATATATTTAGAAAACAAATAATTTATAAGTCATAAATTTCTTTAAATAATCAATTAAATAAAAAATTGAGTAAAATAATAGAACATACTTTTGCGGCCGAAAGCGAGAGTAGAAAAATATTTTATTAAAAAGAAAAGAAGCTAACCTCAAATTTCTGCATAATTGTGAAAAAATAAATTTGGTTTTTTGTTTAAAAATTTAAAATTATTTTAAGTAAGTAATAGTTATAAAAAGTTGAAAACATTAATTGATTTTTATATAATAAACAAGAAAGAAAAAAAAAGTTCCATATTTTATGTTAAAAAATTGAAATGCTTTAATATCAAAAAATATCATATAATTTGGAATCGACAGGATTTTAAACCTTAAATTTACAAAAAAAAGAGACCACAAGCATTGAGTAAAAGCAGGGCTCGCATTCGTCCTTGGATGCCAAGGAAGTCCTTGGAATTTGACTCTCTTCCTTGGAAATAAAAAATGTCCTTGGATGCCAAGGACGTCCTTGGAAATTAGCATTTGAAAAAAGGAAAAAATAATCAAAGGAAATTAGATAAATTTTTGAATTTTTAGCATATTTTGTGCAAAATCTGATACGAAATTGCACAAAAATTCCCAATTTTCCCGGCGGTGCCTATCGGCACCGCCGGGACCTTTTTTTCTATTTTTTAAAAATTTGATGCTTAAAAATGATCAATTTTGGAAGAACCTATTAATAATTCCCCCCCCCCCCCCCATTCCCAAAAGTCTTTCGGTAAAGCGCTCGCAAGAAGTGTTGTGAAAAAGTAAAAAATGCTCATCGCCATTATCTCCAAATCGCAAAATCCGCATTTTTTGGTGAAAATCTCCAGACCCCCCCTCCTTGTCCCACAAAATTTTATGAAAAAACGCGCCGCAAAAAAAAAAAGCGTTTTTAAAGCAGAAAAAAGTCGTAGCAAATGAGGAAAATGATCAGCGGAAACAAAAAAATGTTGGAAAAAACCCATTCTGGCAAAAAAGAGACGAGCCATTTGAATAAATATTAACCATTTTTCATTTCATAAGATAAAAATTTTAAATGTCCTTGGATTTCATGAATTTTCCCCACTATTTCCTTGCAAATCGGCCTACCCGTCCTTGGAAGCCGACTTTGGACGATACGAGCCCTGAGTAAAAGAAAATCGAAAAAAGTCTTCCCCATGAGAATTTAAAAACAAAATCAAATGTTGTAACAAAGAAATCGATAGATAATAAATTGAAATTACAAAAAAATGAATTCATTAATTAAATAAAATAATTAAAATACAAAGATGTTTTCCGACGAAATAATTTATTTCTTTTTAATTAATGATTATATAAAATGTAATTAATGTTTTAACCACACACAACCCAAATAAATGTGGAAAAATGAAAAATCTAATTAAAGAATTTATTAATTAAAATTTCATTTCGATCCATAATGCAATTGACATTTACAATGGGATAGGAACATACTGTGCTGGGTCGTTCCATAAAATGCGCAATTTTTAGTGATTTTCGACCAAACATGACATAAGTTTGCTTAAAGACAATCAAATTTTACATTCTTGGCACCATTTGGTAGCTTATATTTATCTCAATTAGCCTGTAAAGGTAAAAATTTTGGTCAACTTTAGAAAAAGTTGTATGAAGACAAGTAATGTTTCTGGCACAACTTATGTTAAATTTGAAAATTTTTTAAAATTATGTGAATAATAGAGAAAATGTTGGACTATCGAATAGCACCAAGAAGGTAAAATTTGATTGCCTTTAAGCAAAGTTATGCCATGTTTGGTCGAAAAATTCGTTAAAATGTTGAATTTTTAAACTCCCATGTTGGCGGATTTTATGAAAAGAATTAGCATCGGAAAATATAAATGAATTCCTAATAATATATGTTAATCAAAAACCAAAGGGAAGACCTTTTGTTTCGCAATAATTTTTGAAATAAAAATTGTGAATATATTTTTATTCGCCATAATTTTGCTGTAATGCTTAATATGCATTAATATGTGTAAATAAACAAACAAAAAAATTAAAAAGTGAAAAAATTTTCAAAACGCCTCGCTTTGCAATGCCAAAAAAAAGAACTAACAAATAAAGTTAATGGATTCAATCAACTATCATTTTCTGAATTTTGAACTCATTCTATGAATCAAAAATTATATCAAAACTAAGCGTTTTAAATTTATAAAAATAAATATTACAATTAAAGATTTTCTAACAATATAAAATAGTTACACATGAGAACAAAATTTTTTTTATTTAAATATTAAATTAAATATTTTACAAAAACAAACTATTTTATCTTCACTATGAAATGTATTATCGGTGTTATAAAAAACAAAAATAAAATTAATTAAATAAATACTCCAATAATAATATGATAAGAAATCCACAAAATAATCAAACTAAATAAACAAAAAGCAATGCTATTCAGAGTCATTTCATGCATTATAAGAAAAATTAATAATAACAAATCGGAGAAAAAATAAAAAAAACAAATTCTTTAATTAATTAATTTTATCTACTTTCATTAGAAAACATTTTGCTATCTAATATTTGAAAAATGAAAAATATTTTATCTTAAACTTTTATAAATTAAGGAAAAATTTATTTATGTCTTAAATTGTTGAAAAATACATTTATCATATTCGCTTATAAATTTAAATGATAATGTTAGTCTAGAATTTAATAATTAAATTTTAGCTTTATCTATAAAAATATGACAATGGTAATAATGTGGTCACACGATATTCATGAATTTGTTTTATTTATAAAAAATAAATATATGAAATTAAAAAAAACTCGATTAGTTTAAATTTATCAATGGCACCAAAGTGTAAAGACATTAAATCGCCCAAAATTTTCAAATAATCATTTAACCATTCTTCGTAATAAATGAAAAATTGGCAAAAAGTATGAACCTAATTCTATAAAAAATAAATAAAATTAAAAATTAAAATATAAACATTTTTTATTTAATTAGAAAGTGAAAATAATACTATTTACTTGATCTAGTAAACACTGAGTATTTAAAAATGACAGCTCTAAAACGTATAGAATTTTTTAAGGCGATAAGACGTCGAGAAGAATATTTAATACAAATATTGTTAAAAATAAAAATTAAAATATTTTTAACTGTTTTGTAAGCATCAATTAAATTACATGTATCAAAGAGAAAGACCAATTTACTTTCAAGACAACTCATCGCAAACATATTCCTCAAGAAGTCAAGATTAAAAGGAAAATAAAAAATAATTAGATAAAATTAACTAAAACTAAACATAATAAAAATAATTTTTAATAACAACACAATTATAATTATCTTACAGGCATAATAAAATAAAATTTCATAAATAAGAAGGTAAAATTATTTCAAAAAGAGGAAATATTAAAATAAATTTTAAAAATTTTTTCATTTCATATAAAGAAAAAATATTAGTATAAAAATAAAGTATCGCCCAAAGAATTGAAACTAAGCCTATAAGAAAAAAGTTGTTTGTTTTGTTGTTGCCGTTGACGCCATTATGACAGTGATGATATTTTTTTTGTTCACAAAGATCCAAAAATTTAGTTTTATGTTCTAAAAACTCTCAAAAATATGTGCTAAAAATGGGAAAATAGGTGCCAAAATGTACCACATTTAGGGATGTAATAAAGCAAATTTTTATACAAAAAACAATAAAATTAAGCCAAATGAATATTGAGATAAAAAGCCAATTTTATAAATAAAAATTCTTGTCAAGAAGATAAATAAATAAATTTTGAAGATTAATTTTTACATTACCTTGTTGTTTATTCAAATTTTTCAGGTCAATTCAGAGAGGGTATATATTTTTTATTTTATTGCATTTTTGTTAAAAGCTGAAAATATTTTTGAAAATTCCTCAAATGACGAAACAATACTAAAAAAGCACCAAAATGCAAAAGCAGCACAAAGATTTAAAATAAGAGAAAAAATCCGCAACATATTAATTTTTCATTTTTACGTTATTATTAGTAGGGCTAGGAATTTAAGTCAAATGACTTTTTTTGCTGACTCTAAATGGCCTTAAAATGACTCGATAACTCAGAATCATGACAAATCGGACGAATTTCGAGTTTTTAATTGGGGTGGTGCTAGGTCGTTTCGTAAAATCCGCCACTTTTGCAATTTTTCCGACAAAACATGTTATAACTTTGTTTAAAAAGACTTTTTTGATCAGCATCAAAGGTACGTCTAGTAGGGTTTTTTTCAGAATTTTTGTTTTTTCGTCCTTAAATGTTTTGGTGCATTACTTTTGTGCCTCTTTTCTCACTTTTCCTTTTCTCTGAATCAATAGAAAACGACGCTTTCACATTGCTTCAGTGGAACTCCTCAATTATGTGGTCCTTCTCCTTTCTCCTCCCAATGCCATTTTCAACAATAATTTATCTTTTTCGCATTCAGCAAAAAATCCATTTTTTCATTTCTTTTCCTAATAGCTTTTACAAATATTATTTCACTTCACAATTTAAGTTTTACTTCTAAATCAGGTGGCATAAATATTTATTATACCACAGCTAAATTTTTTTATGTTACAAATAATTCAAATAATATTTAGTAAAAAGAAATAAAAAATTATCGTATCTCATATTTAAGTTTACATTTTGCAAAATCTTCGCGAACCTGCTATTGCATAGTGAAGTTATAATTTAAATGCATACAAAAACAAAAGGTAGGACAAAAATTACAAGCTAAATAAAAAAATCACAAAAGAATTCTAAAATATCTTCCTAAAACGAACGGACCCTATTATTGTTGAATAAATTATGCATATTTAAATAAGACAACAAAAAGCTCATCTGATTAATTGACTACCAATAATCAACTTCCTAGACAGTCTTATATGAATGCTAATTACGTGAACAAAAATGTTTAAAAATTCTAAATATAATTAAAAATGATGTTATATTAAGACTTCAATTATAATTTAATTCATAACTGAAAAAATAAAAATAAAAACAAATAAGTAATATTTCCAATAAAATAAATTAATTAATCAAAATGGTTCCTTAAATTGCAAAATGTTAATTTTATATTACATTATTTGATGAACTGTTTAATTTTTTGTTCGTCAAGCAACTGGTGGGTTTGGAGCTCGTGTATATACAATGTTTATTTTAATATTTTATTTTTCTATTGCACGGAATTATTCAAAAATTAAAATCTAAACTAAAATAACTAAATATAAAAGGACGAAGTTTTTTATTCTTAAATTTCAAATAAAAATTTATTTTAAATTACAACTAAAAAGTGAATTTTGTAAGTTTAGCAAAAATAAATATGTCTAATTATATAACTCAACTGTACGAAAGGGAGATTCATAATATAAATAGGAAAATCTTGAGTCGCCAGGATCTGGTATCATGAACAAGAAATAAAAATACTAAATTGATTCCAAATTTAATCATTTGAAAATTAAAAATATTAATTAGAATGAATAGAAATTAAAGGCAAACGATTACAAAAATGAGAAAATACAAATATAAAAAATAATATACAAAATAACTTACGAACATTACTGTTATTATTGAAATAAATATTAATAAGAAAATAAATCTATCTTTTTATGCATTAAATAAAAAAATGAACAATTTATCGATTATAAAATAATACATTAATAAATTAAAAGTATATATAAAAATCTATTAATCAGGACAACAAATAAATGGGATAATTTAACAAATAAAAAATAAATGAGAAAAAATAATAAAGCTAAAATAATAAAAAATTTGACTTTAATTCATCAATAAATATTACACCTGGCAACAAAAATAAATTAAATTATACTAACAAAAATAGAGAGAATTATTAAAAATAAAATACAGCAATAATGTCAATATTTATTTATATAAAGTCATGGTACCTCAACCTATAAAATTTCTTCAACCTGAAGCGCGACGATACCATGAACACTCTCTCGGATATTATATAATATTATATTTTATTTTTATTTAAAACAACATATCAATCAAAACTAGTCAATGTAAAGTCCGTTTAACCCAAATTAATTAAGAAACAAAATATTAAAAGCTAAACACAAGCCTTTCAACCCTGACGTTCGAGATAAGAGCACGGATAATAACAAAGTTTTAAGCTAATTATTGTCAAAAATTATTAAAACAATATTTAAAAAATATTTAATGAAGTTTTAAATTGTCTTAGAAAAATTGAAATAATAGTTGAATAAGAATAATATTAAAAGTTTCAAGCAAAACAAACGAATATACATAAAAAAAATCTATCGCAGGATGCATATTCGAGAATAAACGGCATAAAGCCGAGAAATAATTAAGAAATTTCCAAATTTTCAGAGTAAATTATTAGGATATGAAGTCATCAAATATTTAAAAGTTATGAAAAACAAAACATTTATAAATAAAAGTAATACATAAATTAATGATAAATAAATAAAATAATTATAGCAAAAATTCCGTAAAAAAAATATTATTCGTTCAAAATTGTAAATAAAAGAAAGCAAGAAGAAACTTGATTAAAATTAAAATTTTTCATCTCTCAAATCCTTTTTGTGTTTTGTGAAAAAATTATATTTTAATTGATTGATTATTATAAAATTTATATTTTCTGTTAAAAATTGCTCAAGAAGGCATTCTCTTCAACCACATAAATAAAAAAAATTTGTTTACTTTTAAAACAAATTATATGTCATAAAATTCTCAAAATAAAAACCAAACAATTGTAAAATCATAGAAAAATATACCTTCTAAAAAACTTAAAATTTCTTCATAATTTATGTTACTATAGTAAAAATTAAAATTAATATATAGAAAAAGCTAATATAAATTAAAAATAATGTTTTTAACATTTTTTTTGTCATTTTAAAACCCAAAATTGCCGCAGCCAAACCCGTTCGTCAGCTTGAGCTTACAACGACAAACCACCGCCGACAAGGGCCAGGAAAATTAGCCTGAATAACAACAAATTCTAAATTATACGTCATTATAATCAAAGATATAAGATAAACTTAATTTAAATAATAAAATATATAAAATATGTCTAAAACTAAAATGAATGGAATATTAAAATTAACAAAATATAAATTTTTTATAAAAACTTTTCACGGATGAAGATTATTCTTGTATTAAAAGTTATGATTAAAAATATTAATAAATTACAATTTAAAATAATGATAAACCTTACTTACATTACATATGCTTTTTTATATTCCGAAAGATAATAAAATATATTATCATTTTTGATCAATTTAAAAAATAAAATTTCAAAAATAAAGTGTATAAACAATTTTGTGGGAGGTTATAGTTGTAATTTATAAAATAAATTATGAATAAAAAAATATGAAAATAAATTTAAAAAAAGAAACAGCATTTTAGGTTTAAATAAATTAACCACGAAAATATTTTAAAATAAATTCCAACATAAAAGCAAAGAAAATTTTCTAAACAATTTTGACATAACTAAATTTTAAGATAGATGCAAGAGTTGAGTTTAAAGGAACCCAAATAAACACAAAAAATTTTAAAAGATTATAAAAAGATTAAATAAGATTAATAATTATTGGAATTGCAAGAAGATCTACATTTTATAGATTTTGAGGTCTCAAGGGGTCAAATGAGTTACTCAGCTGAAATTCTTTGGCGTGGCATAAAGTCTCGGTCCAAGTGGTAGCTCATGCCAGATAATGGCCTTTTTGAGGAAATCAGGACTAATATTTTTTCTTTTTCTTCGTGATTGCTTGATTTCTTCTCACTGTTTATTGCTCCCAGGTTCTCCTCCTATGCTTTCATAGGAAAGTTTTTAATTTTGATTATTATTTAATTTTAAATTCGTCCATTTTGTTCATTTTTAGACATTGTGTACACTTACAGTTTTTGCCATAGGCAATATTTTTTCAATCGTCCTTCTGCCACCTCATTCTTGATTTTTATCTTAAAAACAGTTTTTTTTTTGTTTGTTTTTTTTATATTAATAACTTTTTGTCCATTTGATGTGTCTATTTATTCTATATCAAAGTCAGTAAAAAAATAAAATCTCTTCATATTATTTTTAAATTCTTAATTTGCATCTTTCAGCTAAATTTTCCACTTCGTTTTTTCCTTTACAATACTTAAAAATTTAATGATATCAGAATTTAAAACTATGTTTAATATAACTTACGAATTTATTTTTTATTTTTTTCTGGTCATTTTCGGAGATTAGATTGATCTTCAATTTACATGGTAAACAAATAGAGTATAATATTAAATATTCATAGAAAGTTCAAATATTTAAAGAAGCCTCATATCTTAAATCTTTTTATCTTTCTTTTAATTAAAAATATTTCTTAACTTTAATATTTAGCAATGTTTATTCCCTTTTATTATTAAATAAGATTGATCTGTTTTGTTTTTATTAAAACGTGTTTTTTTAAATGTCTGCTTATTTTTTGAAATTTTATAAGTAAACCTTTATGTATTTGTAAATAAATTCATAGTCTTGAACAAAAAACTTGTTAACATTGTATAACTCACGAACAAGAGAAACAACGAATTTGCTGATGCACCACAAAATTGCTTCTTTAGCATTTTTTTCTAGTAAATATGTATTATTAATTTAATAGTTTGTATTTTGCTATTATATTTGTTCTCTAATAGCATATCTAATTTTCAAAAAATTATCATAATATAATGCAAATGATTAAAAACTACTTCTCCGTCTTTCAATATGAGGTTCATTTTAACTTTTTATTATTTTTGTTTATATTTATTAAACTCGGTTTCTACTTGAATTTTTTATATTTAAATTATTAATTCTTTTACAGCAAGAGCTATTTAATAATGCATTATATTGCTGTTATTCTTTGACTAACAATAATTTTACAAAATATTTGTTTAATCCGTATATTTGTTTTTCTTTTCTTTCAAAAGAAAGACTTATTATGTAAAATTAAAAAATAAATTATTATTTAAATTATTGAATTTTCATTATGTTTATCCCGCTTTCATTTATGCTTTTTTAACTTATATAATATTTCTTCTATAATCATTATTCAAAATTAATGAATTTTTTAATTATAATGCAAAATAAAATTGCTTTAATCATTGTTATATAATTCTTTTCTTGATTTATAATCCTAGAAATGGATCTTCGTGAAACGGAATAATTTAGATAATTGTTTTAGTTAAATAATATTGATTAATCTCTAGTTCTGATTAGTGAATAAAATTACTGGAAATATTTTATAGTGGAATCGGATTAGCGAGATGAATAATATATTTTATATATATATATATATATATATATATAGACAACCTTTTATTTTTCAAATTTTATATTAAATTTTTCTTTTGTATTATTTGAGGCATTTGAGCGCTTTTTAGAGAAACTAATAAATATTACAAATATAAATAAATTATGTATTTTGTAAACTAAATTTTTAAGCGTCCTATATTTATATTAATGTTCATTTCGTTATAATAAGCAAGCATTGTATTTAATTAATTTAACAGCAGAATGAATATTTATTATCATTTTACTTGCGATATACTCCTGAATTGAAGATTTTAATGAACTTATTTTTATAACATCTATTTGTTTATTTATTTTATTCTTTATAATTTATTAATGTTTTGAAAAGGACTGTTTAAAATTAATTCTGTCTTTGCATTGAAATCTTTATTCAATAATTTTCTTGGTTCTGAGCCATTAATTCAGTTTCCATTCATGTACTATTTTGCAGATAAACAAGAAATTAATTATTATTAATTGCATTTTTATTTAAAGTATTTTTGAATCGTTTTCTGTTCGCAATAGTTGTATATTTTTAGTGCAGAAATAAAGAATTTTGTAATTTCCATTAAAATATCAAAAAAGTATTATGGCTATGTTTCATTAAATTTATGTAAATATTTTTAATAAGTGCCAGAACATCGACGTTTATGTTGCGGCATCAATTTTATATTTAATTACGGCTACGTACTTTTATTTCTTTTTTTCTTTCTAATCCCTGGTTAGTTTTCGGAACTTTTCTTATTTTACGTTATGCTTTTAAAATTGTTTATTAAGCTAAAGTTCGCCAATGAGTATTTTAAAAAAAATAAAAAATTTTATAAATTTTTTTATAAAAATTCATGCGCAGAGAAACGGTAAATATTCCAAACTTGATAAAAAAAATTTTATTTTAACTTTGATTTAAAATTTCTGCATAACAATTTTTGTATATAATTAAAAAAAACATTTCTATTTATCCGTTTCGTTTTTTAATTAAAATAATTTTAGCCTTTGTTAAATATTTAGAAAATCTCGGTCACAGCTCTACTTTATTACTCATTTTTATAGCAAATCTTCTTGCAATTCCAAAGATTATTAATTTTATTTAATCTTTTTCATATAAAAATCTTTTCAAATACCGAACATATTTTTTTTAGTATTTTGTGTTTAATTGAGTTCTTCAAACTCAACAAAATTATTAAATTACAAAAACCTAATAATGCTGTTTCTTTCTTAATCCTTTCTATATTTGATTCGATCTATTAAAGTTTCTTATTAAATTGAAAAATTTTCATCCATGCACCTTTTAGGACCATTGTGAATACGCATGTCCATGTTTATTTAGTGATTTAAATTTTATATATTTATAAATAATAATCTTTTTATTTGTTGCTCTAATTTTAGTCGGTTTGAATTTCTTTTAACATTTGTTCAAAATATAGGTATATTTGTAAGTTGTTTAGTTAATTTTTATTTAATTATAAACTAATCTGCAACACAAAATGA
Source organism: Heterodera schachtii (assembly GCA_023374025.1). Classification (NCBI taxonomy): domain Eukaryota; kingdom Metazoa; phylum Nematoda; class Chromadorea; order Rhabditida; family Heteroderidae; genus Heterodera; species Heterodera schachtii. The sequence continues at coordinate 61,343 of SIJG01000203.1, forward strand.
ATACATATTAGTATATGTTTAGTTAATTTTTATTTAATTATAAACTAATCTGCAACACAAAATGAATACATATTAGTATATAAGTTTTTTCAAATATTTATTTGTTTTCATAAGTATTGTTAAACTCTTTTATTAAAAACATTTGAATGTTTTTAAAATGATTAAAATTTATTTTATCCAACCAAAATGCCACGTACTTTCCGTTTGACCGGGCTCCTCCTTATGTTGCACCGGTGCATTTTATTGTCTTACTAAATTTTGTTTTTTATAGTAATTAATTTATTTAAATAATATTTTGGTTTTATTTATTAATTAGCTCTTGTTTTTTCATCTTTAACTTTTGAAGCTGTATGGCACGGTCAATGCATGTTAATTTACTTAAAATGAAGCATGAAATAATATTATATTTTAATAAATAATGCTTATTCAAATAAATGATAAAGCATTATAATGTCAGCATAATATTTATCGATCGGATTAAACCAATAGAAATCACCTAAGATTGATTTTTTTCTATTTTATATAATTTGTAATAGTTTCAGTATAACAGTAAAAGATAATCTATATTCTTATGTATTTTATAAATGAAAAAATGAATTGAGTAATAATTGTTATATTTTGTAATAAGTTTTTTCCATAATGTCTAAAATTGGGCATAAATTTGTTCGATAATTGCTTATGTGCTTTCTAGGGATGTGCGAGAGTCTCGGTTCCCGAGTTGGGAAATTTCTCGGGTTTTTCGCTTCCCGGTCTCGGTTCCCGGTTTCGGGTTTTTAGTCTCGGAAACCGAGAAATTTTTAGACCTTTCGGGGCGTGGGTCGCCGGTAAAGGAAGAAAAGAGGAAAAATTATTTAAAAAATTTTCTTAATAAAACTCTAAAAATCCCAAAAAATTTCCGGCGGTGCTTATCGTCGCCGCCGGCCCATAAATTTCCCCAAGATTTCAAAATTTGAATATTAAATTGCCCATTTTCAGTGAAATCCGAAGAAAAATATTCATAAAATTGCATTTTTTTTAATGTGGCGTTATCACGGTAAGGGGTGAACTCCGTCTAGTCAATTCCATCTCAGCAAAAATCTATTTTATTTCTTTGTTGATAAAATCAGCAAAATACATAAAATCATTAACTTATATTTTTCTTATAAAAATGGCCTTTTTGTCTAAAATCAGTTATTAATAGGGCGCGGATTTACATGGACAAAAAATCCAAAATATGGACGAAATATGGACAAAAACGTTGAATATGGACAAAAAATACGAAAATATGAACCAAAATTTTTGAAATTAGATTTTAATTTTTTCAAAAATTCATAAAACCATAAATTTTTTGTCACATAATATCAATAATAAAGGTTATTATTATTATTTATTTTATTATTGAAAAATAATATATGTTGTCAGTTATATTTTAAATTAAGTTTTAAATTTAATGATTTGAATTGCTAAAGTTCAATTTATATATTAGTCGTCTCATTGTTTCTCACATTCATTTTATTCATTATTAAATATATTTATTATTTTAAAATTTTATTAGTAAGATTAATTATTTTCCCATCAAATGAATTCATCTTTATATATTTTTACATCAAAATATTTTTATGCATTTTTAATATTTTTCAATTTACATTCATTTATCGTATGTGATTTTCATTTTTGAAAAATCAATTTATTATTAAGATGTTATTAAATTTTTATAACTAATGAGTTCTTCATTTAATCTGACCAAAAAAATTGGTTGTTATGCCAAGGTGCATGAAATCATCAAAAAAGAGGAATTCTTTGCCGCAAATTTTGGATGCTATTTTCTTAAATAAAAATTGTATTTTTGATAATTGCTATTAGATTTAAAAAAAATTATCTTTGGAAATTTCGATCAAAGCTCCTTTTTAAATTTCTCATGATTTATCTTTTTCATATAATTTATAAATTATATTTTCCGACAATTTCTATTAAAAATTTTTTCTTTTATCAACATAGTTTTTAATATTACATTATGATAACAATTTTTGTAAATTCAAAATATTCATAAATATTTGGGTATTATTTGAATTTATGTATATAAGTTTTTCATTATTTGGCCTCGTCCAATGTCAACAACACTTACGCAGAAATCTTTAAGTTTAATTTATTTTTCCCTAGTAATGTGGCCTCAGTAATATTTCTTTCTTGAGCAAAATTTTTAATAATTTATATTCATAATTTTTTTATGGATTTTTAATTTTTTAAGAGTAATTGCTTTTTATTAATAATTTCATGAGAAATTGTCACTCAACTTGGACGACGGAAGAAACTTTATAATAATTAATTAAAGAAACAATGGTTGACTTTACATACATTATATTTTTGCTGATTATATGACTTGTTTTATAAATATTTTTTAGGTTACAGATTTAGTGCAAGTAGAATTTTGCATTTTTAGTCATTTTTGTTTATAATTTTCCAATAAATTATTATAATTCATTTCAGTCATAAAGTTTTTTAAATTTCCATAATTCAAAAGTTAGAAGCGGAAATCCGCAAATGTAATCTTTGAAAACATAAATTTATCCATTTCGTTTTTAAAATTTTAGCCAATTGATGTTTTTGTATAAATTACTTGAACTGTCTGTGGTTTAATTATGTCATTATTTTTAAAATACAACTAAAACCCCACCAAATATTTATACTCTTTATTTTTCAAATTTTTATTTATTATTTATAATAAATTGATTTTCAACAATTAAATTGCTGACTTTTTAAAACCTTTATTTTGCTCTAAAATTCTGAATGTTTTATATTATTATTATTGTCATTAGAGTATCACCAACTCTAAAATAAGTTTTATCAACGAATGATATATTATTATTCACTCGTGGCTTTGTATTTTATCCATTGGGTATTCCTCTCCAGAGCGAAGCCATTTTAGATATTTTCTTAATTCTCAAATTATTGTTATTTGAAATTTTTAATAATAATAAAATTATATAAAATTAAAAAGTTATTTATATCAATAATTTCTTCACTATTATCTTTTGTTTTTCAGTTTTTATTTTCCTTTTCCATTTTCTTACAATATTTAATTTGTTATTTGTTGTAATAAATTTATTTTTATGTATAAATCTTTTATGATTTTTTTTTGTTTTATTAATTAAACTCTTCTTTTTTATTTTTAATTTTTAAAATACCTAAGATGCTAAATTCGTGTTAATTTACTCTTTAATTGCATATTCATTGCTTGTCTCAAGAGGTTCGATTTTTGTTTCTTCTTTAATTTCTCTGACTGGTAGGTAGTGAACGTAACATCCTACTTTTATGTTTTGATGTTTTTTCAAACCTGTTAACCCGTTTCTACGTCAGAATTTCGGTATTTTATTTAATTCTCTTTTTAAATAATTATTAATTTTTATAAATTTTTCTGACTTACAAAAATGTTATAATGTGTGATAATGGTTTGACGATTCGAGCCAGGAGCGCTATTAATGCAGTTTCTGAGAGGGTTTTGGGCCTCCTTAAATGATGTTTTTTAATTTTTAATATTTGTATTCTTATAATTTGGGAAAAGCTATATTTGTATATTTTTATTGGAAATTTATTAATTAATTGTAATTTTTAATTATTTATAGTTTTCTGTCACATAGATTGTATTTTTGAATTATTAAATTTTTATTTCACATATACTATTATTTTAAATTTATTTACTGCCACTGCTGAAGCATTAGAATATAATCGTATTCGATCAGGTACCATATTCTATTTTCGCCGCACTGAACGCATTTATTATTAGCAATTCCTTGAATTTATATTAAATTTATTTTATGCCTAGATTAAATTTCTTTGATTTTTATCTTTTTTATTTAAAATAAATCATGGTTAATTTATATACATAGTTTACATTTACTATTTATGATTTAAGAATAATTTATTTTTAAATAGATCTTTGTTTTTGATTTTTTAAATTTAACAAATTTTTCATTACCTTGAAATCAGATCTGGAAGCAGTATTCATAATTGTTTCTAACTGATTTATTATTATTAAAAATATATTTCCACTTTTTTAAGGGTTTTTATATCCCTAAAACACTGCCTTTCTGTTGGCGTAAAAAATAACAATTAATTTTCCTAATTTGTAAAGACAAAAAAAGTTAAATAATAACCTTAATTAAAAAAAATTTACATTAACATTAAAGTGGCAGAAGTCATATACAATATTTGTTTCATAATTTATTATTGAATCCTTTTGTATTTTTGTGATTTCGACGACTCTAAAAAATGATTTGTTCTATTTTATGTAATCTAATAGTTTCAATATTCATAATTATTGTTTGCTCTTATTAGTATTTTAATATTTCTTGTGTATGAAAATTTTAAACATTTTTTTTTCTTTTTCTCCCTGATGAGAGAACTTTTAAAGTCAATGGCTCGAGTTTTTAGGCACTAAAAATAAAAGCCTAGAAAAAAATCGTATCACTAGTCATGAATCGTCGAAATCAATTTATAACACAGCGTTTGCCTTTTTTAAATTTTAAATAGTTTTTGACTTCTATTTTTATATTAAGAATTAATTGATAAGCTGAATTATTGTATTTATTTATAAATGAGGTATAATAATCGAATATTAAATTTTATGCGGATTTTTAATTTGCGTTTTTCGTTTTTAAATAGAGTAATAAAAGGTTCCCAATTTGCAATTATTTTCAAATTTCAAATGTAAAGTATAAAATTTAAATTTTTACCTTATGATTAAATCAACTTTCTTTAGGGACTTTTTCTTTTTTTTAATTCAATAGCTTGGATATTTAATATTTATATAATTTTTTAATGAAGTTCACATATATTTTTAAATTTTGAACAGTTAGTTTTTAATTTTTTTTTAATTAAGATAAATTATGTTATAGTTTCTTTTTTTCGATAGTTTTTTTAAAATACTTATGTTTTTAAGATGCAAATTAATTATAAACCCTTGCAGTGCAAGCCATTTTATCACGAGGAATTGAATTTCATATTTTCTAGAATAAATTAGAAAAATTTATTATTTTATTGAACAAAGGAAATTCTTTCTAAAATAATTCAAGCAATTTATCCAAAATGCAATCTAATTGTAAATTTTTTTAACTTTATGTATAATACTTATTAATAAAGAAATTTGTTTTCATTCTATCTATGTTTTCTCTCAACTTATAATTATTTTCATTTTAAAATTATAAGGCTTTTTCAAATAAAATATGAATTAATTTTTTATGACTATTTTATATTTCAAAAAATGAATTTTATTTTTTATTTAATTTAAAATTTTCATTTTTCCTTGTTATTTTAATGAACATTTTCTTAATATTATAAGCTAATAAAATTATTTTATTTTTAATTTTAATTCTTTTTTTGATATTATAAATTTTTTGAAATTTTGATCTCGGCTGTAAATTTTGTATTTTTATTTGGTACAAGCAAATTATTTGGTGTATCAGAAAAAACTTACAATATTTTTATCTACATCTTGTCGTCTACAATCCTTTTTTTTGGATCCACGATTTATCATAATTTTTAAGGCTGCCAGGATATATTTTTAGATTTTTTTTATCGTAGAAAAGGAAATTCACCGTACTGTCCATTTTATGGGTTGGTATTATATTTCATTTTATTTATTTCTTTTGATGAGTAAGGATGGCAACATTTCAAATAAATTGACAATAAATTTGAATTATTTATTATGTTTAGTCAATTATTTTAATTTTTATTTACTTCTTTTTATTGTTTTTCAGATATTTTTTAGTGGTCTTAGTTAGTTTTGCGTTTTTTAATGTTTTTATACATATAATTTTTCTCTTTTAGAATATATTCATATTTATTCATTCGTCCTGTGTACATAGGACTTACATATAAATCGATTTCAAACTCATTAAGAATTATTTTTTTGAATTTTATTTGATATTTAATCAAAATTTTTTAATTAAATAATTGTTTTTTTTCATCAAGTTTGCAAATTCTTCTGATTATTTTGATTAAATTTTTGTTTTTTTCCATTTCATTGTAAAAGCTATTTTCAACTTATGGAACATAGATTTTATTTTTTACGTAAGATGCAGCATCAATATCAATTGGTTTCCGACATATATTTTTATTTTAGTAAAAATAACACATATTTAATATATTTTACCTTACATTTTATTCATCTTACTCTTAAATCTCTTAATTGAGTCATTTTAAATTATCAAATATTGTAATTGTTGTTTTTTAATTATTCATTAAACGCATAAAAATAAAAAATAATCTTGAATTCCTTTAGAAAGTATTCAATTAATATTCATAATTTTTTTTCTGATGTTCCACGATTACATTAAAAACGACAATTTATACATTAATTTTCATACTTTTATAAAAATGTACCAGGACACATACCTATCAACTTAAAAATAATTTCACTTTCGAATTTATGAATATTTATTCAGTTGTTTTTTCCTGGACCTTGTCTAAAAATGGGTTCGAATAATCCATTTTTTAAATTTTCATATCCTTGTAGATGCTTCATAAAAGGTACATATAGATATGTTAATTTTGATAAATAAGTTTTTAATATTCGAGGACCTATGTTTGTCCATTACTCTTGCAGCCAAAAAAAAAGAAAGTATGTCTAATTTGAACAGGCAAGCATAATAATTTATTTTGTTTTTCCTAATTACTTTTTTCTATTTTATTCAATTTTTGTTATAATAATTTTTTATTTATTCATTTTTTCAAAAGCTTTGTTCTTATAACTCTTTTTATTAATTTAATATTTTTTTATCGTGAAAAGATAAATTTCATTTATGATATCTTCTTAAAAGTAACGAAAAATGAAATGACTATAGTCGATTGCATGCATCATTATGGCTAGTTGAGATTTTTATGTGTTTTACATATTTTTTTAGAAAAATATTAAGAAAATTGAAAAATACACCTCTACAAATCAAATTTTGCAATTTCTCACAGCATTTGCAGAATTTATTAATTTATTTCAAATGCCAAAAGTATTCAAACCGAATTCTTAATTGTTCATTGGAATTCGAAGTTCTCTGCAGGAGCTTTGAAATTTACAAAAAAATTTACCGAAAAAAATGAATTTTACTTTCGAAACACCTTGAAATGTATTTCTTTTGCAATTGTGCGGGCGAAAATGATAAAGAATGAGAATTTTTTGGAATTTTACGCAAAAATATTTCAGGATTTTTAGCACATAAAAATCCCAGCTTTAATTATGACTTATTTTTTTAAGATTATATTGTATAGTTTTTCAATTTTTAAAGAATTATTTTGTTAATTAATGTAGTATATCCATAATAAAAATATTTTTTTTTGTTATAAAACTAAGTGATATTTATATAAATTTGCATTTTTAATAAATTAAATTTTGTTTTTTATTCATCTGTAAATATAAACATTTATTTGGTATTTAAAAGATAAATCATGTCATCTGTACCCTTAATGGACACAAGTTTACAAGTTCTCCATATTTTGTGGTATTTTAAAAATATTATGTATTATCTGAAGAAGTTGCATACTTTTTTTTCTTGCAGATCATCTCATTAAAAATTTAAATTTCGTGTTCGTTTAAAATAAAATTCATCGCAAATATCAATTATTAATCTATATTTCTTATTTCACGCCTTTTGTAATTGAATAATTTTTTTTCTAATTTATCATTTAATCTTGATAAACAAATTTTGACTAATTAAGTTTTTACTTTTGCATAATCGTGTTGGTTATGTTGTCAATATAAAATCTTTCTTTATATTCGTTTTTATAATATTTTAAAATTGAGAATTTTTTCTTTTAGAGATGTTATTAATGTATTTATGGTATTCCGTAAAAAGAAACGGAAAATGAAATGACTTTAGTCAATGCATATTTTTTAAATTTAATTCATGCCGATTATATTTCCTTTCTAATTATCATCTCATTCTCAAATTAGCTAGAAATTTCTGTAGTTTTTTAATTTTAATCTTTTTATATTAATTAATTATTACATATATTTTGCTGTTTTTTATTTATTTAACAGGTTATTTTACTTAAATTATAGAAGAAAATTATATATCTGATTCTAATAAGATTTTAAAAAATAAAATTATTTATCAATATATTGTATTTCATACTTTTTCTGTCTTCACAAAAAATTTTTAAAATACAAATTGTGGGTAATTCTCATTGACACTTCAAAATTGCTGTTTTCAATTTTTGAAAATGAAAATTATTTTCAAATGCAAGTTTTCTTCAATAATTTAGATTTTTTATGTTTAACGAAAGTAATTGACGAAAATATTTTAGATTATTTAAAAGTAATGCGCAATGCTTCGCCTAATTTTTTCCTTTATCGATGTATGTTGCCATCTCATTGTTCCTCATTTTTTTATTCATAATTAAGTATATTTATTATTTAAAATTTTATTTATAAGATATTCTTCTTTGTCTATTTTATATCAAAAATTTAAGCCTTAATAATTAGTTCACTGAATTTCAACACCTTAAATTCATCTCTTTCTTCGTTATTAATTTGCAGTATATTTGGATAATAATTGTAAATTTTAATTATGAAAAAAAATTTCGAATAGCATTCGCACCCTTGTCATCAAATTGGCCCACCTTCGTTTGTGTCGAATTTAAACTTTTCCTTCATTTTTTGAAAACACCATTTTAAAATATTTGATTACTTTTCTAAGTATCATTTAATATTCGGTAATTCATAGTTCATTTGAAATTATTTTTATGCAAATTTGGCAACATGAAGTTGAAAAGCCTTCAGGGCAGCATGTGCAACCCTTCTGATCGTCATTTTCAATTTTGCTTAATAATATTATAGTGAAATCATATGAATTATTTAATAAAGAAGGGAATTAAGTATTTTAATTGTTTCAATAGAAATATAAGCTTTTCCGTTTCAAATTTTTAAAATATATTTTAATATTTAATTGTTTTATTTTTTATTTTTAGAAACTCATATTATCGCTTGATGAATTGAATTAGTAGGAGTGGCTATTGTAATTATATTACTTAATTATATTTTTATACAATTCAATTCAAAACACGAATCATTTTTTGTGTCAAATTTTCAATTTTATGACAAATTATATTTTAAGCCATTTAAATTTTAAATAAAAATTATTTTTCACAGTGTATTTTTAATATAGTATTTATTAAATGATATTTTACCGATTGCAATTGCATTTCTATCAATAAAAATTCTTATTATTTTTGTTTAAATCGCTATGGATTCTTTTTATAATTTTCTTAGTTATCTTTTGTGGCATTTGTATCGACACAATAGGAGTTGAAGACCAAAGTCTTCAGTTTCTCTTTGAGGATTCGATTCGATTTTTTAAATGGGAAATTTTTTATTGGAAACAATGAGGCCAAATTGTGCTATCGCTCGGTTCTCTTACTGAACGATTTGCGCTTGTCGGCAGAGAAAAATACTCTCATTCCAGCCGACTCACAAATATTGGTCGATGCCTCGAGCTAAAATGCCTTGAAAATAGACAAAATGTGGAGGAAGTCAGTTCGGAAAGGTCACGAAATTAGGAATGAAATGGACCCCGAGTCGCGAGAAGATGAGAACTTAGACCAAATCCAAGCCCGGGGGCCGGAAACAAGACCAGACATTGAAGCCGAGGCGGAGAAAAGTAATGAAAAAACGAATACAGAACCAAGAAAATATGACCTTAGAAAGAGGACTAGAACTTGTAAAGACCTAGTCACTTATTAACAAAATAATCATTATCGGCAAAAAAATTATTTTAATTAAATCAAAAGAAATAATCAACGATTTTTCTTTTCCCCTTAAGGTTTACAAATCATGAGAGGGAACACCTCCTTTAAAATAATTAACATCTTTTGCCTCAGTCACAAGTTCATACAGCTTTCTTGATCCGGTTTATCCGGCAAACTCGATTGACAGCATTTGTATGAAAATGTGTCGCCGTTTCTTTTGCATTTTTAAATCAATAATTATTAACCTAAACAGAGACCACGTTTTGATTTCTGAACAAAAAAAGCTTCATTACAATGATATATTTAAAAGGACGGGAGTAAGTGTCCGCCGCCCCGTTGCCTCCGGGAACGGTTCACCATTCTTAAACTCATACAAAGAACAACCACGACCAGCGTTGTAGTCTGTCCAAATTTTTTTCACTTCCGCGTCATCCTTCTCAATGCCTTCCAGCAGAAAATGACGGCAAATGTCCTCAAAATTCACTCGGACCGTCGTCGGTACATCCACAATAACCAGCCAAACGACCATATTTTAACCAATTCCGTGTGGCGGCGTTCCATGCCATTGCAATTGAGGGTCCGCGTTGGCAACCTGATGAGCAGCTGCCTCCATGGTAACAATTCCCTGCCCAGGACGTTGAACAATCCTGGTAAAGGGCACTCCAAGCTTGATCAGCATTATGCGCGACAACAGCACGCATTTATGTCGCAAATACTCCGGACAAACGGAATACAAGGGCAGCAACTGCTTCAGCCCACGCTCCAACGCGGCCAAGCTTTAGACGAAAAGGTGTACCGCAATACAACTGTCTTTATTAATACGCCTAGTCAAAAGCTCAAGTTCACACTACCATATTTCCACACCGCCGCAATAATTCACCTTCAATGAACGCAAATTAGCATCCTCAACATGCAAAGGAGCGAAACTTCCACTGCGTCCGAAATACCAAAATGGGCTTGTGATACCGGGGATATTGCGGAGCTCAGGTGCCAAAGTTTTGCAAACAGCTAAGGCATTCGCCCAGTGGCACTCCCCACGTATTCTAATCCTTATCTCCAGGTGATAGAACATTCGAGTAGGCAAATTGGCGCAAACGCTTTCTTCTTCGATGTTGTTACTGCCCAAAAGGGGAGGTTGCTGCCAGAAATATTCCTCCAATACATCCGTACACCAGCAGAATGAATTGGCAGGATTTCGTAAAGTCCTTCTTTCAACCCGGTCGATTAGTACTCACTAAGACATTTACAGTCAATGTTAATAAATAAAAAATATCCCTCAAACTAACCTATAGACTATCACATTCGGTTCAATTTAAAGTTCCTGGAAACCCATAACAAAATTTGTTACATTTGTACCTTTTTAATTTTTTTACCCCTTTTAATTCCACTCTCCTTCAATAAACCCATTATTTATTTTCGTTAAATAATGAAGCGGGTTCTAGTTTTCACACCAATGGCGTATATCAAAACTCATTAATTTCAATCACTATAAAACGCCAAGTCCCCGCCTCGGCAAAACAGCTTTCTGTAAATCCACATTTGTTGCTTTTGGAAAACCACGCATTTCCTCTTTCGGCATGTTAAATGATAGGGCGCCAGTCGTCATTACGAAGGAGTAACGCTGTTCAAGCCCATTCATCCATTCATTAAAATTAGTCGTCAGATCAGCAACATCAATAGTCGGTACTTCGTGATGATATTGAAATTGCAATGGTGAAATATCGCCCATTATTCTGAATAACATTTAAGCCTTTGACCTATATTGACAAAAATATTTTTTGTTTATTCCAAATATGTCTACACAGAGCGCTAGCACCCCGTTGCCTTTGCTGCCACAGAGCGCTAGCACCTCGTTGCCTTTGCCCCCACAGAGCGCTAGCACCCCGTTGCCTTTGCCCCCAATGAGCGCTAGCACCCCGTTGCCTTTGCCCCCAATAAGCGCTAGCACTCCATTGCGGTTGCCCCCACAGAGCGCTAGCACCCCGTTACCTTTGCTGCCACAGAGCGCTAGCACTCCATTGCGGTTGCCCCCACAGAGCGCTAGCACCCCGTGCCTTTGCTCACAGAGAGCGTTAGCACCCCGTTGCCTTTGCTGCCACAGAGCGCTAGCACTCCATTGCGGTTGCCCCCACAGAGCGCTAGCACCCCGTTGCCTTTGCCCCCAATGAGCGCTAGCACCCCGTTGCCTTTGCTGCCACAGAGCGCTAGCACCCCGTTGCCTTTGCCCCCAATGAGCGCTAGCACCCCGTTGCCTTTGCTGCCACAGAGCGCTAGCACTCCATTGCGGTTGCCCCCACAGAGCGCTAGCACCCCGTGCCTTTGCTCACAGAGAGCGCTAGCGCTCCGTTAAATTTCCATAGTGAATGGCAATGTCAATAAGCTTCAAAGAATTTTTTTTCTCTCTCAACAAAATGAGTTGTGAACGAAACTTAAAAATTATCAGTATAAAAAATAATAATGCATGGTTAAAATTTATTGTTTAAATTTACTTTCTAGATCAGATTAATTTTTTCAAAAATTTTTTTAATTAGTAAACATTTTCCATCTTAGGTCTGCCTGAATTTTTAACTTCTAAATTAAATTATTTTCTTGATTTATAATGGATAATCAATTTTCATTTTTGATTTATTTAAAACCATTTTTTAAATCTTTCTTGGCAGTCATAAAAAGTTACAATTTATAAATTTTATAATTTTTTTTATTTATTTATTAATATTTTTAAATTAATCTATGTATAGTTTATGAAATTTTATTTAATATTTAATTTCTTATTTATTTGATTTTCCTATAATTTTGTTGCTTTACTTTTCACAAAAGATATTTTTGCTTTCTAATTTCTTAGTGATTTGTTTTTATAAAACTCATGCTCAGAACAACTTTAAGTATTCCAAATGACAAAATGTTCGTTTTATTAATTTATTTAAAATTTCCGAATAACAATTTTTGTATATAATTACCAAAACAAACATTTCTATTTTATTTTGAGTTGTCCTTTATTAAATTTAAATTTTTTAATAATATTTTGGTGTTTTGCCAGTTATTAATTATAATGAAAAATTTTAATTTAATTAGTTTAACGAAATGGAGTTTATATTTATATTTTCAATTTTCTTTTTCTTTTAATAAAAGTATCTTTCTAAATTAGTAAATTTCAGCGGTAAATTGTTTCTTTTTTAAAATTATTATTTTTTCAGGTATTTACAAAAATTATAATTTATTTTTATTTATGATGAATTATCGTGCCGTCGATCTTAGGCAGTCAGCCAGGCATGCCATATATTCCTTTTCTTAGTGAGAATTTTGTGACTTAATTATGTATATATGTTAATAAAATTTATTAGTTTAAATATCATCGGTTATATCTTTGGTTTAATATAATTTTAAATTTGTTGAGTGTTTTTATTTTACAATAATTAATTTTCTTGTTCATTAAAAAATATGCTACTTTATATATATATCTATTGTTCATAATTTGTTAGACATTGCAATTTTATTTTTATCTTTTAATGTGTGATAAATTTGACTTTGATTTTGATTTTTTCAACACATTGTTTAATTCATGCTCTCCCAATGGTGTAGGTTCCGACGTTTTCGTTTCGAAATTCTTTTTTATATTTTCATCATTTAAATTTTTAAGTCATTTAAAGGAAAATTTTCATTCATAATTATTCTAAATTAACCAAAAAATGAATTTTTTTCTTTGGGCTTTTTTAAATTAATTATTTCTTAATTTTATGAATCTAAGAGGTTTATAAAAATAGATGAAAGAATATATGTTACATCGTATATTTTGGCTTTTAATTTGGTTCTTAATTATTTTGCATTATTTCCATTATATTTTTTGGATTTTTTCAAACAATTTTCTATTAATTTTTAAATATTTTTTATTGATTTATTTAAAAAATTTCTAGCTACACAATAACATTATTTGGTCACTGTTATAATTTTTTAACTAAATTATAGTCTATAAAATTAATAATATTTATATTTTTTTATAGATTTAATATTTTACGACAATTATTCGCGATTTTCAGCATTTCCTGCATTCATTCACAGATGATAATGTAATGTCCCAGCAGGACGTTTGTTCAATGAAACAGTATTGCCGATTATAATTAATTTCTTTCATTGATTGCTTAGTGTTTTTATAGTGCCAAATACTTAATTAAATTCCTTAAATATATTTGGAGTTTCCGGAGTTATCTTCTTTCATTTTTGTGAATAATCAATTTTGATGCATTTCTTAAAATAAAACAAAAGCTTTATTTCTTTTGGTATTTGTCCAATTTTATTTAATTGCTTTTATTAAATATTTATTTGTAGTTTTTCTGAGTTTTTTATTTATTTTATGTTGATAATTTTGATTACATCAATTATTTATGTTTATGATATTAAAAAAGTTGCTATTATTTTTAAATTTTATTTGTGACATTGCGTAAATTGGAAAATTCGAATTCAAACAACCATTTTCGTATATTTTCACTGTATGCTCGGTATGGTTCATTGAGAAATAAAATCAAAGATTATTTAAAAAGTAAAAAATACTTAATTTAATTAATTCTATGAAATAAAATTTAAAATAAAATATTTTGTGTTTTTATTTTAAATGCGCATTTCTGCTTTAAGCAGCCTTACAATTTATTTTTGCAGCATTTTTTAATATTGATCATTTTTAATTAAATTAAAATTGTCTTTATTATTATTTTTAATATCAATTTTTATAAAGTACATCTCTAAGCTTTTATTTATAATAGGGTTCAGCCCCGACCCCGAGCCCCCCGACCCCCGACCCGACCCGACCCGAGACGTTTTTTGGACCAATCCCCCGACCCGACCCCCGACATGTCGTCCCCCGAGGTCCCCGGCCCCCGACTTTTTGCCCCCCGACCCCCCGACACTATTCGGGGGATTGGGGACTCCGAGCGTTTTAAAAATTTAAAATTTAATTCATCCACGTAGGCGGGAAATATTGAAAAATTTTGAGATTTTCAACAAATTTCTTAATAAAATTCATTAAAAAATTACGAAAAACTTTCCGGCGGCGCCTATCGGCACCGCTTGCCACCCAAAACACCAAGTTTTTTCTTAAAAATTGTCTCGAAATCACAAAATTTAGACAATTTTTGGACAAAAGTCTCTTAACAAATTATACTCATTTTCAAAAATTTTCCCGGCGGCGCCTATCGGCACCGTCGGACCACTTCCCCCACCCCATATTTCCAAAAAAGTTTTTTGAAAATCGCGCCGCTAAAATTGTTCAAATTTATGAGATTAAAATTTTTGAGCCTCGAAATTCGATTTTCGATTTCTGAAAATTTTTGGAGCCTGGGATGCCTTGTTATAAAATGCCAAATTGGACGCACTTTTAGTTGATTAAAGTGAAAAAAGGAAGGTTTACGAGCATTGAAAAAGAAAAATAGGGTTTTTCGTTAAAAAATTTCGTTGATCACTACCCGACCGGGGTCCCCGACCCCCGACAATTGAGCTCCCCCCGACCCGACCCCCGACATGTCGCCCCCCGAGGTCCCCGGCCCCCGACTTTTTGCCCCCCGAGGGCTCGGGGCCGAACCCTAATTTATAACCAGGAACTTATTCAATATACTACGATTTGTATATTGTATTTATTATCTTTTATTTTCATAAGTTTTATTATTTTTTATATTTTTTAAATGTTTAATTATTTATATTTTGAATCAGTCCAAGTGTGTAGGGAAATGAAATATTCTTCGAACCACATTCGTTTGTTACATGTGTTCGGCTACTCACCCATGCAGTATTCTTCTTTAAAATTAGATTTCTCTGGAATATGTGCTACCAAATAAATTTTTTGCTATTTTTGGTTTTCAATTTATAATTTATTTACATAAATAATTTATTTATACATAATTTTTCTTTTTAAAAAATTAATTAGTTCATTTCATTTCTTAATCATTCACTATTGATTCATTATATTATTAACTTAGAAAGCCAGTTCCATTCTTTTAAGTAATAAACCATTTCTATTTTGCATGTATGTAGTTTTATTTGGTTTTGTTCTTGTTATTCTTCTTGTTTCTACCAGGTCATTTTTTCCATGATTCCAGGGTTATATTTGTTGATTTTAAAAATCTATTTTCCTTATTTAATATTCTGAATAATTAACCAATTCCTTTATTTTTATTTGATTTGAATTGAAATAATATTCTTAAAACTCTTTGATATTTGATAGCAATTTCCCATTTCCTTCAAAAAAAATTCTTTTATATGATTATTATTATTATTATTAAATAAATATTTTAGTTTATATTTGAGCAGCTTTCATTAATGAATTACCTCGCTTACAAATTAGTGCAATTTCTTCTCTATTTTTTCATTTTAGCGTTTTCATTATTTTATTTTATTAATAACATTTAATTTGCATTTTTCATCAAAATATGATTTTTTCAAATTTTTGAATTCTGCATTTTATTTCCATAACTATTCTCGCCATCAGATAGGCCTATTTGCAATTGTTTTCTGAAAAAAATTCGAAACTGAAATTTTTTTAATTAAGTGATTTATTTTTCGCCGGGAAATTATTCGTCGAATAAATATTTCTTCAATTTTAAAATTAATTTTATAAAAATGTCTAAGCGTTCATATAATTTTTCATTTTCGCTATTGGTAAG
The DNA here is from genome assembly GCA_023374025.1 of Heterodera schachtii. Lineage (NCBI taxonomy): Eukaryota > Metazoa > Nematoda > Chromadorea > Rhabditida > Heteroderidae > Heterodera > Heterodera schachtii. The sequence continues at coordinate 77,704 of SIJG01000203.1, forward strand.
AATTAAATATATGCGATACACATATTTTAATTTTTGGATTGTTTTTGATTTATTTTGTCTGATTATGTAAATAATATTCTTCTTTGTAAAGTGTTTCAATTTTATTATATTTTTGCGATTAATTAACTTTTAATTCTCTTAAATTTATTTGTATTTGAGATGGAAGCATCATAGTCTATTATTTAAAAATTTTATATTTTTGGTTCTTTCAAATTGCTACCGACGAACATTTATGAGGAAAGGAATAATTGTGCTTAAAAAAGTTTGCATTTTGATAATAAAATTTTCAAAATGAATTATATTATTCGATTCAATATTTATTCTTATAATTTATATTTTCAATTTTTCTTGCAGTCAATTATTTTTATGTTCGTGGTCTGTTATATTAAATGATTAGCTCAATTAGTTTAATTTATTTTTTTAATAATGCTTACAAATTAATTCAATTATTAATGCTTTTTCGGCAAAATATTTAATTTTAATAAATATTTTTTTTAAACTGCAATAATAATTTTCCAATGTAATCTTTTTCATATTTTCAATTTTTCCAATTACCAAATTTGATAATTGTATATTTTTACCTTCATATTAAATCATCGCCTTCTTTAAAAATAATTTATCTTTTATTAATTCATTAGTTTAGTAATTTAATTTTTGTATTTATTATATAAATAAGTTTTTTCGTTTGAAAACCGTTTTAAAGTTGGAATTATTAGAAAAATTTAAATTGTTTATTGCTTTCTATAAGCATAATTTTTTTTTGCAAAAAAAAATTTTTTAATTTTCTCAGTCAAGCGCAAGGTCCATTCTCTCGCCACGAAATAATGGTTTGCCTATACACAGTAGTCATATTTTTTTTAAAAATTTTGCTCAGATTTTATTGGTAAAAACACTTTAAATAACTCTTTTTTTAAATATTGCTATTTAGTTTTTTTTTAGTTTAATTATTCTTAAAATGCGTGAAATGAGGTAATTTACCAACTTTTATTTATCATTTTACAATTCTTAAGCATCTAACTGGATGTATTCCGATTCATATTAAGTTTCTTTTTGTTCTAAAGAAGTACAATTCTTTATTTTGGACCTGTAATTTGTATAAAAAAATTTTTTTTCTTCTTTCGCTTTTATGTTCTTGTTTAGAGAAAAGTTAAACTGGTTAATATAATTATTAATATAATTAAAGATTTTTATTTATTTACAAAAATAATTTGGGATTTTAATTTTATTATGATTGATTTACTTCGGTAGTTTTCTTAATTTAAATCATTTCTTTTTTAATAATTCATTAATGTTTTATTAAAAATAAACAAATAATTCCAGCAGTTGTTTAAATAAAATTACCAATTGTTATATTGTTATTTTAAAATTTTAAAATTTTTTGAATGATTTATTTTTATTTATTGGCAAGTATCCAGCTGTCGAATTCCGTGGTGCTCCTTTTCAAGAAATGCCTGCGAATTTGCTTGTTTTAAAATTCTTCAAAAATGACACATTTCGAACAAAACATTTTAAAATATTAAAATTTACAAAAAACTTCAAATTGCAAGCTTTTAGAGATAAATAGAGCTATAATCTATTTTAAAAAATTATTTTTAATTTTTGCTTTCTTTTCTCTGATTTATTTTGGAATTTTACCTATTTTCTGTTAATTATATATTCTAATAAGCAAAATTTTTCGCAAATTAATATTTCGTGAAAAAATTAAAATCTTTTCATTTTGAAAAAGCATAGCAATTAAAAGCTAGGAATTTTGAAATTGAAATGGACCTGGAATTTTCAAGAACTTGAAAGTCGACTTTTGTTGGGTTTGTGGGATTGTAAACTCACGTTTTTCGGGCTACCCAATCTGTCTCAATTTTCAAACTCCCACAGAGACCGGGACTTTTTAAAAATTTAGAAAATTTTTAATCAAAATAAAATCTGAAAAAATATACTTTACTTATAATTCAGTTTATTTTAATTTTACCGAGTTGTTTCATCAACTAACTTTGTTTAAATAAAAATAATGGAATAAATTTCTTATTTTTTAAGAAACCTAAAACGAATTATTGGGTTTTCAAATAAATAATTTACACGAGTAATGGTTCTGTATTAATTATATTTTTATTAATTATTAAAAAATTTTATTATGCATTATAATGTAAAAGAAAGTGGTTGTATAAAATTCGTTGTTTAAAGATTACTATTCTTGTGCAGAGATCCTTACTCATTGTACCTTCTGAAAACATGAAATTTTTTGATAAATATACTTTATTTAATATATGGCAGTTTTCTTATTGTTTTATTTTTTTAAGTGGAGCCAAACCTCAGTAGATAACAATTGTGTGTCGTATTTTATGAGATCCTTTATTGGATGAATATTTATAGTTTATTTTTATTGATTTTATTATTATTTTTTATTTAGCCTTTGGTATTATTATTTATATTCATTAACTCGTTATTTTTTGTACTAAATTAGGCAAGCAATTTACCTAAATTTGCATCATTGGTTGCGTTTTAAATAATTAATTTATCTTCATTAATGCTAATTAAAAAGTTGTGTTAAGATTAATTTTAAATTTAAAAGTGATTTGCACATATTTAGCAACAATATTTTTTAAATAATTTGGTACTTAATTTCTCGTGCAAAAACATCTGGAAAACATTGTGTTTCATTGCAATTTCATATTGCATTTATCTCGACTCATTATAGCTTGTAATCTTTAGATATGACATTTATCAAAAATTAAATTTATATATAAGATTTATTGTTCAAATGCTAATTCGTTAAATTTTTAAAATTGTCTAATAAGTTTTTTACTTTTTTAAGTTAAAATTCTTAACTTTTAATTTAATTTACATATCTTTTTAATTTGTTAGCATACTTCATTCACTCGATTTAATTTTTAATTTTAATAAATATAAACTGTTTTTTATATTTTGCTTGAATTTTTTACAATAACAATTTTAGCATTGCCATAATTCAATCTTTTCTGAAGTTTTGTTTGTTTCAAAATTCTTATTTTATTATAAATTATTATTATTTTTTATATTTTTTTTCAATCTCAAACTTTATTTAGGTAAAATCTAATTAATGTTCGTTGAATAGTCAAATTGATAATAAATATTATGTTCAACTTAATGCGAGTATTTTTTTTATCAATGAATTAATTATTTGCAACACCCACATCAATAGCAATTGTTGCCAAGCCAAGTTCTAAATTTACATTGCTTTTATTTTTATTATACCTTTATTAATTCATATTTTAATGACGAATTTCCGGCAATTAAATCTAATTCATTTTTTAATGACGTATTTCCGGCAACTAAATCTAATGCATATTTTAATGACGTATTTCCTGCAATTATATCATGTAATTAGTTGCGCAAATATTGACTATGATGTTTTTTAAGTAACGACCAAATTTATTTGGTTTAAGTATATATATTTTTTAATATTATAATTAATTAATTTAATCAAATTAAAAAAATGAACTTTATAGCTTGTCTTAATATCATTGATATTTTATTAATATATCGTTAAAGTAAATAAATAAATTGTTACAAATTTTTATATTTTATTTATTTAATGATTATTTGTATAATTATATAATAATAATAATAATTTGTTTCTTGTACATTTAAGTATGCTTGATCGCTTTTCCTTTAACGTCGAAAAGAAAATTTTGTAAATTGTTATTTTTTTATTTAAATATTTCAATTATTTAATTTTAGATTTCGCCCTTTAATGCTAAGAGCAAAAAAGTATGGTTTATTAAAAATATATTTTTTATATTTTCGTATTTTCATTTAAAATTTTATTCCACATTAAGTAATTATTTTTTGATTTTTTCATTCCTTTCATCAAAACTTGTAAATTTTAATTAAAAAATGATTCTTTTTAGCATTGCATACTTTTATCACTGTTTATTTTTTAATTATTTCTTTTTATTCATACTTATTTCTTTCTATTTAAAATCTGCTAAGTTTTCTATAATTATTTTTTTAATATTTTGTTTATATTGTTATAATATCCAAAATAATTTTTACTGAACCCATATCAAGTATTTTGCATAATAAATTAGCGTTTTTTCAGAGGACTACCAATTAAATCGTGCCTTCATTAATTAAATAATATTATTATTTTTTTCTTCTTTAATTTTGTGTCATTTGTTGTTAAATGAAATTTTTTTATTAAATTAAATTTTCAGATTCTTTGTGAATAATGGCATAATCTTAATTTCATTTCTTTCCACAATATACATCGTTTAAGTTGTTTAACTTTTATTTATAATTGTGAAAACTTATATTACATATTTTTCCATTGCTATAACGTAAATATGAGTAAAATCTTGGAAATTTAATTTTAAATTTAAAAATAATTATAAAGGTTTCGGATTTCGTTTGATCTAGGTAAATTACCTAATTATTTCTTTTATTAAACAAATTATTTTTATTTAGTTATCTTTGCAAATATATTTGTTGTTTTCTTGCCACCTATTCGCATTGAAAGTTCTTCTTACATTTAATTAATCTTGACGCCATCACTTAGAACTATATTTTCATATCTTTTGTGTTCTATTTAGATTTATATCAATTTATTCATAATTATAATTTCAATAAAAAATTTGAATTTTTAAATAAAAGAATAAATTATTTAAATATAATTTTATAAAGAATTTAATTTAATTTTCATTATTGGTTCTATTCGTCTTTAATGGATGACTAGACATTCTTTATTATTTTAATTATATAATTTCTTTTGGTAAATTTTTTTTGAATGCATTTGGTTGATTAGTTTTTATTTTATTAATTAAATTATTTCTCATTAATGATATAAAACCCTAACATTTTCACATGGAGAATATAGTGTGTATTTCAATTTCGTCAATTTTGAAAAACTAACTGACTTTACATGCAAATTATTTTGGAAAAATAAGTTTTAATTATGAATATATTTTTAAAATTAAGTTACCACTTTGCCAAATTTGTTAAAAATATTTTTTTTTTCAACAGACATTTAAAATAATAATTGGACATGGCCTTTTCTTATCAATGTTTTTATTTTAATTAAGGTTGATCGTGGATTCAAATTGCATGAAACTAATTGAGCTATTATTGTTCTAATTAATTCTATGTAATTTATTTTTTAGTAATATTAATTTATAGAAAGTAATTCTGAATTACAAAAAGTTACGATATGTACATGATATGAGGTTTGAGCCAGGAGCGCCGTATAATTTTGGGATTTGAGTGTTATGTTGGGCCTCATAAATGTTTTTTTTATATTTATGATTTAATATTTTTATTTTATATTTTGATAGGCAAAGATAATTTTTTTTTATTTCCGACATATATTTTTGTTTAATTTATTTGATTATTTCAAGGTATTGTATTTATTTATAATCAAATTTTTAAAGATTAAATGCAAAGTTAGTTTTATAATAAATCAATTTTATTGTTTTTCATTTGTTATTGAAAATAAGATAACCAATTATCATTCTTTTTTTTTGTCTTTTTGTATTATGAAAAACTTAAAAATAATATTAACAATTGTCCAGTTTTCCTTGATCGACTGCAGTTTTGTTCCATTATAAAAATCATTTTTTTAAATACATTGCTAATATTTGTTTTATATTTATTTTGGAATCAATTTTTATTCATATTAAGATTAGTAATTTGTTTCATTTTTGATAAAGTTTTAATCTTTATATTTTAATTTTATTTGAACATTTTTAAACATATTTTTTAAATAGATGATATATTTTTAAATTTCATTAATTAAAAACAAGAGCGGAAATGCTTTTATAATTGATTATATTTTCGTTTTCTCTGTCTAACTGAACAGCCTTCATAATTCCAATATTCATTATTTTAATTTAAATTCTATAATGAAAAAATAATCTCAAATTTTCTGACTTTTTCATTTTTATTTTTTAAATATTTTTCTGTAGAATATTTATTTTTGTCTATATCTTTTAATTATTTCCTAATTTTCCAACCCATTCAATATTACTGAAGTTTTCTGATTTCATTTTGTGTTTAAAGCTTTTAAGATTTATGTCTTGAATTCCTGCAAGTTTTTAAAAGTATTTACATTTTAAAATGCATATTTCCTGAAGTTTTTTCTAATAATTACATGCATTCTGTTGAATTAACTTTACTTTATAATGCATTTGATTCTCGGCATCACTTTATCTTAAATTTTTTTTATCTTTTGGTGGGTTTTGAGGTTTTTTTATTATAAATATTCAAATTTTTATATGCCTTTTTGTACTTATTTGTTTTATAAAAAAAATTTAATAGCATTCTGATGTTATATTAACTGACCGATCACCACCGAGGCATGGCTCGCGATCCGCTCAGCTTTATCTCGTTCTCGCATCAGCAAAGTGTTCCACTTCTGATCAAGCCTGTGCTCAATTTCATTCAGTTGTTGTCGAAGATGCTTCTCCATATCTTTTTCCAACTTTTCCGCCTGTAGCTCGGTTTCCCCTTTTGCACCGTCTTCAATTTTCCGAACCCGCTCTTCCAGGGCCTTTGTTTGTCCGAAAGCAGCTGCTTCATCTGCGTGAAATTGCTAAGTAATTACTCTGATATTTAATTCAGACATAATTATATTCTTGGAATTTAATGAAGTTTATTAATTTAATTAGTTTGGAATTATATTGTTATGTTATAGTTTTAAAGTCCCAAATTTAGCTATAAAGCCGGGCATTTATCAATAAACCACCATTTCTGATGTAATTTGTCCTTTTTTCTATTAGAGTATTATATTAAGTTTCAGGCTTCTAGTATCACAAGGAAATTTATATTTTTTACTTCTTGAATGGCGAAAGTCCTTGTCCAGATTTTGAATTAAAATTTTTAATTTTTGCTAATCTTAAATTTTTCTTTGACTCTTTTATTCTGCTATTAACTCATATTCTCTTTAGTTGGAATATGTTGGTTTGTGTTATTAAAATTTTTACTTTTTATGCCTATTATTTTAAATATAATGAATATTAATAAAAGAACATATGGCCGCCCATTTTACTTTTTGCCATGTTTGTTTGCCATTCTTCCGTGAAATTAATTTATTTTATTTATTTTTATTTTTTATATCATTTTTATACCTCGAGTTCAATTATTTTCCTCTTCTAACAAGTATTACTGATTTTTTTATATTTATTTTTGACAAATTAAGTGAAATTAAAATCTTTCAGGATGTTTTTATGGTTAAGGTTTTAGTTTGATATGTACATATTTAATCGAACTATAAATAGTTTATTTTATTTCGATATTTAGATTTATTTTAATGTTTTATAATATTATTAAATCATTTTTGTTTTATAATGAATAAATTCTATTTTGTTTTTCAATAATATATATTATAGCAGAATTTCTAATATTACAAATCTGATGTTTAGTTCCATTTTGTTCAATTTATTATTAAATATTCTGTTACTTTTATTAATTTATTAACTAATTTAATTGATCACTTTAAACTCCTTGGCTTTGTTGGGTTAATTAATAACAGTGTAAGTTTTATTCGTTTATTATATGTATTCATAAAACTTTTTTTTTTGGAATTTAATTTTTTATTGTATTTTTTTTTATTTTTTAATATATGATGCTGTTTATTATTGTATTTTTCTCTATATCTTTTAATAAATTATTTTTCTTATATCTTTTTCTGTTAATATATTTTCGTATGCATTTGATGTTGAAATGATCTAACATGAATTAATAATTTATTTCTTGTCTTCTTCTCTTTCGAGATTCTTATGCGGCTGGTAGTCTTGAAACGCAATTTAATTTTTTTATTCATCCTTTTAAATTTTATGTTGCATTAAAAAAATAAAAATTTTCTTTTTATTATAAAATTTTTACTTAAACCAAAGTATCTTTCTTCTTATACCATATTTTATTGATGCTATTGCAAACTTTTTGTAGAAATAATAATAATATATGCCATCAAATTAAAAAATATTTTTAAAGTTTTTATAATTTTAAAATTTATTTTAATTAATAATAAGCAGAGTTCAGATAAAGACGCGACGCAGGGCCACTTTAAGTATACTTTTGAAACCTAATTGCTCTACTAGGGAATGCCATGTACGACCCTTATATGAATTTCCGGGCCACGGGCTTATATCCTTCGTTCGTACCGCCACCAGGTCGAGCTATTTCCTGGTAGCTACAGCACACAATTTTGTATTTCAATCCAAATTATGGCTGTTTATAATTTCTTATTGCAAGTTTATTTATTTTTAATTCCCTATATTCTTTTATGTTTATATTTTCAGGAGTTTAGCTTTGTCAATATATTAACTAATTTGTTTTAATGTTGTTAGATTTTTAGTTTGAACTTTATTTAATTTATTAATGAAAAATGCATAAATTCTTGTCTCATCGAGAATCTGAATATCGATCCTTAGAGAGATTTGTGCTCTGCTCACTGAAGAATCATCCAAATTATATTAGTTGATTGTATATTTTATGTAAATCTCATATTTCTGCAATTATTTATTATAACTATTTTTTGACATTTTCGTGCATTTGATAAAATGTTTAACTAGACTATATTTGATTATTATTTTCAAAGATAATTAACAATTTCAGTAATAGTGCATTTGATAATTTATTTTATTTATTTGATCGGTTTAGTTTACACTATGTATCAAATTTTTTGAAATATTTTGTTCATTTTATTAAATAATTTATAAAAAATTAATTTTCAATTTTACCAAAGATAGAAGCACAATGGTGGCCAATAATAATTTGCGTCATGAACAACTTTTTAAAATGTAAACCTTGATGATTATATTCTGGTCAAATGACTATAAAAATGTCAAAAAAAATTTCTACCGTAAAAGGAATTGAAAAATCCTTTTTATAAGACTTATCTATGTTTCAGCCTATCTCATTATTTTTGTTTCGAAAAAATTCCTTTTATTTAATTCCTAAAATTTTACCAATAATATAAAAAATGTATGTTACTTAACTTAAACAAATTTATTTAACAAAAATTATAGAAAAATATAATATTTGAATCGGTTCTCATGGTTTTTCTCGAGATTGGTTCTTTTTTTTCAATAGTTACTTCATTCCGAAAAATTGTAATTATTTACAAGCTTCTCGTTTGGTTCCAGTCACATATTTAAAATAAATAAATTTTTATTTTTTTAGTAAAATTTTATATTATTTAGTAAACAACTTTTTTGAACTAAGCATTTCCTATCAAATTATCAATTTTTAAATTATTAAGTATATTTTTTCTATTTTTAACAGTTTTAAGATTAAAAGCGTAAAATTTACTCTACTAATTTTATAATACTATTTTTTAATAATAAACTTTGGTGTATGCTTAATCAAAATTCATGATGAGACAACCAACAATTATTTTTAGAAAATAATTATTTGATTTTTATGGACTATTCGACAATTAATTTCTGCAATATTTTTAGCTTTGCAAAAAAATATATTTAAACCGTAAAAAATTATTTTATGAATTTAGCTTTTAACGTTTTATCTACTTGAAAAATGAGCTTCGATATTCTTTTTTTGTGAAAAAGTTCAAAATAAATTCACAAAAAGGATTTTTTGTCATATGATTTAATGCTGTTGTCACTCCAGTAATTAATCGCTAAGTACATTAATATATTATAATTATAAAGTTTATTTTTTCGGAATTATATTTTTATTTACCTTTCTAATTTAATTTTTTTCTTTTTCACAAAAAGTTCTTCATACTTCGTTAAATATTTAGAATATATATTTTTCTCTATACATTTAATAATACTTATATTTTTCCTTTTAATCTTGATGTCGTCGCGAAGCTCGGGTTTCTCCCACTCTTTATTACTAATGTATAAAAAAAAAAATTTATTTTTACACTTTTATTCAGCTTTTTGATTACGTAGCCAGCTTTTTGATTACGTAGTTTGAGAATTTATTAAAATTTATGTATTTAAATATCTAATCGAAGTGTGGCTGTCCATAAAGCCATGGAGGAAGCTGTTCTGTGCCCGACGCTCAAGGCTTGGTTGTAAGGTGCCATTTATCTAACAACGTTGATTGACTAATTTATTTATTCTCACGTATAGTTTGCTCACTTAAAATAATTATTTATTTTTCATCTATTAGATCTAATTAATTGTAGGGACGACCAAAAATAATTTTCTTTATTAGGTATTGTAATATATATATAATTTTGACTATTAGTTAGTTTTATTTACTTTAATATTTTTATTATTAGAATTTTTTGTTTTTAAAATATATAATTCTTTTAATATTATATCTTTCTCTACACCTTTTTATTAAATGTTTTCTTTAGATATTTTTTATTATTTTAATTCATTATTCAAGGCATGTAGAGCCCAAAATATTTCATTTAATATAGTTGGCAAGAACTGTCCTTCAAAATTATTGAACATTATTATTTATTTATTTTATAATTAAATGTCTTCAAATTTTTAATAGATATTTTGGTATAAACTTTTAAAATTCCTATTCAAATTAATTGCAAATTTAATTAATATTATTTCTGAGAGAATTATAATTTTTTTAACTTCATGACATCTTTAGGGAGTAGTATTTGAAGCACTCAAAATGTAATATGATGCTGTTTATTGTAATTATTATTACCTATATCTTTATAAATTATTTCTATTATTTCATTTTAATCTTGACGTCTTCTAAAAATTGTCCATTATAGGTGTTAACTTAATTTATCTCTTTTAAATATGATTTCGTGCACCTGCATTGTATCAAACAACAATTATCAGAAAATTTTATATTACGAGAAACTTCCGTTTAAAAAAAATTTAATCTGACTTTTGAAAATTTTTTAATTCACATGACCTCACGGGATTCCCTGTTTTCGACGGCGTCTGCTTTATTTGCGGTTTAAGTTTAGCTTTGCATAGAATTTAAATTTATTTTAGATTAGGTTTTAAAGATTTTAAAAATAAAAACCAAAGTACCAATAATATATATTAACGAAAAATTTATATATTGCAAATTTAATGTTTAATTCCATTTTTTCAATTTATTATATTAAATATTCTGCTACTTTTTGTTTAATTATGATCATTTTAAACTCCTTGTTGAGCCCCGTACTGAAGAAATCATTGCTAATACTGGCATAATTGTTTCGAATATAAATTATTATGAAAAGTTTTGTTGCTTTATTATTTTACAATAGTTTAATTTATTTGCATAATTATTTTAGGTATTTAGAAAAAAAATTATTGTGAGTAGTGCTCATGGCAATAAATATTTTGTTATTTATTTTTTTGATCTTTATTAATAAATTAATGCGTAATTTCACTTATTGGCATAATTTCAGTTATTTTTTCAAATATAATTTAAGCAATTTCAGTTACAGTTCATTTATTATTTAATTGACCAGTTTAGATTTCTCATTTCGCGGTCAATTTTTAATTAAGCCTTATTTTCTTACATGATATTGACTCTATATTTTATTTCTCATTCGTGTACAGATTGTTTTTATTTGAATTTATTATAATTAATTCTCATTATTCTGTTTTATTAATTTTAACGTGTATTTGTATTTATTAATAGTTTCAAAATAAATTAATTTTTTATAATTAAAAACTTTTTTTTATTCAACAATGAGAAATTCATTTTAGAATAATAATAAAAATAAGGAAATTAAATCTAATTTATTTTAACTTTCTTCTCTCGTCGTAGACCGTGCATTCGATAAAAATGTCTTCTATTAGGTTTCAATTTCATTTAATATAATTTTTATTTAAACCAAAAACTAATTAATTTATGACGAATTATTGCATTTTTGTTTTTGCAGATAACATGAAAAAATTCTTATTTTTCGATTTAAATGAAATTTATTTGTTTATTATTATTTGCTAGAGTCAAATATGCATCATTAAATGTTTTCTGGCCCATTAAAAAATTTGATATTTATATAATTATCTTAAAAGGTATTACGACTGATTGTTTTCATTTAATTTATGATTTAAGTGTGATATGGTATTTTCTCGCTATCACAATCTATATTTTTCTCATTTTTCTTATATAAATTCGCTCATTTTTTTCTTCATAATAATTTTAACTAATTTAGTTTAGATGTTTATTAGTATTATATGAACGTTGGCTGGTTCATTTGGTCAATACATTTTAATTTTTATTTTAAAAATAATGTTAATCTTTTTAATAAATCAAAATAGAAATTCTTATTTCCTTTTAAATTTTGATACTCTAAAAATAAATATATTATTTTGTATATTATTTTCTTTCACTTATTTCTTATAAATATTTATCGTTCGGTTCTTGTTACTACATAGTTTTTTATAGCGCTCATTTTCAAGCCCATTGCTATTTTGGTTTCGAAATTTTGCTTGATATAAAATCAACTTAATCTATAATCAATCGGGCATAACACTAATAAATTTTAAATATATTATTCATTTTTTATTTACTTTTTTTTAATTTATTTTAGAATTGTCTAATCATTTCCAGTATCAGTTTATATTAAAACAATTTAACATTTTTTGACCGATTGCAATTTTATGGTTCATATACCATTTTTTTATTATTTCATCTGTTTTTACATTAATTTATTATATTTTAATTTTACTATTTTTGAAATAATGAATTTTATCTTTTTGTCTTCGTTACTTTTAATTCAATGTTTTTTGGCATATATAACTTTATCATTTGATTGTTTTTTATATAATGCCCTTTTGTTGGGTTTTATATAACGACTCGGCACCTGTATAAAATATTTTTGAAAGTTTTTCTGTTCGCAATAGTTGTATATTTACTAGAGACCGGAAATTTAAAATTTGCGGATCCCGCTGCGGGATTGGAATCCAAAATTTTTTGCGGGAAGGGATCCCGCGGGATTATTCCCGCAATCCCGCATTTAAAATTAGTGGGATCCCGCGCGGGATTGCGGGATTTTGAAAATTTCGAAAAATTTCAATTAAATTTCAAAAAGTTTCCAAAAAAGAAAAAATACCTGACATTTTGAAAAAGAATTTTTTTGCAAATTATGGATGAATTTTAATATGAAAAATGGATTTAATTTGACTGAATTTATTCAAAATTTATTCAAAAACGTTGGCATTCTGTCCTTTAAAATTTTTAAAAAATCAATGAAATCCCGCAGAATCCCGCACAAAAAGTCAAATTTGCGGATCCCGCTGCGGGATTGGAACTCAAAATTCTTTGCAGGGACGGAATCCCGCGGTATTAATCCCGCAAATCCCGCAAATCACGCATTTTCCAAAACATGCTGGATTGCGGACTGGGATCCCGCAAAATCCCGCGCCGGTCTCTAATATTTACTGCAGAATAAGAATTTCGTAATTTCCATTAAAATATTGGAAAAGTTACACGAGTATGTACTTTTTATTTCTTTTATTAGTTCATATTTATTTAAAAGCAAATGTTTGATTTCTAATTTTATTTCATATTAACTTTAATGGCTACTCTAATGGAAATTTGGACACTGGAAAATCGGACGCTAATAGATATAAAAATAAATAAATTAAAATAAATAAACAAAAATTTTGGTTTGGCTAAAATATTTTTATTTTAATCTGCACATACTTGTGTATTTATAAGCGTAATAAAACGGAAATAAATAATGTTATTATATTGTAACATCAGGAAAAGAAAACCACCATAACATTCATAAAGAAAAAGGTTTTCTTTTAGACAGAATGCACATCTTTTGTACAATTTAAGCACATTGACCAATCATCGCCCTTTTTTGTGCATTTTTGGCACATTGATCAATAATATTGCTTGTTGAATGCCTGATCTACTCTTAGTGCTTTACTTATTAATCCATTTATCCTACACAAATTTATTTTTCAAGATAATTCCAGGATTTATTTTAGGAATTTGGTGTCCAGTTTTCCGGTGTCCAATTTTACTTTGGTGTCCAAAATTCCGGCTGTGTCCAGTTTTTCGCTTGGTGTCCAATTTTCCGGTGTCAAATTTTCTGGTGTCCAATTTACTGGTCCCCAGCTAATTTTATTTCATATTAACTTTGAATGGCTATACAAAAAAACAACAAATAATATTTTGTAGTGCTTTGTTTCATATTTTGTTAATTAAATTATTCTTCATTTATGATTTTTTATAAAAAATTTTCGAAAAAATTTAAACAAATTTATTTTATCTTAATTTAATATTTTCTTTCAATTAACATTTGAATTTTTCTTATATTTTGAATTAGTAGTTTAATTAAAAAAATTATGATTTGCTTTAACAAAAACTCATGCTCAGAGAAGTAATCGTAAAATTTTATTTCTATTCTGTTTTTTAATTGCAACGATCTCTCCATTAGGTGGAACTTGCTTGATCTATTAAACATCCTTGTTCGGAGAAATTTCTTTTGCGTCTACGTCCAAGAACTTCCTTTAATAAATTTAAAAACATAAATAATTTCAATTTACATGTTAATTTTTTTGCTTTGGAAAGCTATGCAGATTATTTTAATTGAATTCTTTTTATGTAATTCAAAAGATTGTTATTCAAATACGGCATATAATCTTTCTTATTATTACCGTGTGATTAATTAAGCAATTTTTTATAATTTGTTAATTAAATTCATTTTATGGCAACTTACAGTATTAACTATTTTATAGTTTTTTAATCTTTAGCTTTTAATATTTGAGCTCACTCATTATAACTTAGTTGTTAAGAGGGATTTCTTTACTTTTCCTCATTTCACTTTTGCAGTTGGCAAAATTGAAGCAAAAAGTCACTTGAGTGTTTTAACCTGATATAACCTGATTACAGGCAATTGAAAGAGTATCAAATGGTTTCGTTTAAATTAATATTTAATTATAATTAATTTTCTTTATTTCTTTTCAAATTTTATTCGTCTTTATCAATTTAATTGATATATGGTGTATTCATAGCTGATTCTGCTTCATTTCTTTCAAACGAAGGCCCACACGATTGGATGAGCCCAAATGAGCCATTTTCGGTTGTGAAATAAGAAAAACTTATTAAATTTAATTTATATGTTTTCTGAAGTTGAATTGTATAGCAATTTAAATTGCTTTTTAAATTTTATTAGTTGTTTACATTGTGATCTTTTATTTCAGTTCATTTTAGTTATTTCATTTTAAGATTTTTTAATATTTCCATTTTTCAAAAGCATTAAAGATTTCATTATTTCTCTATTTTTAAAATATGAAATGTATTACAATCATTAAAACTTAGCCTTCATATGTTAATTGCAAATGCAAAATTGTAATGATATTTTAATAAGCATAAAATAACCTGATAATTATTTCCTTCCTGTAAAAATATGGCTTTTAATATTAATTATTAAAACTTTAACTTTTATAGTTTGTTTGGAATAAATAATTATTATTATTTCTTGTCAACGAATGAGAATATTCTGATATTTCATTGGCGACGAGATTATTAAATTATGTGCGTAATTTTACATATTCTTAAACGAATATAAGTTGCTTTATTTTTTTATTATAATTTTAAAAATTTTTGAGAATGTGTTTTGTATTTTTTTTACTAAAAAATTATAATTCCATATTTCATTTTTATTTGTTTTTAATGTGCTTTTCTTATTATTGGTATTATTTATTATTTTTGAAGTGCACCTTTTCTTGTTATTTAATCTATTTTCAAATGGAAGATTACTATAAGAATTTAAATATATGTTAATATTTCTTTTTTGGATTGGATAAAATTCTAATATTTTTATTTTTTTAATCTTTTTTAAGATTAAATTGCTATTTTTGAATTAAAATAATATTTTCCTTCTCGTGTCTACCTTCTTCTTGTTAATTCGCATCGTTCGGCGCCACTGAATGTGTGTCTGAATATGAAATTGTTGCCCAATTTGTTATCGAATACAAATTTTATTACAATATATGGTATAATTTTAATAATTTTCTTAGATTGACCTTTTAAACTCTTCAGCTATTAAAGTGTCTATAACATAATTCGCAATTTAACTTTATTATTTAAATTAAATCAATTCTTTTTTATCAGATTGCATATGATTATTATGAAAAACATAATTTTATTTTTAATCTTTTAGCATTTAATTGCTTCTTTTTAAATTTGTTATTATTTTTTCTACCTTTTTAATGTGTTTTCGTTTCAAATATTTTACGATTTGTTTTATTACTTTTATT
Organism: Heterodera schachtii; assembly: GCA_023374025.1. NCBI lineage: Eukaryota > Metazoa > Nematoda > Chromadorea > Rhabditida > Heteroderidae > Heterodera > Heterodera schachtii. The sequence continues at coordinate 93,834 of SIJG01000203.1, forward strand.
ATATAATTTATTCTGCCGCATTAGTTTTTCTCTAATTATTAAAACTTTTTGGTATTTATTTAACCAATTTGTGACTAAATTGTGCTCCTACGATTGTGAAAGATGAAGTAGCGATATTTTAATATTTATTCCATAGTTTAAAGGTATTTAGGTACTAATATTCTTTTGAAATTTGTATTTGATTTGCTTTATAGATATTTTTGTATAATTATACTTTTTGAATAATATTATCTTTTATCTATATTTTTTAAAATAATTTTTTCAAATCACAACCTGTGTACTAAATCAATATTTTTTTCGTATTTGTTTAACTATTATGTAATTTATTACTGTTTAATTTTCTTATTTTAAATTAGACTGGTCTCCTTTTCTCGCCTCCGTTCTTTAGTTTTTCAAATATTATGCCAGCAAATTTTCTCGTTTGTATATTCATATATATGATATCTTATATTTATTTAAAATAAAATTATTTTTATTATTATAACTAATGTCATTCAAAATTTTATTTTATTTATTTTTATTTACATATAATGCAATATTCAAAATTTTATTTATTTTTATAAAGTTAAAGTATTTCATATTTTATTCTCCATTTAAAGCTTTGATGGACTGGTTTAAATACGGAAGTGTTTATTTCGCGTGTGGTTATTAGTTGAAATGAATATATATTTAGCATAACAGAGTATAATTTGGTAAATATTTTTTTAAATTTTCGTTGTTTGTTGATGCCAATTGCTACATGGCGTCTATATCATGTTCAAATTTTTAGATGAGAACTAAATTTTAATTTATAAATTTGAATAATGATTTGATTTTTTTAAAGAAATAATTTTTTATATAATTTCTATTATTTTTAATTATATCCACTCACAAGAATTGTTTTTTCAAAGCATAATTTATGCAAAATACATTAGTTTCAAATATAAATTGTTATTTATTTATAAAATGATTTTTTGTACTTGGATAATTAGTTTTTAATATATATTATCAATATTCTAATAGCTTTTCGGGTTCTCAAATATTTAACCTATATGTCGCGCTTTATGTAGAAGGAAAATTATAGGTAAATGTATTTCGAGTATCAGCTATTAGGATAACATTTTGATCTTAATGTATTAAATTTTATTATCTTGAGCAGCTCACATGCACATGTTTTAATTAACTGGGTTTTCCTAAAACTTTTCATAAAATGAAGAAAATAATTTTTTACAATTTACAAAAATTTTCGCAATTAAAATATTGTCTCATATTAATTAATGTTTTCGATGCAAATTAAAAAATGTTATATTTTGACTTTAACGAATTTGAAATAAATTTAATTGAATTACGCTTTCTTTTTGTTTATTATATCTTTTTTTAATTATCTCGGCACGAAGAAAAGAATTGATAGCACTTTTTAGTACATTTAGTATACATTTTGAAGCGTTTTGAAGACCATATAAAATAATTTTCTCAATATCTTGAGCAGCTCCCACGCATTATGATAAAATAATAAATTGAACTGGAAATTTTCATATTTGTTTTTAGTTTAATTTATTTTTATATTTATAAATTTTGGAAAAGCTAGTAAAGATATGAAGCGACATGAAGCCAGCTATTTATTAAAATTATTTTATATTGCTATATTTTTTTTTAGTGTAGTTTTATATAGTTTAGAATAATTGTTTAATTGTTTTTAAAAATTATACTTTTTATTATATTATTACTTTATCATTATTTTAAATGAAATTTTTAGGTTTATTAATGCATTATTTATCTTATTTGATATTAATTCATATTTTACAAAAAAAAATGTATTGAGTTTGTTTTATTTGAATTTATTATAATTAATTCATTAAATTTTCAATGAATATAATTTTTTTTATTTTCAACATCTAAATCACCAAGTTTAATTTATTTACTGTTTTTATAAATTTTAATATGTTTTAATTAATAATTTCAAAATAAATTAATAATTTTAATAAATAAAAAATTTTCCATTATTATCATTTATCAATGATAAATGCATTTTTAAAATAAAAAGTAAGGAATTCAAATCTAAGTTATTTAAGTTTATTTGAATTTTTATTTTCTTTATTCTCTCGCCCCTGAAGGAGTCTCATATAAAGCATTTCACATCTCTGTTGATTTCATTTAATGTAAAAAATTAATAGGTTTTATGACCAATTAAAAAAGTATTGTATTTATTACATTTATTTTGTTTTTGCATACAATATTGATTACAGTGTGACACAAAATGATACGTTCACCCCCGAATTTGAGTTTTTACAATTTCTAATTGACGAAATTGTTTGAAATTGTGCAAAGCAATGAATAATTCGAGAAAAATAAGATATGAAGAAGTGATCTGATGAACATGGTGTAATTGACTTTTTTGATAAGCTTAGAAATTTAAACTTACATGAATTATTTCAGATTTTTGGAAAGACCTTTTCCAACATTATGAATTTTTTAAAAAAGTGAACGTATCATTTTGTGTCACTTATTTTATAAAAACTTGCTGAATATTGATGACTAAAAGGTAAAATTTTTCTTTTATCAATTAAATCTTATTTTTCTCGAATTATTCATTGCTTTGCACAATTTCAAACAATTTCGTCAATTAGAAATTGTAAAAACTCAAATTCGGGGGTGAACGTATCATTTTGTGTCACACTGTAAATCGTGATAGGGTCGTTTTCTCGCTATTACAATCTATATTTTTCTCTTTTCTCTTGCTTAGTCCAACTGTTTAGAAAACTGCTTTTCATTGAAGTCCATTTATTTAGTAAATTGAAGTCCATTTATTTAGTAAACTTTCGCCTCATTTTGTAGAAATTTTATTTCCTCTTCACTTTTTATACTTTATGACAACAAATACAGTATAAATTATTTTTTATATGATTTTCTTTCAATTATTTATTATTAATATTTAGCGCTCGGTTATTTTGTAAATTATTTTACTTATTTGTTTTTAATTTAGTCTAATTCAAAATATGATTGTTTTTTGATTGTTATAAAAGACGGATAATTTAGATAAAAAATGATTACGTTTATGTATTTACTATAAATTTTTTAAATTTATAGTTTTGAATTTGCAATGGTTAGTTAATTTAGAAAAATGATATTTTCAATTTTATTATTTCACATAATTATTGCTGCTTTGTTTTTATTAACAAAATTAACTATATAAGATAAAATATTATTTTTAAAATTGTATTCTTAATTATATATAAATTAATTGAATTCAATTTTAGTTTTTATTTTTCTCCTTCATGTTTTCGAACCGACAACTTTTTATTGGCCTATAATTATTTTGCGTAATAATAAAGATCTTAATATTATGGCCTCGCCATAAGATGTGTATATTTCACTTAACTTTTAATTATAATTAATGGAACGTAATTTATATTATTTTTTAACTTTTTAAAATTTTTTAATTCACATATGCTCGTTGCTCGTAGCGATTAAATTTTCGTTTAGTATATCATTTATTTGGCGTTAAAGTTTAGCTTTTATAGAGTCTAAATTTATTGATATTATGTTTTGATATTGTAAATTAATGTTTAGTTCCATTTCATTCAATTTATTAATTAAATATTCTGCTATTTTTTTTAATAATAATTTAACCGATTTTTTTAAACTCCTTGCTTCCCTGGCGCAAAAAAAAGCAAAAAACGAACAATTTTACAATTGATTAATTTATTTAAAATTATTATTTTTAGGTATTTAGTAAAATATAATAATGCAATGCTAATGATTAGTACTCATGACATTAAATATATTTTTATTTTATTATTTTTGATAACTTATTAATAAATTAGTGCGTAAGGGTATTTTAATTAGCGTATATTCCCATCGAATATTTATTAATTGTTTAATTATCGATCTCACTGCATTTATATGATTTTTAACATTTTCAACAAAAATAATATGATTTTCATTTAATGATTATATCTTTTTAATAATTTTAACAATTTTCACTCCAAATCTTTGTTGGTTTGCCAAATTAATATTTAATACCTTTTTATAATTTTTCTCTAATCACAGAAATGTTGCACGATTGAAAAATAGCTTTACTTCTCTATTCCGCTTTCTTAATTTATGCAAATTTTTAAAATAAGTTTTTAAGTATTAATATTTTGCCATTAATAATTTATATTTTAAATGATTTATTAATTATTCTTTATATATTTTGTTCATATTCATTAAATTTTTCTTTCAGTTCCAACCCATGTTTTTTTTTAGTATATTATAAATCCGTTTCAAAAGAATTAAATTTATAATTAAAAAAATTCTTTTATTTTCATCGAACAATGTGAAATTATTTTATAAATAAAATAAGAAATGTAAAATTTAAGGTTCTCTCGTTGTATTTGTCTTTGAATCGAGATAACTCGAGATAACATCTTATTGCAACTTTCGGCTTCATTTTATGTTAGATTTTAAGTAAAACTAAAAATTGAAAAAATAATTTTTATTTATTTTTAATGTAAATTTTTTTGCAATAAAATAATAACATTTTTAAATAATATTACTTTATTTCAATTTTAAAGATATTATTTACTCTTAATTCAAAGATTTAAAAAAAATTTCCATACCAGCTGAATAAATGCGGGAATTTTCTCCGTTATAATGAATATTTAAATTATGTTTTATAAGGTTTTTAATAACTATAGGGACAAATAATTGCATTTTTTATCAAGGATTTTTCTCAAAACCCAAACAATTACGAAATAATAACAAAATGATGAAAATGTGAAAATAATGACGTTACAATTAAAATGGTCATTTATATAAAATGTTTATTTGTTTTTATTTAATTTTTTTATTAAAAATTCTTAAAAAAGAAAATTACGAAAAATATTAAAATTAATTTATTTTAGTATATTAATACATAAAAATTATTATATTACAATGGTTGTTTGTGCTTGTCTTGCTTAAAATAACCTAAAAAAGCGGCTCAATTCCTATAAATCAAATATAATTTTTGTATTTATATCATCAATTTAGTGTTGAATTAATTATTTCGTTTATTGCAATTTAAAACGAGATTATACAATTAATAATTAAAGCACACTTCTTTAATTTTCATTTTTTAATTATTTAGCATTATTAATGTATTTTTACTTTGTTTTAAAAATTTTAACATTTTAATTATTTCAAATGTAATAATAAACGTATAAAATATAAACTAATAGATATATATTCATATATTCACTTTAATATTTAAATATTAAAATTCTCTTATCAAATTTTGATTCGTTTTCTTGTTTTACTATTTTTTAAGTTTTTTTAACTCAGAAAATCCAGGACTTTTTAAAAAACTTTGGTGCGAGATTTATTTATTTATCAGGAAAAATTTTTTAATCAGTTTATTAGAGATCACAATAAAATCAAATCCACGATGACGACATGTACCATTGGTTCCTGTGTTGCCGTGATAAATGAATGGCGCTTGCTTTCATTATATGAAAAATTTAAAATTTTTTTATATGTATCATAAAACATTTTCTGGATTATTTCCATTTTTATTTTTAATCCAAATTTCAATAACTTCATTGGTTGAGGTCATGAATTCCTTCCGCCAATGTGCTGCAAAGCTGAAGATTTTTTTTTGATATTTATTTTTATTAAAAACATTATATTTTTCATGATCTTTTCTGAATTATATTACTTTTTTGAAATATTTAATAAAATTTTGTTTAAATATATTTTTTATTCATTAATTTAATCGTAAAATTAAAGAAATAATAAATTATTACAAATTTTTAAATTTTATATATTTAATATAATTTAGTATAATTAATTATAATTTGAATTTCTTGTTCATTCATTTATTTTTTTAAGATTATATTTTTTCTTATTTACTTTGCAATATGATAAAATTTTCTTCAATAAATTGATAAAAATAATTTAAAGACAAAACTTCATTAATGATCGTTTAATATCATGTGAATATCATAAAAAGTATAAATTAAAAATTGTAATTATTAGTCTATTCATCAAAGCAGCAAGAATTATGTGCTTTTCTTTCGTATTGATTTGCAAAAAAAAATAAATTAATATATATTGTAAAAAAACAATTTTATAAGCAAAATTTTTATGTCGGTATTTTTAAATTTTAAAAAAGACACATCGAAACATTTTTCTATTGGATTATAATAAGTAATCTTTGGCTTTTTAAAGAATTTAAATTTAATAAATACTCATTTCATATACACAACAATATTCAAAATTTTATTTACATCTTTTCCTTTAGGACTTTTTTAAAAATCTCCATATGTTAGAGGCTAATTATTAATAATTGAATTTTTTATATAATTTGCTTTTCTTTAGTATTCAATTTCAATTTTTAATTTATTATCTGTCATACCAGTTTTCTGAAATATATTTTTTTATTTAAAGGTTATTGGCTTTCTTATTTTACAAAATAAATTTATTTACGGATTAAACATTACTTTATTAATGTTATTTGTTATGAATATTTATTATTTCGACTGAAAATTAAAAAATTCTTGTCTTGTTGTTCACCTTCTTTATTGTCTTAGTTTTTATATAATTTATTGTTTTTGTATTAATATTTTCTCATATTTTATTTGTATTCAGAGTATAATTGTTCATCAACGAGTGCTTTTTAAGACTGCTTTAATGTATTAGTTTCCTTATTTCTTATTTGGATAATAATTTCATAAAAAGCAATTTTATTATATATTAATAAATGTTTTTTTTTTTTGTAATATTCATTTTTATGTTCATTAATTTTAATAAACTTCGCGTTAACCATTCTGGTCTTATCTGTTATCTGTTACAATATCTTCCTTCATTAATATTTTTATTTCTATGAACATATTTTCTTACAATTTTTAAATTTCTGTCTAGAAGAAATAATGACGAGTAACATTAGAAAAAAATTCAATGTTTATTTTCATTTCCCATTAGTTTTTATTATTTAAATATTTTTATTCCAAAATTTATTAGCTTAAATTTTATTTGGTTTATTTCAGTAAACTGTAAAATATCTTGGCGAAATGCACAATTAATCTTTTATTTGTCGCATGATCGCAGTGGCTAATTTAATTTGTTATTTTTGCGAAGCCATAAATATATGCATGTATTCGCGCAGCGAATACATGCGAAGTTTGGACAATGTTGAGTATTGATGGTTTGATTTGTATAAGAAAATGCAATGCAAAATGATTTTTTACAATGTCAAATTTATTTTAAATATTAGCAATTTATTGGTGAAAATATGTATAATATTGCTCGTTGGTCCTTCTCTTATATTTTAAAATAATTTCAATTTAATTTATTAGTTTTATATTTAAAAAAAATATTTTTTTTAATTTTTAATTAATAAATTTATTTATTCAAAATCTGCTTTAGTCTGCGTTTATTTTTCAAAATTTACTCACCTTTTTGTTTTAAATTTATTATTTTCCTTATTTATCTGTTTTTTTTCGAGCATTTATTAATTTCTAATGACAACAATATATTCTCTGAAACCAGTTTATTTTCATTTCTCAACATTTTTCCTTTTTTAATTTTTTTTAATTTCATAAAAGATCCTTTAGATTTAAATATTATTATAATTATATATAACAGTTCCTTCGTAATTATATTTTTTGTAATGATAAACAAATTTAGAGTATAATGCCCGAAAGTTTAGAAATTATTGCTTTTTTAAATTTTATATTAATAAAACTAATTAATTTTTTTGCCATGTTTGTTTTCTTTTTTAGCACTTGAGTTGCTTTAAATTATTAAATAATTAAAAAAATAAAAGTCGTAGTCTATTATGAATAATAAATTTAATTTTTTGCTATTACATAAATAAACAACTTTTCACAAATTTTCTGATAGAAAAAACATTCCACTAAATTTTTATTTTTTATTAAACTTATTAGGAAAAATTGAACTAATATTTTTAGGAAAAATAAAATGATTATTAAAAATTTCAAATATCTTCCGCGTAAATATGATATGTATGTTTTGAATGTATTCATATCTCAAAGGATGCAAATTTCGAAATAAATTTCTTTATTTAAATATTGATTTTTATACGTTTTTTGTTTTTATTTTTCTTTTTTACAATTTTAAATCTTTAATTAAAATGTGTTATTATAATAACCAAAATAATTGAGTTTAAAAATATTATAATTTGCTCTTAAGGTATAAATATTTTATTTATGGTTATATATTATTTGACCAATTTTCTCTGTTTTTTATTTGAGCTTTTTTATGTTTCTATGAATGATTGTGATACTTTGATAATTTTTTCTTGTCAAATACATCGTGTTTTGATAAGATTGCTATAAACCATCTGATTGTTTATTACTTAATTTTCAAGTTTATACATATAAAGTTTTATTTTTGTGAAACTATTTACTATATGATTTTTTCTTTTGTATTGTAAAAATTTTTTATAATAATATTAACTTTTATTAATCAATATAATCATAATTTTTTATCCGTGAGTGGTTATTTTGACCTTAACTCAGCAGTTTTTCTCGTTTTTAAATCATAATTGATAATTTATGTAAAAATTTTTTAATCATTTTTAAAATTATTTAAAAATATATTTTATATAAAAGGTTTTATGTTTAGTGTATTTGTCATTTTTATTTTTTAAAGAAGATTTTTGTTAAGATTTAAACTTCAAATTTCCAACCACTTTTTTGTTTTTCATTATTTTCAAATTTAAACAATCAAAAAGGTTGGCTGGCAATTAATTAATTAATTAAAATTCTGATTATAATTTTTAAAAATATTAATAGTTTTATTATTTTTTCCTTTTTATACAGCATTAATACCCCATCAAAATGGTTGATTGCAAAAAATAATAAAATTAAATTAAGATTTATATCGGAATTTTGGAATTTATATTTTTAAATTATTTAACATGTTATTCTACAGTTAGAAAGGAAGATATGCGTATATTAATTCAGTAAAAATATTTTTTTTTCAACGACTATAGTCTTTTCATATTTTTTCCAATTGTTGAGCGAACGCGCACATATTTTCATGGCGTGCTGAGACGATGCGAAAAAAAACTCAGTGATTGATTGGTCATTTTCCTGAAGCCGATGGCACCACTTTCGGGCACCAAAAGTGTCTGATCCGGAATTTGAACCGGCCCGGTTAAGAAACATTTTTTGTTCAGTTTTTCAACGGCTATCTCCCAGGCCGGGTCCGGTCTTGATCCATTCACTTGGAGCCCGTCATGGGTCGGGCACATCTGCCGGAGGACCCTCAGCCTCGCCCCCGACCCTGGCGATGTCCAACCAAAGCTAAGCGTGCCGTTACCAGCGGCTTTTTTGTACAGCTCGATGAGCTCTACAAAACGATATTAATGGCGTCCGGCTGTGTCTACTACAAATGGAGAAAATTGGCGAAAAGTGATGCGAAAAATTGAAAAAATAAAAAAAAAGTCGCCCACACTGAGTTTTTTTCGCATCGCCCCAACTGAGTTTTTTCGCATCGCCCACACTGAGTTTTTTTTCGCATCGACCTAGCACCTTTTCATGGAATTCGCTTGCAAGAATTATTTAATGCGTTTGAGTTTTAATTTCTATTTAAATTATTTTATTAAACAAGAGAAAGCTGATTAATGTTAATTACTTATTAGAATATCTTTTAATTGTGCTTATTCATTAAGAAACTATTATTATGAATTTGAAAATTTTAATGTTTATTAATAATTATTTTTTAGTCATCTTTTAATATAAAGGAAGATATGATTATTTCATAATTTAATATAGATTTTAGTTAGATTTCTTTTGTTTTTATTTTCTTAGAGATGAAATGTGTGATTCCGGTGCTAAAATAACGAAAAACAAGTACATTTTTTTGTTATTTTATATAATTTTAATTTTATGCTAAATATATTCCTTTATCAATTTTCCCTTTTTTTAATTAATTAAATGGTTTAGAATATATTTGTTTTATTTGTACTAATTTTTTCATATTTTTATTTATAAAACTTTTTATTCAACTCATGCATTTAGGTGTTCTTAGGTTAATTCCGTAGACTTCTTCATTCTTATGTTTTCTATGCAGCTTAAATTTTTTTAATAAAATTGCAGAACATTAATCATTTCATGGTCTGAACTTTGCATACATATTCTTAATGTACTCGTCAACTTGTTGAATTTTTTCCATTCTTATATTTAATTTTATTTTATAATTATAAATATTTTATAAATTAAATTTTTATTAAAAAACTTCAACGTTATTCAATTTGTTACATTCATGTCATTTTAATTTTAGGATTTTACAATTTTTTCTTCATTTAATTTTATTTAATATTTCATAATAAAATAGATATATATATATTCTTTGTATAATAACTTTAGTTTATTTTCGAATGATGTACTATTGTTCGGGAAATTTTTAAAATTTTCGAGTTAGGCCCCCTAGAAATTTACAAAAATATTTTTTTGGGCCAAAATGGGGGTGAAAAATATTTTTCTGCGTATTTTGAGGTGCTGAGCAAAAGAATATGATGTTTATTTTCATTACAGGAATTTTAGAATTTTTTAAAAATTTGAAAATATTTTCCAATTTTTTGGCCCCGGGATTTTGGGCTAATATTTGAAAATTCATAACTCACTTCACTGTAAGACAAATTTAATGAAATGGCTTTTTTTTAGATTAGATCTATTAAACATGAACATAAAATTTTCATGCAACTTATTCGTTTTTCATTATTTTAAATTGAAATTTTTCTCAATTCCTTTAAGTAGAATCTTCATTATTTCTTTAAAACCAAAAAATAGTCGAATTGTCGGCGCCCACGACCGACGAAGCCGAGATGCCAGAGAATGCCGAAAGAATTAAATGCCAAAAACGGAAGAGACGGAGAAAATAATTTTTGAACAAATTTGCATTTAATTATTTATTAATTTAAATTTCATTTCATTTCTCTATTTTATTATTCATCCATATCTTTCATCCTTTGCTTTTGCGATCACTTTATAAGTCGTTGGAGACAAGAAGAAAATAAGCGATAGGGAATTTCACAGTTTAACAAAAAGCGGAAAATGTCCGTGAGCGGAAAAAGGGGGAAAGATGGAAAAAATTAAAATCTGTTCTCATTCGCTTAACTTTTTAATCCGTTCAACATCTTCTCTCTCCGATTTAAAATTATTTATTAATTTCGAATTTTCGCACCGTAATAAATATTTGTCACCGGGACATTGTTTGAAGGTTACGGTAGGGGAAAATTTGGTACTAAAAATCGTTTCACCGGGAAACGGGAATTGGTCCACCGGGGACTTTTGAAAACAAAATCTGTCAAGGGGTTGGCCCACCGGAAATTAAAAGTGATTGGCAAACTCTAATCTGTTCCACCAAACAAAGGCTGATTGATTGATTCATTGTTTGATTCTTCTACTGTCATTGGACGAACTGACAAAAGAGAACAGCGGACGAAGAGCGGACTTCGACACGAATAAATTCAATATTTTTGAATTTCTCCTCTTTTTAATATATTTTTAATTCTTTTTCGTATACGCCGAAAAATTAGAGATTTATTCAGAGTTTCAATTATTTTTTGAATTTATCTTTATAATGTTTTCGTAATTTATACGTAGAAAATGTGTTGATACAAATTTAAATTTGTTTAAATTATCTTAATTATTTTATTCGATAGTTATAATAATTGTAAATCTAAAGAGTTTCAAAAAATTCACAAAATTTTCGCATATTTAAAAACAATTGATCAGCTGATCAAATTGCATTTATTTTTTAGGTCTGGATTGTTATAATAAAACATTTAATGTTCCAAGAGTTTAAGTTATGCCAAATTTTTGTTATTCTTTTGCAACAAGATAATTTTTTAAATTTTCTTTTCTTATGTGCTTTACAACGTTCTTGGAAATACATTCAATTAATTAAAAAATGGCTTTTGCATTTTACATCACCATAAAAACTAAATGACCCTTTGAAATAAATCTCCCAAGATTAAGATTTATAGTAAAAAGTGCACAAAGCAAATTTTTAAAAATTTTCTTATCATTATTCTTAAGCAAAAAAACTTTTTTAGTTTTATAGACTAATAGAGAACGCTTAGAGTTACCGAATAATATGAATTAAAAATGTTTGATTAAGCTATTTGAAGAAAAATTTATGAAGCGATGCAACATTCATATGATTTTACGTTCATTTGAATAGTTCTGGAGAGTGTAAAGTCAAAATTCATCAATTAAGATGCAAAATAGGAAAATGAAGAGAATATGGGAGGAGGGAGATGGGAGGATCAATTGGATGGTTAATGTCAAAGTTTTTATATTTATCATGTTTTGGCTTAATGTTATGTAGATGCCTCCTATTCAGGATTTTAGAAAACGACCTCCATATTGTCTATATAGAAAACTAATAGTACGTAGGTCTTTTGTACCTTAATTTTATTTATCATCAAATAAGAAAAAAATAAACCACAAAAGGGAGAAACTCATTCTTACTAAGTGCATATCTTTTAATACAAATATTTGTAGTTTATTATGAATGAAAACTTAATGAAATTTTTTTTTTGTATTTTGCTTTTCTTTATAGTATTTTTTATTGATATGCATTTTGTTATGATAGATTATTACTAATTATAATAATATTTTTATTGATGATTGTTCTGTTCGCTATCTATGTCGTTTTTAAAATTTTCTTACTAAATTTAAATTATCTTTTTTGCTTTTCATTCCATGAGTTTTGATATTTTTCTTTGGATTCACATGAACGTCGGTTCCAAATGTGCCGGATAGCAAAGCTTTTCTTTAATATTCACTTTTGATATTCAAAATTTTTGTTGTCTATATTAATATATTTTATATTATTTTATTCTACAATCATAAAGAAATTATATAAAATTTTCTTTAAATAATTAGCAATTAAATATAAAAATAGCCTAATTTGGCAAGGTATGCCTTTAAGAGTAAGAAAACAAATTTTGATAGATTTAATTATATGTTAGAACTTGGAAATTTGTTTAAAATTTTTCATTTGTTTAAGTTTTGTTTGTATTTAGAAAAAGTTGTTAAATTTATTTACAAAATTTGGATATTTTTATAAAGCTATGAATGATTGTTATTTCAATCGTTTGTTTAATTTTATTTTTTAAACTATAATAACATATAAACTGTATTATGAAAAAACACAATATTCCATTATAAATTTGGTATTTGAAATTTTTTTATATGATTTATTATTTTATTTATTGAAAAATAAATTGTGAATATAAAATTTTGTATATGAAAAATAATTTTACATCATTGGATGGCAATAATTATAATTGTGATCATTATTTTTCATTAGTATCTCATAAATGCGTTGTTTATTTTTAATTGTCGTCACTTAATTTACATTTTTAAAACCGTCTTATATTCTTTAAATTTTTATTATATATTATATATTTCAGTTATTAAAAATAATAAGATAATTTCAGTTATTTAATTATTTATTTTTTTATCTGATTTATTTTTTCTCAAACATTTTGATTAGCATTTTATTCAGTGATCTTGTAAATAAAATCTTTTTTAATATTTTTTTTTGGTTTTGAATATAAAAGTCTTCAATATCCAATACATTGTTTTGCTTTGAATTGATTGTTGAGTTAAATTGTTCAATCATTAACTTTTAATAAGTATGTAATTATAACTAAATACATATTTGCATATTATTGCATGATGGTATTTAAAGATATATTAATAAACTAAAAATATTAATATCTAATTTATTTTTCTGAAATTTCATAAAGATAAAAATTAATTTATAATTTTAATTTAGGGTATTTATATTAATTTCAAGTTCATTTGCTGCGAAGATTTATTTTTAGGTTTTTTTTTCTTCTTGGACCGTCAAGATACATGCAGGCCCCGCCTACCACGGGCAAGTTCTTATGAAATTCTCTGTTTTTATCAATGTCTTGTTAAATAACTCGAGATTAAATTTTTACTTTTACAACCATGAAATCAGATCATTAGCATTGAAATCTATGCAGCTATAACAGAGACTTTAATTTTTAAAATTAGAGAATTTTAATAAATTCCAATTTTTAAACAAAGCCGAATTACATTAAACAAATTGAAAAAAAAAATTAGTTTTATAATGTATTCACCAATAAGGGTTGAAAAATATAAATATTAAATAAATAATCTTGATTATTTTAAACATTTTTTAATTAATTGTTGGTATTAGCCATTTTTATATAAATGTGTTTGAAATTAATTAGTTTTATTTATGGTTAGTTTTGGTTTGATAAATTTTATTGGTCTAGTTTGTAAAAAGAAAATTATGCTAGAATTGAGAATCATTTTAATGTGTTTTTTTGTAATATATGAAGATAAATATATTGATAGTGACAACATTAATTTATTTTAGTAAAATTTTTATTTTCCTAAAATGGATCATCACTTTAATATCGTTTCCTTGTTATCTGAGTTAAATTGTTTATATTATAGAAAAAGAATAAAGTCTTTTTAATATGTATATTCCTTGATAAAATTACTAATTTTTTCACATATTTGTAATAATTCATTTATTCATTTAGTTAATTTTAATTTACATGCTTATATTTTTAATTCCCTTACTATCATTAAAATTTGTCATTAATTTCAAGAGAGTTTATTTAATTGCAATTGAACCTTGTTTCTTAACCGCAAATTTTTCGATTATTTTTATTATTTATTTTCATGGCATTTTATTTAAATTTCAAACATTTATTGTTATTAATTATTTAAAAGTAAATTTTTTTTTTATACATTAAAGGAAATAAATTATTTTTCCTTTTTGTATTTAATATTGCAACCTTCATGATGAAAGTGTTCGACGTGCAAATCGATTCATTTAATATATAATTGTAAAGAAATTATTGGAATTTTTTATCAAATCATTAATGAGTTTATTCAATAATTTCTAGAAACAAATAATTCTCAACCTTTTTTTACTTTAACATTTTTTAGAAATTTAAAACCTTCTATTGCCTTATAAAATTATCGATTACTTCGAAAAGTTTAAGTTTTTAAAAAATTGCGTTTGATAAGATTATAATGTTTAACAGCATAATCATTTTAATTTACTTAAAGTTCTCTGGATAATATATTAAAAAAAAAATTTTTTTTCTATTATCTGGTGAATACCAACAATTAATTAAAAAATGTTTAAAATAATCAAGATTATTTATTTAATATTTATATTTTTCAACCCTTATTGGTGAATACATTATAAAACTAATTTTTTTTTTTCAATTTGTTTAATGTAATTCGGCTTTGTTTAAAAATTGGAATTTATTAAAATTCTCTAATTTTAAAAATTAAAGTCTCTGTTATAGCTGCATAGATTTCAATGCTAATGATCTGATTTCATGGTTGTAAAAGTAAAAATTTAATCTCGAGTTATTTAACAAGACATTGATAAAAACAGAGAATTTCATAAGAACTTGCCCGTGGTAGGCGGGGCCTGCATGTATCTTGACGGTCCAAGAAGAAAAAAAAACCTAAAAATAAATCTTCGCAGCAAATGAACTTGAAATTAATATAAATACCCTAAATTAAAATTATAAATTAATTTTTATCTTTATGAAATTTCAGAAAAATAAATTAGATATTAATATTTTTAGTTTATTAATATATCTTTAAATACCATCATGCAATAATATGCAAATATGTATTTAGTTATAATTACATACTTATTAAAAGTTAATGATTGAACAATTTAACTCAACAATCAATTCAAAGCAAAACAATGTATTGGATATTGAAGACTTTTATATTCAAAACCAAAAAAAAATATTAAAAAAAGATTTTATTTACAAGATCACTGAATAAAATGCTAATCAAAATGTTTGAGAAAAAATAAATCAGATAAAAAAATAAATAATTAAATAACTGAAATTATCTTATTATTTTTAATAACTGAAATATATAATATATAATAAAAATTTAAAGAATATAAGACGGTTTTAAAAATGTAAATTAAGTGACGACAATTAAAAATAAACAACGCATTTATGAGATACTAATGAAAAATAATGATCACAATTATAATTATTGCCATCCAATGATGTAAAATTATTTTTCATATACAAAATTTTATATTCACAATTTATTTTTCAATAAATAAAATAATAAATCATATAAAAAAATTTCAAATACCAAATTTATAATGGAATATTGTGTTTTTTCATAATACAGTTTATATGTTATTATAGTTTAAAAAATAAAATTAAACAAACGATTGAAATAACAATCATTCATAGCTTTATAAAAATATCCAAATTTTGTAAATAAATTTAACAACTTTTTCTAAATACAAACAAAACTTAAACAAATGAAAAATTTTAAACAAATTTCCAAGTTCTAACATATAATTAAATCTATCAAAATTTGTTTTCTTACTCTTAAAGGCATACCTTGCCAAATTAGGCTATTTTTATATTTAATTGCTAATTATTTAAAGAAAATTTTATATAATTTCTTTATGATTGTAGAATAAAATAATATAAAATATATTAATATAGACAACAAAAATTTTGAATATCAAAAGTGAATATTAAAGAAAAGCTTTGCTATCCGGCACATTTGGAACCGACGTTCATGTGAATCCAAAGAAAAATATCAAAACTCATGGAATGAAAAGCAAAAAAGATAATTTAAATTTAGTAAGAAAATTTTAAAAACGACATAGATAGCGAACAGAACAATCATCAATAAAAATATTATTATAATTAGTAATAATCTATCATAACAAAATGCATATCAATAAAAAATACTATAAAGAAAAGCAAAATACAAAAAAAAAATTTCATTAAGTTTTCATTCATAATAAACTACAAATATTTGTATTAAAAGATATGCACTTAGTAAGAATGAGTTTCTCCCTTTTGTGGTTTATTTTTTTCTTATTTGATGATAAATAAAATTAAGGTACAAAAGACCTACGTACTATTAGTTTTCTATATAGACAATATGGAGGTCGTTTTCTAAAATCCTGAATAGGAGGCATCTACATAACATTAAGCCAAAACATGATAAATATAAAAACTTTGACATTAACCATCCAATTGATCCTCCCATCTCCCTCCTCCCATATTCTCTTCATTTTCCTATTTTGCATCTTAATTGATGAATTTTGACTTTACACTCTCCAGAACTATTCAAATGAACGTAAAATCATATGAATGTTGCATCGCTTCATAAATTTTTCTTCAAATAGCTTAATCAAACATTTTTAATTCATATTATTCGGTAACTCTAAGCGTTCTCTATTAGTCTATAAAACTAAAAAAGTTTTTTTGCTTAAGAATAATGATAAGAAAATTTTTAAAAATTTGCTTTGTGCACTTTTTACTATAAATCTTAATCTTGGGAGATTTATTTCAAAGGGTCATTTAGTTTTTATGGTGATGTAAAATGCAAAAGCCATTTTTTAATTAATTGAATGTATTTCCAAGAACGTTGTAAAGCACATAAGAAAAGAAAATTTAAAAAATTATCTTGTTGCAAAAGAATAACAAAAATTTGGCATAACTTAAACTCTTGGAACATTAAATGTTTTATTATAACAATCCAGACCTAAAAAATAAATGCAATTTGATCAGCTGATCAATTGTTTTTAAATATGCGAAAATTTTGTGAATTTTTTGAAACTCTTTAGATTTACAATTATTATAACTATCGAATAAAATAATTAAGATAATTTAAACAAATTTAAATTTGTATCAACACATTTTCTACGTATAAATTACGAAAACATTATAAAGATAAATTCAAAAAATAATTGAAACTCTGAATAAATCTCTAATTTTTCGGCGTATACGAAAAAGAATTAAAAATATATTAAAAAGAGGAGAAATTCAAAAATATTGAATTTATTCGTGTCGAAGTCCGCTCTTCGTCCGCTGTTCTCTTTTGTCAGTTCGTCCAATGACAGTAGAAGAATCAAACAATGAATCAATCAATCAGCCTTTGTTTGGTGGAACAAATTAGAGTTTGCCAATCACTTTTAATTTCCGGTGGGCCAATCCCTTGACAGATTTTGTTTTCAAAAGTCCCCGGTGGACCAATTCCCATTTCCCGGTGAAACGATTTTTAGTACCAAATTTTCCCCTACCGTAACCTTCAAACAATGTCCCGGTGACAAATATTTATTACGGTGCGAAAATTCGAAATTAATAAATAATTTTAAATCGTAGAGAGAAGATGTTGAACGGATTAAAAAGTTAAGCGAATGAAAAACAGATTTTAATTTTTTCCATCTTTCCCCCTTTTTCCGCTCACGGACATTTTCCGCTTTTTGTTAAACTGTGAAATTCCTTATCGCTTCTTTTCTGCTTGTCTCCAACGACTTATAAAGTGATCGCAAAAGCAAAGGATGAAAGATATGGATGAATAATAAAAATAGAGAAATGAAATGAAATTTAAATTAATATATAATTAAATGCAAATTTGTTCAAAAATTATTTTCTCCATCTCTTCCGTTTTTGGCATTTAATTCTTTCGGCATTCTCTGGCATCTCGGCTTCGTCGGTCGTGGGCGCCGACAATTCGACTATTTTTTGGTTTTAAAGAAATAATGAAGATTCTATTTAAAGGAATTGAGAAAAATTTCAATTTAAAATAATGAAAAACGAATAAGTTGCATGAAAATTTTATGTTCATGTTTAATAGATCTAATCTAAAAAAAAGCCATTTCATTAAATTTGTCTTACAGTGAAGTGAGTTATGAATTTTCAAATATTAGCCCAAAATCCCGGGGCCAAAAAATTGGAAAATATTTTCGAATTTTTAAAAAATTCTAAAATTCCTGTAATGAAAATAAACATCATATTCTTTTGCTCAGCACCTCAAAATACGCAGAAAAATATTTTTCACCCCCATTTTGGCCCAAAAAAATATTTTTGTAAATTTCTAGGGGGCCTAACTCGAAAATTTTAAAAATTTCCCGAACAATAGTACATCATTCGAAAATAAACTAAAGTTATTATACAAAGAATATATATATATCTATTTTATTATGAAATATTAAATAAAATTAAATGAAGAAAAAATTGTAAAATCCTAAAATTAAAATGACATGAATGTAACAAATTGAATAACGTTGAAGTTTTTTAATAAAAATTTAATTTATAAAATATTTATAATTATAAAATAAAATTAAATATAAGAATGGAAAAAATTCAACAAGTTGACGAGTACATTAAGAATATGTATGCAAAGTTCAGACCATGAAATGATTAATGTTCTGCAATTTTATTAAAAAAATTTAAGCTGCATAGAAAACATAAGAATGAAGAAGTCTACGGAATTAACCTAAGAACACCTAAATGCATGAGTTGAATAAAAAGTTTTATAAATAAAAATATGAAAAAATTAGTACAAATAAAACAAATATATTCTAAACCATTTAATTAATTAAAAAAAGGGAAAATTGATAAAGGAATATATTTATCATAAAATTAAAATTATATAAAATAACAAAAAAATGTACTTGTTTTTCGTTATTTTAGCACCGGAATCACACATTTCATCTCTAAGAAAATAAAAACAAAAGAAATCTAACTAAAATCTATATTAAATTATGAAATAATCATATCTTCCTTTATATTAAAAGATGACTAAAAAATAATTATTAATAAACATTAAAATTTTCAAATTCATAATAATAGTTTCTTAATGAATAAGCACAATTAAAAGATATTCTAATAAGTAATTAACATTAATCAGCTTTCTCTTGTTTAATAAAATAATTTAAATAGAAATTAAAACTCAAACGCATTAAATAATTCTTGCAAGCGAATTCCATGAAAAGGTGCTAGGTCGATGCGAAAAAAAACTCAGTGTGGGCGATGCGAAAAAACTCAGTTGGGGCGATGCGAAAAAAACTCAGTGTGGGCGACTTTTTTTTTATTTTTTCAATTTTTCGCATCACTTTTCGCCAATTTTCTCCATTTGTAGTAGACACAGCCGGACGCCATTAATATCGTTTTGTAGAGCTCATCGAGCTGTACAAAAAAGCCGCTGGTAACGGCACGCTTAGCTTTGGTTGGACATCGCCAGGGTCGGGGGCGAGGCTGAGGGTCCTCCGGCAGATGTGCCCGACCCATGACGGGCTCCAAGTGAATGGATCAAGACCGGACCCGGCCTGGGAGATAGCCGTTGAAAAACTGAACAAAAAATGTTTCTTAACCGGGCCGGTTCAAATTCCGGATCAGACACTTTTGGTGCCCGAAAGTGGTGCCATCGGCTTCAGGAAAATGACCAATCAATCACTGAGTTTTTTTTCGCATCGTCTCAGCACGCCATGAAAATATGTGCGCGTTCGCTCAACAATTGGAAAAAATATGAAAAGACTATAGTCGTTGAAAAAAAAATATTTTTACTGAATTAATATACGCATATCTTCCTTTCTAACTGTAGAATAACATGTTAAATAATTTAAAAATATAAATTCCAAAATTCCGATATAAATCTTAATTTAATTTTATTATTTTTTGCAATCAACCATTTTGATGGGGTATTAATGCTGTATAAAAAGGAAAAAATAATAAAACTATTAATATTTTTAAAAATTATAATCAGAATTTTAATTAATTAATTAATTGCCAGCCAACCTTTTTGATTGTTTAAATTTGAAAATAATGAAAAACAAAAAAGTGGTTGGAAATTTGAAGTTTAAATCTTAACAAAAATCTTCTTTAAAAAATAAAAAATGACAAATACACTAAACATAAAACCTTTTATATAAAATATATTTTTAAATAATTTTAAAAATGATTAAAAAATTTTTACATAAATTATCAATTATGATTTAAAAACGAGAAAAACTGCTGAGTTAAGGTCAAAATAACCACTCACGGATAAAAAATTATGATTATATTGATTAATAAAAGTTAATATTATTATAAAAAATTTTTACAATACAAAAGAAAAAATCATATAGTAAATAGTTTCACAAAAATAAAACTTTATATGTATAAACTTGAAAATTAAGTAATAAACAATCAGATGGTTTATAGCAATCTTATCAAAACACGATGTATTTGACAAGAAAAAATTATCAAAGTATCACAATCATTCATAGAAACATAAAAAAGCTCAAATAAAAAACAGAGAAAATTGGTCAAATAATATATAACCATAAATAAAATATTTATACCTTAAGAGCAAATTATAATATTTTTAAACTCAATTATTTTGGTTATTATAATAACACATTTTAATTAAAGATTTAAAATTGTAAAAAAGAAAAATAAAAACAAAAAACGTATAAAAATCAATATTTAAATAAAGAAATTTATTTCGAAATTTGCATCCTTTGAGATATGAATACATTCAAAACATACATATCATATTTACGCGGAAGATATTTGAAATTTTTAATAATCATTTTATTTTTCCTAAAAATATTAGTTCAATTTTTCCTAATAAGTTTAATAAAAAATAAAAATTTAGTGGAATGTTTTTTCTATCAGAAAATTTGTGAAAAGTTGTTTATTTATGTAATAGCAAAAAATTAAATTTATTATTCATAATAGACTACGACTTTTATTTTTTTAATTATTTAATAATTTAAAGCAACTCAAGTGCTAAAAAAGAAAACAAACATGGCAAAAAAATTAATTAGTTTTATTAATATAAAATTTAAAAAAGCAATAATTTCTAAACTTTCGGGCATTATACTCTAAATTTGTTTATCATTACAAAAAATATAATTACGAAGGAACTGTTATATATAATTATAATAATATTTAAATCTAAAGGATCTTTTATGAAATTAAAAAAAATTAAAAAAGGAAAAATGTTGAGAAATGAAAATAAACTGGTTTCAGAGAATATATTGTTGTCATTAGAAATTAATAAATGCTCGAAAAAAAACAGATAAATAAGGAAAATAATAAATTTAAAACAAAAAGGTGAGTAAATTTTGAAAAATAAACGCAGACTAAAGCAGATTTTGAATAAATAAATTTATTAATTAAAAATTTAAAAAAATATTTTTTTTAAATATAAAACTAATAAATTAAATTGAAATTATTTTATTCTTTAGGGTAAAATGGTTGCAATTAAATTTTATAAAATAATAAACACATATACAAATTTTAATTAAAAATTTTAAAAATAATTATTTCAAAAGCTGTATATAAATGTTTAAATAATTAATTTGTGTTTTTGTCATTATCAACTTGTTGGTATGTGTTCTTTTTTATGAGAAATATATTTTTAAATGAAGTTTTATTAACATGCTTTTTGTAATAAGGAAGGAATATTTTCATATAATTTATTTAAAATATTTAAAAGTTTTTTTTTTTCAAATTGAAAAATAAAAATTTTTTTAAATCACTAAATTAAAGATTCTTTTTGAATAATCCATTACATGTTCTGGCAAATTTGATAGCTTCATTTATTTTTTGCAGTAATTCGTATAAAATGGTTTTCATTGGAATCTAGGATTAGAGCAAAATAGTCGAGAGTTAATTAATTGTTGAAGCCTTTTTAACGCCACTACCCTTTTACGAAAGGTCCATTAAATCAATTTAGCTTTTTATAGTTTATAATTCTCGTTTATTAAATGTAGCTTGTTAAATGCGTGAACTTTCATGGTGATGCTTTAGATTAATATTTAATATTTACAAAATTTTTAAACATTTTTGTTTTTTCTCTATCCAAGTTGAACTTTTTTGATATTAGTTGGCACGGTTTTTTATTTTACATTACCATAAATTGTGCCTTTATGTTTCTCTACAATTCATTAAATTTCCGAATTTTGTTAACTTTGAAAAGCTATCTTCCTAAAGTATTTTAAGAAATTTTTTAAAAATAATCCTTATATCATATTGTTTAATATATATCTATAGATGCTTTAATTAATATTTTTAAAATGCATTTTGTCAAATTTTAATACAGCGCGTTAGACGAATTCGCTGATCTTTTTCTTGATAAGTAAAGTAAAATTGTTGTCGAACACAGCCTTCCTTCGCCTCTGCGCCTCAGAAGCTGGTACCAATAATTATTTCTTTCTATAACATTATATTGATAATTTATTTTTTTATAATACTAAGCTTAATTGATGTATTTTAAAGAATCATTTTTGTTTTTATTGGAATGTTCAATTTTTTCAACATATAAAATAATTCTAATTAAAAAAACATATATATTATAATCACAAATCTGTTTCAAGTATTATTTTTTAACTTTCATTATTTTTTATTTATTTTTTTATCAGAGACCAAAAGCAATCGTTTGATATATCATTTTGTATTTATTTTCGGCAGCTTTCGGTTTCATTTAATGTAATTTTTTATTTAAATCAAATAATAATTTTTTTATGACGAAAAATAAAATTTTTATGATTTTTTTCCAATTTGAATAACATATATAGTTAAATTAAATTTAGAAAATAATGTTTAAAATTTAAACTTTGTCTTCTTGTCAGATCTATTCAAGGTGTCGATAATTATTTTTCTCAGATCCACCCTTTTTATTATCCATTAATTTCAACTTTATAATATTAGGCTTATTTGACATAGATTTTCTATGTTCAACATTAAAATATTTCTAATTTATTTTGTGGTGTTTTATTTAAAAATATAATTATTTTTATGAATTATCAATTGAGTTATTTAAAGTATTTATTTTTTTCTATTTTGTTTTTAGAGAAACCTTACCTAAAATTATTATTATATTTATTTGGTTGATAAAATATACTGCAAATTCTATTATTTATTTCTTTGCTCAAGATTAAGCAGTTGTAGAATTCGTTTGCTTTGTTCTCTTGGGCGATTAACAATTTAAAAAATAAATAAATTATGATAAATACATATAAAATTATTAATATGGAATTTTCTTATGTTAATTGAAAAGAGAATACAATTATGTATTTAATTAAAAGTATTTAAAAAAATTATTGCTTAAATCAGCATTTTGCATCACACATTTATTTTATCAAAGACAAAAATTATTTACCAAAAATTTTTTTTGTTTATTTTAGTTTCATGGCGAAGAATTTAAATGAAAATGATATTTTAAATGCTATTTATCAATAGTTTCTTATTATTAATAAAATTTCTTTTTTTTTCAATGCTTTTGCAGTGTAAGTAAATTTTTTCAAGTAAAACTTTTCTATTTCAACTGCAGAATAAATAATTTTATTCATTTATTTATATATCTAAATAGCTTTCATTAATGCCTCATGAATTGGCGGGTTTGAAGCTAATCCTTCTTCTTTCGGTTGAAACGGTTTGAATATAGAAATATTTTTCAATCTAATTAATTATATTTCAATCCTCTTTTTAAATATTATGTTGTATTAAAAAATTTTCTTTTATTATAAGGTTTTACTTAAACAGAAGTATTATTTGCTTATAAACCATATTAATAATTTTAGTTTGCATTTTTTCGTTAAAATTGTTCTCTCAAATTTTTAATTATACATTTAAATTCCAATCGCCGATTTAAATTGCAAAATTGATTTCCAAATGGAGCAGAACAAAAATGGTTTAATTTTATTAAATATTAGAAACTGTTGATTAAATTCTAAAAAAATTTTCTATTTATCTTGTATATTTTTAAAATTTTTATTCCATATATACTATTTGAGTAATGCCAAAATAGGCAATTATCTACCAATATATATATATATTCCATATTTTGATACTGTTACTTAAATTGTATTTCTTTCATTTTGAAAAAGATAAATGTGACATTTTAAAGCAAAATTTAGCATTTAAACTTCGTTAAAATGGAAAAATTTGCATTTTTTATTATTTAATGAAGCCTTTATTTGTACTGACTGCAAAACAATAGATTATTATTAAAGACCATTTTAGAAATAATCACGCAGTCTCCACATGTTTTTCTGGGTATATTTTGCTTGTTTAGAAAATGTAATTTTTAATATTTTTTAACTGGTTCTGGCTTGACTTCCTTTAGTAATAATTTTTAAAAGTTTTAAATTTTTTTATAATGGACAGTCAATTTTGTTTTTAAACATCACACAATTTCACTAGGCATTAATAAATATTTTCTTTCTTCACTTCATTCTCGCGATCACCCAAAGCCAAGTTCATCTCCTAGGTTTTGTTCGGGTAGGCTCTTGCCACAAAACTCCTAATTTCTTGCACGAATTCGTTTAATAACTTTAACTCCCATGATAATGAGGTGGTCCTCAATTGTTTTCTCGTTGAACAGTGTGATTCTGTTTTAAAATATAATTAATTATCTCTTTTTAAATAATAAATTTTTTTCATTTTAGATTTTGCTCCAATTTTCAGAAATTATCTCTTTAATCGAAAAGTCTTAAATTTAATTTTTACTTTTACCATATTTTTGTTGGTTACATAAAAATTCACTGCTTTGTATTTTTTATTTATTTGTTTCTTTTAGTTAACTTTTTCGTATTTCGTAGCCATGCGATGTTTAATGAATGGAGCTTGCTTTCTTTATAAGAAAAATTTAATATTCTTAATAAAGCAAATTTTATTATTTTTTTCTGGAATTCAATTATTTAATTTATTTTCATTTTTCGTGTATTTTTTTAATATATGATGCTAATTTTTATGTATTTTTCTCACTATCTTTTAATGATTATATTTCTATTTTTTCATTTTAATCTTAACGTCTTCTAAAGTCTCCATTCTATATGTTAGCTTCAAAATCTGTTAACAAATTATACTCAAATTTTCAAAAATGTTCCACGGCGGTTCCTATCGGCACAGCCGGCCTTCCTTCCGCCCGCTTGTTCCCCAAAAAGTCCTAAATAATGGATCATGGGAGGCGAAAAATACGAAAGTTGATTCTATATTAATTGAATAAATGTGTTATACAAGCCGATTTGAAGCAATTTGCAATATGTGCTTATTTTTTACCCTAAAATCTTATTTTTTGGCCTTGATGTTCTGATTTTGAAAATTTTTCGATGATAACCCTGGTATAAATCTTAGTTTTTTTGCAGCTTATTTTTTATATCTTTTTTTTGTTAACATAATTTAGTGCAATTGAATTAATTTTTATATTAGAAACATTTATTTCTCAAAAATATTTTTTGTTTATTTTAAATTTGTTTATATTTTCATATGCTCCGCAGTAACATTATAACTCTTATTTATTCTATTTCAACTGATGAATAAATAATTTCTTTTTTTTAATAAACAAATAGTTTTTTAGAAATTAAATGAATGTTTTTAGTTTATATTTTAGCAGCTTTCATTAATTCCTTATGCATTAATACTCGAACCGCGCGGAATTACGGCTTGATGCTGATGGTTTTGTTCATATTTGTTCATTATCTGCAGTGAAAGATTTTTCCCTTAAATTAATGTTTTTTTCATCTTTTAAATTTTATGTTGCATTGAAAAAATTAATTTCATTTTTATTATAAGATTTTTACTTAAACAGAAGGATCTCTCTTCTTATACCTTTTTTTGATGATGCTATTGCAAATCGAATTTTATAGTATTAATATATTATCTGCAAATTAAACCATATTTTTAAAAGTTTTTAGAATTTTTTAAAGTTTATTATAATTTAATAACGTGAAGCCAATGGTTGACTTTTTAAACTCTTCTTTTTTTACTGATTAAAGCTTTAACTTTTTATTATTATCGCTTTAATTATAATTTTTCTCGAAAATAATTTTGTAATAAATGCATATATTCTTGTCTTATCGAGACTCAGCATATGTGATGTTGAGAGAGATTTGTGTTTTGCTCAATGAAGAATCATCCAAATTAATAAACTTTTGTTGTATATTTTATGTAAATCCCATATTTCTGCAGTTATTTATTATATTCAGTAATAGTTCATTTGACAATTTATTTTATCTTAGGAATTTAAATATAAAAAAAATGTATTTACATAAAAATTACCGAAAACTATAATATTTTGAATCGGTTGGGTAAAAATAAATTGAACTATTTTTTGCTGAATCTTTTTACTCATAAATAAAGTTTTTATTCATTTGATTAAAATTTTATATTAAATTCTGCCTCCATCCCATTAAGGATTAACGTTGGATTTATTATTATTATATTTTTGGTTTAAAATCGTTTTCGAAGATAACCTCCCCCAGGGCCTTGAGCGTCTGAGGCTGATTTAAGTGATATTTAATTTTTAATTTTTTATAATATTTAACCTTACTTGAGTGTTTTTAATAATTTTTATTGATTATTATTATTTTTCAACATAAAAATATTTACGAATTACGAAAAAAATACAGATATATTATTATAACAAATATCATTCACCAAGTATTTTTACTTTTATTTATTTTAGTGTTATGTATTTTATTTTGCTTATTTTATTATGATAAAAACATACTACAAATTTTTTCATTTAATTGCTCATGATTCAAACTCGCCTATTTTCGGGTGTTTTCTCATCAATATTGAATCTTATTAAATGATTTTACATTATTTTTTTAATAATTATGAATATGTTTAATTTCTAATATTTCTAAGCGAGAAGAAAGCAAACATTTGTTATCTTTTTGTATTTTTATTGAGCGTAGAAATCTGATATTACTACAAGCTTTGCGTTTTTAATTTATTAATTTTCTTCATATTCAGCTTCATACAAAATTTTGTTTTTATTTTCCAATGCTTCTGCAGTGTACTCAAAATTCTATTTCAACTGTTGAATAAATAATTTATTTTATTAATTAGCTAATTTGTTGATCATTATCTTAAGAAATAATTTATATTTTATTTGCCCTTTTTCAAGAAATGCTATAAAATCTATCATATTTCTTAATTTTAATTTACATATAATTATTTAATTTATTTAGTATGAATTGCAAAAAAATAAATTATACTTTTTGAATTTTCGATAATAAAATTCTTCATCTAACGAACGATCTATCTTGTAAGAGTATACATTATTTTTGTTAAATAATTATTTTCATTTTTCAATATTTTTTTAAATTTTGAATTTTCTTACCAAATTTTCATTTAAATTATTATTTTTAAATAAAATTAATAATAAAACTAACCTAAAGGTTCATCTTTACGCCATGTTTCATTTTTAATTTAAGCTGTATATTTTCTGTTTTCAAATATGAGTCTTATTTTTGGTATTTTGAAAAAAAACGACGAAAGCTTTCGTTCATTGTGTTTTACAATTTAAAAATAAATTTATTTTTAATAAATTTCAAGAATTATTTAACTTTCAAACATTAAAAAAATTTGATATTTATATGTAAATCGATTGGTGATTAATGGTTTAGGAACATTTATTTATTATTTTCAATACTTATATTTTGATCAAGTTTTTTGTAAACTATTAAATTGTTGTTGCATTAACTTTATAATATGGATGTATAACTAATATATATTTGCCTATAATGCATGATGATATTTAAAATATATTAATAAGCAAAAAATAATTTATTTCTAATTTATATTTATGAAATTTCATATAGTTAAAAATTAATTTATTCTTTTTTATTTTAGAGTATTAATATTAATTTTCAAGCTTCCAGGCTGCGAAGGATTTTATTTTTTTCTTCTTGGGCCATCAAGATACATGCAGGGCCTGCCAACCAATGATGTTCGAACAAATTAATATGTTATATCAATGTCTTGTTAAATAATTCGCAAATAAATTTGCAAATCATTCTGATTTAAGTTTAAGCAGCTATAACAGAGACGTTTTTTTTAAAAATTGAGAATTTATATATAAACAAATAATTAACCAATAACTTGTCAACTTTCATCTAATAAATGTTTTCCCTTAAAATTTTTTGTATTATTTTTCGTTTCTGTAATTGAAAGATAAATGTATTAATTGTAGTTTAAAAGGAATTATTAACTGTCCTGTTATCATAGTATTGAATTGTAAATGAAATTATAAAATATTTAAACTTTTTTTTCTGATAAAGACAATTTAAAACAAATTATTTTTATTAAATAAATGTTTTAGGACATCAATTTTTGGAAAATTTTCCGTTTCTTAGGGGGGGTTTTTTGTTTTAACTGCATTTTTGCTTGATCACAAATGTTTCTTTTATCTTACTTAATATAAATTAAATAATATCAAATTTATTCATTAAACATTTGTAAAAACCCGTTTTGCATGACAAATTAGTAACTTAAAACAACGAGAAATAAGCATATAATAACAGTAAATAATTGAATTTAGGAGTATATTTTGTCACAAAAAGTTTTGACATAACCATTGACAATGCGGAAGCTCAACATAACAGTGATTGGATGGCCAAGAATTGGACGAATTTTATTAGGGATTGGGTTATCTCAAAATTTGGTTATTTTATATTACTGCTAGTCTTTTTCAGCATTTCTCGAACACGAACATTAATTTACTTCCTGCGCTGAATTTCGACGCCTTGTTTTTTTATTTTTCTTTTTAAAATTTATAAGGTATTGAAGAAAGAAAAAAATTCTATTAATTTTTCTATTAATAGCTTTTAAAATAATATTCATATTTATTTGTTTTGGCCTTTTTTGTAGTTTCAATATTTTTCTTCGTTAAATAATAACAATCCTTTTATTAATTCTTGATAATGACAGTTAATTGATGATTAATTTTTTAGTCTTCCTTGACCGGGTTGTTGTTTCAATTGTCTAGAGTTTTTAAGGTATTTCTGCAATTAAGAGTTTTTTATTTAAAATGTATATCATTATGTATTTATTAACTTTTTATTTTTTCTTTATTTTATACCAATCCAACTTCATTTATAATATTATTTTTATTTTATGGCAACAATCCAATCCTATTTTATGTACTTCTCACATCAATTTTTCACCAATATTTTTGGTTCTATTGTACATTAGGCAATCATGCAATTTGATGTTCCTAATTTATTTTGTTATTTTGAGCTAAAAATTAGTATTTGAGAGTTATCCGTGGTGCTGGTTTTCCAATAAATAAAGTTTAAAAACAAAAATTTGTATGAGAAAAACGATGGTTATTTCAAATAATTAGTTGCATAAGTATGTCAAATATCAAAATTAGGTGCACCACCAATTATTTCAATTAATGAAAAAACGATTAATAGAAAAATAAAAACTATAAAACAAAATAAATAACAAATAAAACTTAGATAATTTTAATAAATCTTATTCAATCAAAGAAAATTGTCTGCTACGAAGACACCAGCGAAAAATTCTCCATTCATCTCGCATGATGACTCAAAATATATAAATGAATTTAAAATATATGGAAAAAGAATAATTTTGAATTTAATTAATATAATAACTAATTGAAATAAAATTGACAATTCTATAAATAAAGAGATTTTTAAATATTCGACTGGTTATAAAAATAATTTAGCAATAAAATATTCTTAAAAATATACAAATACTAAATATTAAAAAAATATTTTTTTTAAATAGATGAATTTCAATTATGAAAATTAAAAATAAAAAGTTAGCGTATTAAAATTATTTAAAAAGACAAAAGGCAAAAACCACATCAATAAAGTCTTTTGTTTTCTATATAATATCAGCTCAAATTACTAAATTGCCAGAGTAAATTAAAATTTGGCAATTTACGTTGCCAAATTATTACAATAAAAAGCAGTTAAAAATAATTTATTTCATTTCCTAAATAAGCATTATCAAAATAAAAATTAATTTCATAATCAGGCTACGACTTCCTCCGATTCAAAACTTAACTTAAAAATAAAATAATTTATAAAAATAAATGTAAATTTAACACAATTCTTGCTCTTCAAGCATATGGAAGCGTGATGAGGGTTGAGACTACAAGGTAGAATTATAAAAATCGAAGACATCATAAAAAATAATAGAGAAAAAAAAACCCAAGCAAAAAATATATATATATATATGAATAGGGTTTAAATAAATAATAGCATATAGAAATATTTAAAATTTAATTTGAAAGAAAACAAGAATTTTATTTCTTATATTAAAGAAAAAAGAATATCTTAACAAATATATTACTAATAAAATTTCTGGAGTTAATGCAATGATTATATTTAAAAAATTATTGTTTTCGTTAAACTTAACTTGTCAATAATATGCTGAAATACTTTTTTATATAAAACTTGATGGATAAAAAATTGCCAAAAATCAAATATTTTAAAACAATAATTAGCAGCCACTTAATAAATTACAACCTTAGATCGATGCTTCACCTTTTATTTGAACCATTCGAAAATTAAAAACCTTTAAAAAGTTTAAAGATCAAAAATTTAATAAAAATAAGTATGAAGAAATAAATCAAAATACCATAAACAAGCATAAAAACCCAAACTCTCAAAATTTTTTAAATGGTTAATATATAAAATCAAAAAATAATAATAACGTATCACAAATAAAAAAGCTCATAAAAAGGTGTTTAACAAAGAGGAGAATAAATTTATTTTGCAAATTTCTTTTACATATTAAATAAAGTGTAAAATAAAAGTATTTGACATTCTGATTTCATTAACCAGATTTATCATACAGAGAATATATTAATGCATTAAAAATATTTGGTGGAGTTTTGAGATTACATTGAATTTAAAAAGAAATAAATAATGAAAATTTAACAAAAAAAATTTCAAGCAAATAAGTTAATCTATTCATGCTTTAGAAAATGATTATTTTTTCCAAAGCCAATTCGACAAAATGAACAATCCATTTTAGAGATTTACATTCACAAACTAAATCGTTGAACAAAGTTTAAACACTAAAATTAACTCAAATCAAATATAATATTTTTATTCAATTCGAATAATTAAAGACAATATCCCCGAAACACAAAAAATCAAATCCAATTAATAATTGGTCGACCGGAAAATATTAGCAAAAATTAAAAGATAATTTTACATTTCATAAAAATTAGTTTAATTATAAATTCTTAATTTCTTATAAGTTAGAAATATTTTTCATTAAATTACTCCCAAATAAATTAGCCTATAATTTATTCTTTTATCTGAAGTGAAAATAATTCCCACCCTCCTAAATTTAAAAGTTAATTACTAATATTACATTATAACCATAGACTCCTAATAATCATCTAAAGACAACATAAAGCAAAAATTCAAAAAATTAAAATATATTAAGAAAATAAAATATAAAAAATGGTAAAATTCAAAAATATCACCGCAACAACCGATTGTCTAATGAAATTTTAAATTAAACTAAAATTTTTTAAAAAACTTTTCGTCTACATCATTCCTTCAGCATCAGGGAAACAATTCGGTAGCGAGAGATGCCACTTGAAAATACACCAAGAAAGGAAAAGCTTAAACCTCATATAAACAATAAAAATTGGATTACTTTTATAAAAATAAGATAATAAACCTAATAAAAGATCTCAATAAAGAATATAACATAACAAAAAGTTCATTTAATAATTTTAATAATAGAGCAAAATTATTATTGTAATAATTTTAAAAATTCAAAATTTTAATTAATAAACAGCTAATTTAATCGGTTTTTTAACTTAATAAAAAATTAATAAAGTTGAATTAAAAATTTTTAAATAAGAAAATATTTATTTCAAAATGTAAAAAATAAGCCAAATTTTCTGAAATTTTTGGGATCGATTCTTAGGGCTGTATTTTTCGTTTTTATTGCATTTTGCATGGGTGGCACTTTTCGGTTAACGTGCAATGGGAACGTATTAGAACGAAACATTTTCTCCAAAAAATTGGTTAATGAGGTTCCGGCGATGTTTAAAATAGTCGCCCTATAAAATTGTAAATTAAAAAAATAATAAATATAGTGTCTATTCGAGTTTTTAAAATGAGTTAAAAAACAATTTGTTAAACCAAAAAATTAAACCAATATTTAGCATAATAAATTATTTAAAATAAACATTTTAGTGTAAAAGTTCTCCAAATCCTTTCTTCTACTGTTCTTTGAACAATTCTTCAAAATTAAATGAAATTTTCTGGAAAATTTGCAGGCAATATTTTCATAAAAATCCAATTGCCTTCTAAAATTGAAAATTTTCTTCTCCAACGTTGGCATTCCATCTACAAATATTCAATGGCGTCTTATTTATCATTTCAGTAATTTCCTCGTCACTCATTTTTGGGTTTTTGTTTTACATATTTTCCATTTTTTCTTTGATTAATTAATAATTCGACTTTAATTTTCTGGTCTATTTTACAGGAATAGAGATAGTTTTAATTTTATTTTTAAAAAATTAGTATGTAAAAGAATGCAAGACAAGAAACTATTACAGCCAATTAACTAAAATTGCGAATGTTCGTCTACTAAATAAAAAGACATCTTTAATTATTGAAAATTAAAAGCTTTTATGCTTATGATTTATAAAATTGTAAATTTTAATTTTGAAAGAAATGATATTTTTATATATTGATTAATCGAGACAGTTTGCTTTTGAGGGTTTTGAAAATAATTGATTAAAAGCATTGAATTTTATTTGCTGATATAATTATTATATATTTCTGCGTTTTTTTTTTATTGTTATGTCATTTTTATGTCCAGCTGAGGCCACCGATGTTTTCCATATTTTTATAGTAATAATTTATATTAATCATTCTATTTAAAATTTTTAAATTGCGCAGGTTATATTGGCGCGATATTTATTTCTTTGTCGTTGCATATTAACTTTTCTTTTGGTTTTTGATTTGTTTTTCTCGCCCTTCCATTGCTTTATTTTTTGGGATATCCCGCGCACGCTTATAAACTGCATTTCATAGATAAGGAATTAATTTACATTATTAATTGCGAAAATTTGATTAAAGTAAAAAAATATATGCATATTATTAAATAAAAATTAATTTACCAAATAAATTATGAACTTTTTTGATAAAATTTATTTTCCAGTAATACCTGAAGGCATTGCGAATAAAATATTAAAATAGAAATAAAAATATACAAATAGAAATATAATATAAAAAGCCAGGTACATTTAAAAAATACAAAAAACATATTTAAAATCACATAAAAACGAAATATGGAGGACAATTTATGAATAATGAATTATAAATGACTAATTAAAACAAAAATAAACTGAAACTTCCAAAATATAAATAACTTTATAAGATAAGCAATCGCAATGACAAAATATCCCCTTTTCGGGTCTATTGCATTTACATAAACACACACAAATAAAGACATTACCATAATAATTGATAATTTTAACCTTTGTAATCTAATAAGCAATAACTAAATAAATAATAATTTAATTACGAACAATTTGTAAAGATTTTCAATCTTTATGTAGAAAAAATTAGAAATAAAATATCTAAAAAATTATTCATCTGATTTATATTAAACAATAGGCAACAAAAAAAAATCTATGTTTTGAAATGTTTAAAGCGTCCAATAAGCATCAAAATACCACAAAATGACTTAATTATTCCTTTTTATAACTATTTTGAACAAGCATAATCGACGAGAAAATATGTATTTATTAATTGTACCCTATGTATAAAAACAATCCAACAAGAAGCTATATTCCTTTATTTGAAAAATACATTTAAAAAAAAAATTTATTATAAATAAATGAATACAAAAAGGTTACTAATTAAACATAATCACTTAACGATTATATAGAAATACTAAATTTTCATTCATTAAATTCATGTTTGGAATTCTTGCAATCGTGAAGGAATTCGTCTAATTCAATAAACATACCATTATTAAATGTTGGACAGAGTGTTATTATATCGATTGGCTAGGCCACGAAAACAAGATTTTAAATAAAAGAAACAAGTAATTAAACAAACAAAAATTTAATTATAATTTAACATATGGATAAATAAAACTATGTTCTACTTATTTAAATGAAAATTAAATTGCTTTATTGTAATAAGTATATAAAGAAATATCAAAAAATATACACAATTAAATAATTTTTACTACAATAAAAATAAATTAAAATGGAATTTGCATAATAAAAATGTTGAGATGTTAAATTGGCGTTTTGACCTTTTTAATTATTTTCATATTTGTACTTTGTTCTCCACGCCCTTTCCCCCCTTCTCATTGTGTTTATAAGGAGACCATTCCCCTCCTTTTTGTCTCTTCCCTCATTCATTCGTTTTTATTATTATTTGCATTTGTCCACCGACCGATCAATAAATATTTTTATTCTTTGTGTGTTCAATTGGAGGAACACAACAGAAAACAATGAACATTAAAACACTATGGAAAATTTTTATTTTAGAAGTCAAAATATTTCTTTAATGAATCACTCAAATAAAAAATAGAAGAAAATATTATGAATATAGTTGAACATATAAATCCAATTTAAATCGAATATAAAATAATTAATTAAACAAAAAACTATTTAAAAGTAGTTTCGTGCATATAGAGAATTGAAAAATCATAGATTCTTTTCCCATCACAATTTTAATGAAATGAATATTTTAATTAGAGAGCGTGATTTAGAGAAAATAAAAATACTGACCCGATATGGATCAGGGTTTTTTTTAAATTTTTTAGTAAGAAAAAACATTTTTTACTTTATACCAATATAGTTTTTTCTAATTCTTATTACGAACATTTATCAACAGTTTTTGACCAGAAAAAAAAATTGCGATATAATGGAAAATCAATATTTAAATTATAATAATTTTAGATTACATTATAAGAGTTTTTAAATTATATTTAAAATTTAATTGAAATTGCATCATTTTACATTGCTTTGTCAACAAGAAAAAATAAAAATAAACTGGTCTTTTTAAGCCGAATAAAAAATAAAAGATATCACAAATAAAAAACATTGGTTTATACTAACAAGACATATGTTATTTTTTATTTTACATCTAGTGAAATAACATGTAATTTAAAAACAAAAAATTGCGTCCATATTAAAATGATTAGAAAATTTTTATAAAATTTATTTCAAAAGAAATCAAGCTGAATGAACTAAAAAATATTTATAATTAATGATACAAAAAATAATTTCTCGAAACAAGCAAGTACATGATCTTCTTCCGATTCAAACATGAAGATAAAAGGAGAATCCCAATAGCGAAAAACAAAAAAAAGAGAAATAAAATTATATTTATTTATAAAATAATTAAAATTTTCTTAGTTTTACTAATGTTATGGTCCAGATAAAACCACCCTAAATGCAATAAATTAATTTTAAAAAAATGAATAAAAAAGAAATTATGATTTATTTTTAAAAAATTCAGAATCGAATACTATAATTTTTCAACAATTATGAAAAATATAAAAATCTTCAATTTATGAGATAAAAGCATGTTGAAATAACTTTATATTTATATTTAGAAATTATATAATATTTTTTCTAAAAGTTAAGAGAATAATAAGCACTTCTCAACGAGGAGGCAGTGGAGGGGCACCTGGCCGAAAAATTGACAACACACCCACTGTTCATAGACGTGGGTTTTCAAAAAAAAATTAATAATTTTAAATACTTCAATTAAAAAATAGTGCGCGAGCTGCTCGGCACACCCAATGATCCCCTTCCCACCACAACAAACATTATCTATGTTGAGGACACCACCCAAATGCAACGGACCAAAGTGAATAATAATAATAATTAATAAATAAACGAACTTAATTTGATGAATAAATTTTAATTTTTTAAATCAAGATTTCAATCAACAAATCAAAATATCATTATTTCATATATTTATAATTGAAATAGTCATTAAGAAAGAACAGAAGTTCCCGAGAAAAATTAAAGATACAAAAATATTAATAACACAAAAGAAATTATGCAGATAAGTAATAATAAAAATCCCTTTTCTCTCAGCTTAAAAGATAGTATTTCAATAATGATTAAATTATAGAATTAAATAACTTTTAAATAAAACAAAACATCTAAACATATTTAAGTTTATGTATAACATACAATATGTTGTATTATCATAAAAAATTTTTATAATAAATAAAAATTCATTTTACATACTGGTAAATAGCACGACATTTTTGATGAATAAGTAACATAGATATTCCAAAATATTTACTTAAATTACTCAATAAAAATTATAAAAATATTGAATTAATAATAAAAGCCAGCTTCAATTTCCGGTAAAGAAATCCTGGATCACAAGATGTAGACAAACATTATTTTACTTAACTTTTAAACATTGTCTCAATTTAAATAAATTTTCTAAAAATAATTACTTAATTTAACATAATTTTAACTTGTTTATAAGCATCAAATATTTGGCACTAACAACTTTGCGAGAATTAAGTGAAACCTCTGACTAAGAAAATTATAATATAAAAAAAACCTAATATGAATTTAATTTTATGCCCAAATTAATTAATTTTGATATGCCTAAAAATCTCAAAAGTTAACAACACATCTATTTATAAAACCAAATCAGCCAACCATTATACGCTTTGCCTTACCCCAATTTTTGCGCACTAACTAAATAAAAATATGTAAATTTTTTCATTTAAAAATGTATATAAATACAAATACATTCGATTATAAACAAAAAAGAAATTATTTAAGTTAAAATAATTAGATTATTTATTTTATGAAAAAAAAAGTTTTGTAAAAAAAATAATCATTCTCACTGACGAAATCCCTTACTAACTAAATCACATGTTACCTTAAAATAATACTTAATGTAAAAAAGAATTGAAGAATTTATAAAAATATATTTAATTCAAAAAATTCACATAATTTTCTAATCTAAGTCGAATCCATAAATTGCATATATTTTTCATTTTAAGTCAATAGCCTCAATTCTGTAATTTAAAAAAAAAAAAAAATCCAACTATTATAAAAATTATTAAATACTTCAATAGAAACGCAGATTACCTATAATGGTTTAAGTGAAATATTATGAAACCCATTGCCAAGCTAAGGATTGTGAATGATTTAAAAAATTTTATGAAAAAAAAGTAAATCATTTTTAATGATCGGTTTGAAAATGAAAATTTTATGTAATCAAAAAATTCAAATAATAAATGATAAAAAAATTTAAATAACTAATAGTAAGATTTGAATTTAAAAACATAAAATTAATATGAAAATTGATAAAAACCCAAACAACTTATAAATGAAAATATTACAATGCTTTATTATTTTTATCATTATAAAAATAAAATTTTACCAACAAAGAATCAAATCTAAAAAAAGATTAATAATCAAACAATTAATTAAGAAACAACAAAATTGGAAACTAATTAAATTTTGCAAATAATGAAACCACATTGATTAATAAAAATTAAAAACATAGAATTTATTTATTTATTGATTTGTACAATTATGTCTTAATAATAACACTATTTTAAATATCTTATAATCGTTTTTGTATTTTCAGAAAAATAAATCAAATTATTTTTTTTAAATAAAAAAATAAAACAGGGTTTGGCAAGGAACTAAATAAAACAATAAAACCACTTCCAAGAGAACTTAATCATTAAATATAAAAGCAAAATAGTAATATGATGTGTTTAATTTGATGTAAATAAAATGGTAATTTAAAAAATCATGTTCGCATAAATAACAAATAAGTGTGTTCATTAAAATAAACGTGTAAATAAAATAGTTTGCAAAAAAGATATTTTATTTATAATTTGTTGCCTAAATATTTTGCTTTAAAAAGTGTTTTAAAGAATAATAATAAAAAGTCTTTAAAATGACTGAGAAAATTCCGGAAAAAAGCAAACGTTCACCTCATCATTCTTTGAAAATTGGCGAATCCTTGGTGTAAGTTTTAATCTAAACTAATTATCTAATACAATAAAAATAGTTTTAAATTTAAAGCACAAAAACAATCAAAAAATGCAATTTCGACAACAAAATTTTAAAATGCTAACTCTTTAATTATATTACGCAATTACTGCTTCGTGTTGATTTTATTATATTGAACGTTTAATAATATTTAAACTTCATATATGGATTTGCAACTGGAATGAACGCGGATATTACCCAATGAAGCAAGAGATAATAAATGAGCCATTAATGAAATTAAGCAAATATAAACTAAAATATTTATTTGAAAAATTTAAAAAAATAAAAAAATATTTATTCAGCAGTTAATTAGAAAATGTTTTAATAGAAAAAGTTATAATGGAATTGTGAAAGCCTTGAAAAAAACAAAATTTATTAATAATAAGAAGCTATTGATAAATAAATTTTTGATATCATTTTCTTTCAATTCTTTGCCATAAAAAATTTAAAAAACAAAAAACAATTGCGCAGTGTTTTTATTTAATACTTTTTAAACTAAATTTTTTTCACTTTTAAAGAAAAAGTAATTATAAGGAATAAATAACTACTAAAATCAAATATTTTATGATTAATAAAAATAATGAGACTTGGTAAAAAAAACTCTACAAGATTTAGTGATTCTAACAGGAGAAATATGCCAAAATATGATTTTTCACTTTTTAAATACTTGAAAAAACACAAAAATTAAATTTTTGCAATGCCCGGTTAAAAATTTGAATTCAGAACCCTCTATAGGTTGTGGGCTGAAAACAGTGGGGACCCTTTGTTTCAAAAAAATGTCACCATAATGAATCCAAAAAAGATATTGGTTAAAATTAGTGTTACCTTCATGATAAACGATTTTGGCACTTAAAACTTGAAAATAAAATGCAGAAATAATTTTTCGGCAAAAAAAAAAACGCAAAATAGGCATTAAAATTGGCAAATATATTTTTTTATTAACTGTGCGTATTAAGTGCGCAGCATTTTAAGCATTTGCCTAAAAATGGAATCCCTTTTTATTAATAATAGAAACAATAATTAAAATATATAAATTAATAATAAATTAGCAAAACTTTAAAATACATCCATGTTAATATTCTGCTAGAAAAAAACAAAAATTCACAAGTTTAAAATTAAAAATATTTTTTTTAGCACAAACAACTAATATTTTAATTATTTTAAAATTAATTTGCTTTCAAGCTCAAATATAGCATATATATGAAAATTTAAAATAAATGAAAAATTATTTATTCGGCAGTTAGTTAAAAAATGTTTTACTAGAAAAAGTCATATGGTGAAAATTTTGACCAAAAAATCTGAAATAATGCTTATTAAAAAGCCGAAACTTTTTTCTTTCGAATGCTAATTTCCTAATCTACAATGATTTATTTGAACAATTAAAAAAAATATGCAAATAAATAAATTCACTTCTATGACATAGCATTTTTGGAAAATAAAAAATAAAATTAATGATAAAAAAGGTGAGACTCAAAACGCCAATTTTTCATTTACATGAAAATGATTTGTGCAGTATTTTTGTTTAATACATTTAAAAAATTGAAAATCGGTAAAAATTGAAATGCTGAACCCTTTATAGGTTGTGTGTTGAAAACAAATTAGTGTCATCTTCATGATAAACGATCTTGGCACCTAAAAACTAGATCAAGTATTCAAATATATAAAACAAGCCAAGGATTTTCTAACAAAGTAAAATCCCAATAAATATTATTAATATTTTAATTTTGTTTTTTTTTGATTTTAAAAACATTTAAATTAAAAATTGAATAATATAAAAGATGTTAAAATTCAAATAATACTTAAATACTTTTTAAATAAATTTTTTACATTTGTCAAATTCAACAAAATACAAAGCATCTCATATTTGAAGTTATGACAATAAAGGGTATAAACGACATGCTTTATAGGTTAAATACCACATAAAATTTATTTTACAGATGATTTATAACAAAAATTTTTTTGGACTTACATTAATTGAC
This sequence comes from Heterodera schachtii, assembly GCA_023374025.1. Lineage (NCBI taxonomy): Eukaryota > Metazoa > Nematoda > Chromadorea > Rhabditida > Heteroderidae > Heterodera > Heterodera schachtii. Next base: position 134,392 of record SIJG01000203.1, read on the forward strand.
AAAACAACATAAAGTTGTCAAAATATTTCTAATAAATGTTTTATACATTTCAAATTATTTAAGTAAAAAAGCTAAACAATAAAATTACACAATATGTAAGTTGTGAATTAATATATAACAATATATTTCATTGAATATAAATAAAATTTATTTTTTACATGGACATCCCAAAAACATGGTCCAACCAGAAAAATCTCTACGGTTCACTTGATCGAGAATTTATAGAAAATGGAAAACTAATTGCGTGAAAAAAGCCTAAAATTGAATAAAATAAACAAAAATATAATTTATAGAATAATTATGAATAAATATTATTGTAAATGTTGATAATTGATAATTTCTCCAAAATGACGATAAAGTAATTGATTCAGAACACTAAAAAATCTTGGGCAAACCAAGCTAATATAATTATTTCGATTTGGTGCAAAATTTTGCATTAAGGAATTCAAGGCTTCCCAACAATGTAAAATCAAAAAATATAAGATTTTTTAAATTTTAAGGGATTTTATATGCAGAAATATTGCGAAAAATAAATTTTCAATATATATTAAAAGACCAAAATTGTCATGAACAAACTCATGAAAAATCAGCAAAACTAAAAATTTTTGTATTCAGATACTAAAATTCCTATCTTTCTTTTAAATACACATTAACTACGGGCTGCAATATAAATAAGATTGAATGGGTGGGAATATAATCTGGAACAATTTTTTACTCGAGTGAGTCTAATAGCCAAATATGGAGCAAAATTAGAAAAAATAATAAACAAAAAATAAAAATTTAAAAAATAAAAATTAACTATGACTAAGAATTTGCAAATGTACAACTTTATTTGTTCAAGAAGGATCTTTTTTGACATAAATTATAAACATTAAAATATTTTTTTAAAACACAGTATAATAATTTTTTCACTAAAAAGCAAGTAGCCAACTTTGGCTTGGTCAATCAAATTTAAAATTTAAAGATTTACCTTCAAAAAAATTCTATTCATTTAAAAAATATTTAAATAATGTTATCTTAAATAATTAATGAATGTAAATTATATATTTATTTATAAAAAATTAATTTAATCCAGAATTAATATAATTTTAATTAATTAATTATATGGCTGATATTTTATTGTCTGTGACAAATATTTTTAAAGCTCAAGGTTCCACTCCCAGATAAGAATTCATATTTAAGAATTTGAATAAAAAATATATTAAAAACAAATTTGCTATAAATAAATTCTTTTTATTTTAAAGAAATTTGTAAAGCACAATTTTAAAGATTTAAAATGAATCGTCCATTTAAAATTATAATAAAGGTATCTCTTTATAAAAATAGTAATAAAAAATTTCAAAATAAATAATTTTGTGGGGGTGTAATTTAAAAAATAAAAGACATAATTAAACCACAGACAGTTCAAGTAATTTCTACAAAAATCAATTTATGAAAATTAATATTAAAAAATAGAAACAACATATTAGCTTTTTGAATTTTATAATTTTGCTTTTAAAATAAACTTTTGAATGATAGAAATAAAAAAATTCGATGAGCGAAATAAATTATAATATTTTAATATAAAATTTAAGGAATTGATAATAAGAAATGCATTGAATGCGAAGAAGAGATAAAATGGTATATGATCGAGTTAGAGTATCTTCTAATGTTTCAGAACAGTAATTAAATAATATAAAATATAACATATGTGAAAATAAAAATTTTATAATTCAAAAATACAATCGATGAAATTGTAAATAAATTTTTATATTTAATCTCAACAATATAAACTCATTAATATGAGAACTTTTAATTAATTATATCTATATGCATAATGATGCAAAGTATTCAAATCCTATTGTGTCGCGATAAATGTCACAAAAAACAAAAAAAATAATAAGAACATTTTTAATGATCGAAATATCGTTATAAAATAAAGTTTTTAATTAATCTTTGCATTATCACGTTTTGCTTCTTAAATAAATTAGAAAATATAAGAAAGATAATCAATTAAATTTTAAATGAGTGCTTCGCTTTAACTCCTTATAATAATCCAAATATAATAAAGGATTTTGTTAAATTTTTATACAATAAAATTTAATCTTTTTAAAGTACCTAAACTTTTATTGTAAATTTTTTAAAAAAAATAATTAATTTTTTAATAATAAAATTAGTTATATTAATTAATTAAATGAATAAAATAATGTGTTGAAGACATTTTTAATTAAGCAAAAAAGACCACAAATGAAAATCAATGCAGCGACCAGCGATGCACGCCAAAATTGTTGAAGAAGTGCGGTTAACAAGATCCCAGCCAGAAAATCTCTCCATCGAGAGTTTATAGAAAATGGAAAACTATATGCGTGAAAAAAGCCCAATTGAATAAAATTAAAAAATATTGCAGCATCAAAAACAAAAGCATAAACAATTTATTACATATGTGCAAAATGAAAAATTAAATTAATAAAAAATATATATAAACATCATATTATGCAAAAAACTAAAAAATAGTTATAAAACAGCGCAAAATTTTTACATGTTTTTAAATAGCTAATTAATGAAAAAATGAAGAGAAGGGAATTGATGTAGAATGCTTAAATATTAAGTAAAATTAAACTTCTCCTTTTTTAATTTCAAAATTAAAAATCTTAAAAAAGAAAATTTGAATTAAAATTTTTTTTAAAGTTCACAAGAAAATCTTTTTAAATAATTAATAAAACATTAATATGATTGTACTTCAATGTCTTTTTCAATTCCGCAAAACGAGCACTTCGACGAAAAAGAACCATAAAGCAAGAGATAAAAGGGATAATAAGAAATTTTCCAATGATATGTTAAAAAAGAACTGAGAAATTATTCTACCGAATAAAAAAATAAAAATATATAAATATCTTATTCAAATAACTTGAAATAAATTTAATAATTTAACAACTGTTAAACAATTTAAATATTACCTTTTTTGTAAACTAAATAAACATAATAAAAAGGCATCATATATAATAACAAATTAAAGTAAAAATTGTATTAACATTTGTTATAATAATAAAAATATTGCTTTTTAAAATAAAAAAAATACTTGATTAGATAATGCTTTAATGAAATAATAATTTAAAAATAATTATAATTACAAATATTTAAATAATCTTAGTATTATAGACAGGATTTTAGGTACACATATAAATTATAATTAAAAAACCAAAATAATAAGAATAATAGATTCTTATCTGAACTCCAAATGAAATAAACTATATATTTTCTAATTTAATGCTATAAAATAGAAGACCAATTAACCATAAAAAATATATTAAGAAATCAAAAGCAATATTATATTTTATTATATTCTCGAGGAAAGTAGAAATGATAGCTTAACATGAATATGAAATCTCAAACCCGAATACCGAGAATATGAGGCCCGTGGAATTTTAATTTAGAAATTAAATATTAATAAATTACATTATATTTTTACACTAACGCCTGTAAAATATTGAACAAATATTTAAAATAATGCGACAAAAAAATAACAATTTTAAAATATAAAATTGTTTTAAAAGGTTTAAAATGGCGAAAAGAAGATATGTTGGTTCGCTTCTGCAGTGAATGTGATCAACATCGACGTCGCATTAATCCTTCATAAGGAGTTTTCTTCAGCGATGACTTCTTCACCCCTGGAAACAATTTTTAAAGTTGTTCTTATAATTGCATGTGTATGTGGAGAGATTTACAAAATTTATTAAAATTAGAAAATCTACATAAATAAAAAAACGGAATTTCAAAGAAAATCGAAGAAGTGATATAAGTGAAATGTAAAAAGAAAAATGCTAGTAGTAATTATAAATTACAGAAACAGAGCTAAATAATATTATTAAACAAAATAAATTGATGATACTAAATGCTATACTTAAACAAAATAAATTTTATAATTATAATTTGTATTAGTATTATTATTTTACTAAAAATTTTTTAAATTTTATATTAAAAAATAAAATTAAAATGAAATTAATTTAGAAAAATAAAATTGAAAAAATGAGTTTAGACATATTAATTTTTATTATTTCGAAAAAATTACTAATAAGGAAAGCAATTAATTTAACCAAATAAATTGATGCAGGAAGTTAAAATTTTATCAAATTAAATAAACAAAAATTAAAAAGAATGTATTAAAATGAGTCGCTGATTCAGTAGTTACGACACTTGTGGAAGCAAGTGAAGAAAACTAATAACAATTTAATATAATTTTTTAATTTATTATATCAGTATAAATTAATGAGAAATAACATTTTTGACTGCATAAAGAAAAGCTGCGGTTTCAATTTAAATTATATTCTTTTATTAAAACTATAAAAAATTGACTATTTGAAAATTATTTTTAAAATAAATGAAATGAATAAAATAATATTTCCAATGACTTTATATGAATTCAATTATATATACTTGTTGTGTATTTACTACAACAATAAAAATATTTGGTTTACAACCAAAACAAATGTTGTCCAATAAATAAATAAATAATTTATTAAACAAATAAATAGGAGGACAGCAGAGAATAAATAAATAAAATAATGAAATGGTGGAATGAATGGGAGAATGCCCTGAGTGGGGGAAAGGGAGACATATTTATGGGGCTGGTCAAGAGGGCAAAGGGAGAGACAATGGAAGAGGGAGAGAAAGGGAAATACAATCAATAATTGGTGTGGTCCCTTATCCAACAATACTAATTGATTATTCGTAATTAATTTCTTATTTTCATGTGCTATTGTTTGAAAAAATTAATGAACCTATAATGGAAATAATTGAACGCAAAATAATTAAAATCAAATCAAAAACAAAGTACGATCTCTGCATAATATTAATTAAAAAACGTATTCATTCAGCTATATAAATCATTTAAAAATAAATTTTAACTAAAAATAAGAAGACGGAAATGTAATACTAAATAAATTATCTAAAATAAAAAAATAATAATAATAAACAAGAATTTTAATAATAATGTTAATATTGTTTTATTTTTAGATAAATTTGGAATATTATTATAAATTCACATTAATTTAAATGTAAAAAGATCATCCGTTTACTTGCGGTGAGGCTTAAAATAAAATAAAATTTAATTAAATATTTTTAGATAAAAAGGCAAATTGAAAAAAAATTATTGATTGTTAATATTAAGAATTGGTATTTTGATTTCAAATTTTTATCCTTGAAAAAAACTAAAAATAAATCACTGTGATCGCGACCAGAAAATTAGCAGATTACCAACTAAAATATTCAAAAACTGTCGAAAAAATAAACTAAAAAAGAGAAGAATTAATTACAATAATACAATAAAACATATTAAGCTGATTGACTAAGTTAATAGGGAAAATTAAAAAATTAGAAACACGTTTTTTGTATGAAGCTGAAGTGCAGCAATACTACAAGTGAAATATTAATCCAATAAAATCACTAACACATAACATTTAATTATTAATATCTTAATTATAAGAAAATGAAAAAGAATAAATCTCAAACTAATACACAATCAAAACATAAATTAAGAATCTCTCAGGGAAACAAATAAAACTAAAATTTTTTAGAATTAACAAATATTAAAATTACAAATAAAGTCAAACGATTTATACTCTGAAACACAAAGAATGCACCTAAAGTAAATTAAATTTTTAAAAAACAAGTAAAATTTTTTGATTTCCCAATTAAAAAATAATCTTTAGAATTTATGACCAGCGAAAAAACCCAAGAAATAAAAATTGAATTCATAGTATAAAACTTTGAAGACAAAATTTATTATTTATAAACAACAATTTACCAACATAAATTTTTATCCTCTATTTGCTTTAAACTTTTTATAAATCTTTTTAGTTTTATTTAATGCTTATAAAAAAGTGAATATAAATTTTAAAAGTAAATAAAATTAAGTTTTAAAAAGACAAATATATAAATTTATATTTTTGGCACTTCTTTAAAATAGCATTAGACCTGATCATATTCCGAAAAATCTTGGTTTTTTAAACAGTGGATTAATATATTCTTTTCTTTTTTAAAGAAATAAATTAGAGACCGGACAAGAGGGTCGGTCGGTCGGTTTCGGTTAAAAACCCAAAAAAAACCTAAACCGAAAAAAACAGAAGAAAAATTTTCGTTTTGTTTCGGTTTTTCGGTTTTTTCGGTTTTTTGAATTTGTTTATTTTTTCCAAAAATGCAAGAAACCATTTTTATTGATCGAAAAATGCTCTTTAATATTTATATTGGATTTTTGGTAGATTTAAAGAAATTTTTTGCTTCTTCTGCCAAAGCTAAATTATTAGGGCCCCGACTTTTAGTGCCGAAAAATCTCAAAATAGTTAACTAAAATAGTGACGAAAGTGCCAAAATAATGACCAAATATTGAAAAAAGTGCGAAATAGCGACCTAATTTTCAGCCAAAAAAATCTCTTAATGGTCCATAAATTTGACTATTTTTGCTTTTCAAAACCGCTTTTTTGCTGTGCAATTTTTCAAAAACTAGGAATAAGGGGCTCACGCCGTAGAAATTATTTGAAAATTTAATACGATTTGTTAACAGAGTTTGTAGGAAATTGACTATTTTATAAATAAATTTATTTATCCAAAAATATTTGGTATTTTGTCAAAAATTCTCAACGGTTTCCCCCAGCGGCTCCTATCGGCATAACCTGACCCTAAAAATCCTAAATTTTCTTAAAAAATTGACTCAAAATTGAAAAAATTGGTCATTTTTGGACAAAATCTGATCCTTAATGTTGCCATGAAATAAATATTTTATCAACTATTGGTTTAGAAATTATTATAATTAACATTAAATTTATAAATATCTAAAAGAACCATGAAAGTAAAAAATTGTTTATATAAATGAATTTTCATATACAACTCGTCAAACGTCGGCTTCAATTCCACATGCCATTGTGTTCTAGCAAGTCGCATGCATTTTGTGCCAAATTAAAATTAAAAATACTAATTACTAAATGATAATTGAAAAGGTAACATATTATATTAAAATAGATTAGTCAAAATAAAGGAACAAGTTCAAATAATAACAAAGAAAAATAAATATTGTAAACGCAAGAATCAAAAAAATATATGCACATTAATTGCCAAAATATTGAATATTTATTAAAAACTATTATTTGACATTTTATCGCGATTTAATCATTGATGTAAAAGCTAACATTAAATTTTAAATATTTTTTACAAATTTTCAATTAAATATCTTTTTAAGAAAAGGCCTATTATGGTCACGAGTTGTGTTTTGGTTTTCCATGTTGAGAATAAATATAATTTATCTTCTACTTCATTACTGGCGAGAATTGTCAACTTATTTATTCATATTTTTAAAAAAAAATAAATTAAAAGTATTGTAATGAAACAAAGAAATAAAGAAAGATATATAATTTTTTAGTTCTTCTAAATTTGTTAAAATTTTAATAAAATTTTAAAATGTATTAAAATAAACGAAAATTTAAAATATGCAGATATAATGAATACAAGAATAACTATTATTATGAATTTTTGATCGATCTCTACCAAATGTTGGCAAAATAGGCCTCTGAACATGAGTTAATGTTTTAGTTATTATAATTAATTTAAGTTTTTAAATTTACGCATATAGAATAATAGCTAAGAACATAAAAAAATTTCTTAAATTCCTAAAACCTAAGTAAAACTAAATTCATATTTGTCAAAAAAATTAAATATTTGGTGAAAAATGAATTTGATTAAATATCAAAATAACTTTAAATTGGTTCATTTTAATAATCTATTTAGCATTACGAATAATTTGTTTAATTAAAACAAATGATTGTTAATTTAATTACAAAACTTATTTTTATAAGTTTTGAAATTAAATCTAATAATAAATTATTATTTTAAATTTATTAATAAAAACTAATCGAAATAACAAAATAAAGTTATTATTAAAAATATAGTCACAGAGTTCAAATAAAAATAAAGTGGTCACTTCTGACCGACAAAAAAGTGCTTTATGTGAATTCTGACTGCTGCATGGTATAAAAAAAAGGAAGTCAAAAATTTCCTTATCAAATACAATAAAATTAAAACTACCAAATAAAATCAAACAAATTAAAAAAATTCATCTAAAAACTATAATAATAAAAATAGTAATTTTCATTTAAGAAATCAAGCGGTCTATTGACTCGATGCAAGAATTAAGTTAGAAAGACCGCGAATTTCAAGAATATAAATCAAAAATCAGAATTTAAATACTTTTTAAATAAGAGAGTTCTGTTTTTGGTCATGTATTTTATTCACTAAAAATTTTAATAAGAAATACAGACTTTCATACAAAGAAAAAAGAAGCTAATAATACAAATCGAAAATAATGCATCTTCGTGCTAAAATCAATCCTTCAAGGATTCAAATATGAAATACTAAAATTTTAGAAAAATAAATAAATAAAACAAGATAAAATTAAATATAATTTTTTTTATAAATACAAACTAATACATTAATAATTAAAAAATTTATTATCTTTGTAAAGCTTTTTAAATAAATGAAACAATTTAAGTCCAACAATTAATTGTTTTGAACAAACATATGAAAAATCACACAAAATAAAATATTTTTGAAATTGGAAAAAATCCAATGGAATATAATCCTTCATACATCGTGAAAACAAATGCTTTTACAAATAAATACATATCAACACAAAAAATAATTTTAATTCAAAAACATTGATTTGGATTCGGGATTTGGATCTTGAACTTATTCATACCTGATGCTACAAGATAAAAAAACAAGATTTGATAGAATACGAGAAAAGAAATAAGTAAAAAAATTTGAACTATGTTTTGGTCGTTAGTTAAAAAGCTAAATTTTTAAAAAAGATTAAAATTACCCATAAAATAATTTAAATATTAAAATTTATAAGAGCACATGATAATAAAGTAAAAATAAACAGCTTGTTAAATGAAACGATAACTGCTTCACCTTCAGAAACCTTTTTAACGGAAGAGCAAACATAAAATATTTACGAATTTTTAGTAAAGAGTTAAAAACCCCAAAATGCCTTTAAATTACCGAGCTTTAAAACTAGAAATCTAATAAAATGAAAATAATACCAACCTGGAAAGTACATAAACGCACGATGAACTCCATTTACCAAAAAGAAAAAATCTGAAAAATAAATCCTTGCAGCCTGAAAGCTTGAAAATTAATATGGATACCCTAATTGAAAAGAGATAAATTAATTTTTTAATATTTTATCTTAAAAAATATTATGTAATTTCTATAAATAAAAATATGTTTTTCTTAGCTTAAATTTGAAGATGACATTTAATTTATGATGAAATTACATATTTATGTGACTTTTAAATAAAATATCTAAATATTTAATAAGTGTGATTTCTTAAATATGCAATAATAATCACGGTAATTTCTGAAGTAAAAAATAAAAAAAATGCAAGTAACATTATTTTAAAATTAAATTTAACTAGTTTTAGAAATAAGTGCAGTATTGAAATAATTTATGAAAAAATGTAGTAAAACTTAAAATGAAAAATAATTATTAGAAAAAAGATAAATTACTTATAAAAATGATTGGTGTTTACAGAAAATTTAAGTAAATTACATCTTTAAAAAATTGAACAATATATAAAACCATTAATAAATAAAAAAGATAAATAAAATTGAAAAATTGACAAAACATAATAAATATTAATTTAAAATTATTGTGTATTTTTTGAAATGTTGGCATCGTTACTCAAAGCAATAAGTCGTTAATTTAACTATATTATAATACCAATTCCGGAAAGTATTCATCATTCATGATCTTCATTTTTCAAGAAAAATAAAATAAAATAAATCCTTAGCAACCTAAAGGCTTGATAAATAATATGGACACACATCACCATGAATTTTCTTCATA